>CM050324.1:3485378-3509127 GCA_027475135.1 Bactrocera correcta | reverse complement strand
TAGCAATCGATATCGAAATGCTTCAAATCATTAGTTTAACATATTAAAGTTTAAATTTAAACCCTCTTAAAAGTATTGAAGGTGAAATAAAGCCATAGCGCCATAACGACAGTAATTTGGAAGAATTCCGTAATCTTATATTTAGGTATAAAATCGATTTTCTTGTTATATGCATTTAGATATCGATATCGAAATTCTTCAAATCATAAGGTGAAATAAAGCCATGGCGCCATAACGACAGTAATTTGGAAGAATTCCGTAATCTTATATTTAGGTATAAAGTCGATTTTTTTATATATATGCATTTAGAAATCGATATCGAAATGCTTCAAATCATTAGTTTAACATACTTAAGTTAATTAACCATCTTTAACGTATTGAAGGTGAAATAAAGCCATTGCGCCATAACGACAGTAATTTAGAAGAATTCCGTAATCTTATATTTTGGTATAAAGTCGATTAAGCAATCGATATCGAAATGCTTCAAATAACTGGTTTCACATATTTAAGTTAATAAACCTTCTTTAACGCACTGAAGTTAACACAAAGCCATGGCGGCATAACGGCAGTGCATGTAGAAGAATTCCGTAATCTTATATTTAGGTATAAATTCAATTTTTTTGTATATACACATTTTGCAACCGATATCGAAATGCTTCAAATCATTAGTTTAAAAAAATTTTAAATTAATTAAAATTCTTTAACGAAGTTGGCTTAAAGCCATGGCGGCATAACGACAGTACATTTGGAAAAATTCCGTAATCTTATATTTAGGTATAAAGTCGATTTTGTTGTATATATGCATTTAGCAATCGATTTCGAAAATCTTCAAATCATTAGTTTAACATATTTAAGTTAATTAACATTCTTTAACGTATTTAAGGTGATATAAAGCCATGGCGACATAACGACAGTACATTTGGAAGAATTCCGTAATCTTATATTTAGGTATAAAGTCGATTTTCTTGTATATACACATTAAGCAATCGATATCGAAATGCTTCAAATCATTACTTTAACATATTTAAAATTAATTAACCATATTTAACATATTGAAGGTGAAATAAAGCCATGGCGGCATAACGACAGTACATTTGGAAGAAGTCCGTAATCTTATATTTAGGTATAAATTCGATTTTGTTGTATATACACATTTAGCAATTTATATCGGTATGCTTCAACTCATTAGTTTAACATATAGACCTTCTTTAACGTATTGACGTTGATATAAAGCCATGGCGGCATAACGGCAGTGCATGTAGAAGAATTCCGTTATCTTATATTTAGGTATAAAGTCGATTTTTTTGTAAATACACATTTAGCAATCGATATCGAAATGCTTCAAATCATTAGCTTAACATATTAAGTTAATAGACATTTTTTAGCTTAATTAATGAGGTCTACATAGAGCCTTTAAAGGTATAACGGCAGTGCATTTAGAAGAACTCCGTAATGTTATAATTTTATATTTAGGTATAAAGTCGATTTTGTTGTATTTACACATTTAGCAGTCGATATCGAAATGCTTCAAACCATTAGTTTAACATATTTAAAATAAATAACCTTCTTTAACGTATTTAAGTTGATACAAAACCCTGGTGACATAAAGACAGTACATTTGGAAGAATTCCCTAATCTTATATTTAGGTATAAAGTCGATTTTCTTGTATATACACATTAAGCAATCGATATCGAAATGCTTCAAATCATTAGTTTAACATATTAAAGTTAATTAACCATCTTTAACATATTGAAGGTGAAATAAAGCCATGGCGCCATAACGACAGTAATTTGGAAGAATTCCGTAATCTTTTATTTATGTATATAGTCGATTTCCTTGTATATTCACATTTAGCAATCGATATCGAAATGCTTCAAATAACAGGTTTTGCATATTTAGGTTAAATTTTCCTTCTTTATCTTACTGAAGTTTACATTAAGCCATAGCGGAATAACGGCAGTATATTTGGGTGAATTCCGTAATCTTTTATTTAGGTATAAAATCGCTTTTCTTGTATATACACATTTAGCAATCGATATAGAAATGCTTTAGCTCATTAGTTTAACATATTTAAGTTAATAAACCTTCTTTAACGATCTGAAGTGGGCATATAGCCATGGAGGGATAACGGCAGTGCATGTAGAAGAATTCCATAATCTTATATTTTGGTATAAAGTCGATTTTCTTGTATATACATATTTAGCTATCGATATCGAAATGCTTCAAATCATTAGTTTAAAATATTAAATTAATAAACATGTTTTTGCTTACTGAAGTCTACATAAAGCCCTAACGGTATAACGGCAGTGCATTTAGAAGAATTTCGTAATGTTGTAATTTTATTTTTAGGGGTAAAGTCGATTTTCTTGCATTTTCACATTTAGCAGTCGATATCAAAATGCTTCAAATCATAAGTTTAACATATTTAAGTTAATTAACCTTCTTTAACGTATTGAAGTTTACATAGAGCCATGGCGGCATAACAACAGTACATTTGGAAGAATTCCTTAATCTTATATTTAGGTATAAAGTCGATTTTCTTGTATATGCACATTTAGCAATCGATATCGAAATGCTTCAAATCATTAGTTTAACATATTTAAGTTAATAAACCTTCTTTAACTCACTGAAGTCTACATAAAGCCTTGACGGCATAACGGCAGTGCATTTAGAAGAACTCCGTTATCTTATATTTAGGTATAAATTCGATTTTCTGGTATATACACATTTAGCCATCTATATCGAAATGTCTCAAATCATAAGTTTAACATATTTAACTTAATAAACCTTCTTTAACGCACTGAAGTCTACATAAAGCCTTAACGGAATAACTGCACTGCATTTAGAAGAATTCCGTAATTTTATATTTAGGTATAAATTAGACTTTCTTGTATATATGCATTTAGAAATCGATATCGAAATGCTTCAAATCATTAGTTTAACAAATTTAAGTTAATTAACCTTCTTTAACGTATTGAAGTTGATATAAAGCCATGGCGGCATAACGACAGTACATTTGGAAGAATTCCGTAATCTTATATTCAGGTATAAAGTCGATTTTGTTGTATATATGCATTTAGCAATCGATTTCGAAAATCTTCAAATCATTAGTTTAACATATTTAAGTTAATTAGTCTTCTTTAACGTATTGAAGGTGATATAAAGCCATGGCGCCATAACGACAGTAATTTAGAAGAATTCCGTAATCTTATATTTAGGTATAAAGTCGATTTTCTTGTATATATGCATTAAGCAATCGATATCGGAATGCTTCAAATAACTGGTTTAACATATTTAAGTTAATAAACCTTCTTTAACGCACTGAAGTTAACACAAAGCCATGGCGGCATAACGGCAGTGCACATAGAAGAAGTCCGTAATCTTATATTTAGGTATAAAGTCGATTTTTTGGAAAAAACACATTTAGCAATCGATTTCGAAAATCTACAAATCATTAGTTTAACATATTTAAGTTAATTAGTCTTCTTTAACGTATTGAAGGTGATATAAAGCCATGGCGCCATAACGACAGTAATTTAGAAGAATTCCGTAATCTTATATTTAGGTATAAATTCGATTTTTTTGTATATACTCATTTAACAATCGATATCGAAATGCTTCAAATCATTAGTTTAACATATTTAAGTTAACAAACCTACTTTAACGCACTGAAGTTAACACAATATATAGATTACGCAATATAAATATAAGATTACGCAATTCTTCTTAATGCACTGCCGTTATGCTGTTATGGCTTTATGTTAACTTCAGTTCGTTAAAGAAGGTTTATCAACTAAAATATGCTAAACCAGTTATTTGAAGCATTTCCATATCGATTGCTAAATGTGTAAATACAAGAAAATCGACTTTGTACCTAAATATAAAATTATAACATTACGGAATTCTTCTAAATGCAATGCCGTTATACCGTTAAGGCTTATGTAGACTTCAGCAAGCTAAAAAGCGTTTATTAACTTAATATGTTAAACTAATGATATGAAGCATTTCGATATCGATAGCTAAATGGGTATATACAAGAAAATCGACTTTATACCTAAATATAAGATTACGGAATTCTTCTACATGCACTGCCGTTATGCCGCCATGGCTATATGCCAACTTCAGATCGTTGAAGAAGGTTTATTAACATAAATATGTTAAACAAATGATTTGAAGCATTTCGATATCGATAGCTAAATGTGTATATACAAGAAAATCGACTTTATACCTAAATATAAGATTACGGAATCCTTCTACATGCACTGCCGTTATGCCGCCATGGCTATATGCCAACTTCAGATCGTTAAAGAAGGTTTATTAACTTAAATATGTTAAACGAATGATTTGAAGCATTTCGATATCGATTGCTAAATGTTTATATACAAGAAAATTTACTTTATACCTAAATATAAGACTGCGGAATTCTTCCAAATGTTCGGTCGTTATGCCGCCATGGCTTTATATCAACTTCAATACGTTAAAGAAGGTTAATTAATTTAAATATGTTAAACTTATGATTTGAAGCATTCCGATATCGATTGCTAAATGCGTATATACAACAAAATCGACTTTATACCTAAACATAAGATTACGGAACTCTTCTACCTGCACTGTCGTTATGCCGCCATGGCTTTATATCACCTTCATTACGCTAAGGAAGGTTAATTAACTTAAATATGTTAAAATAATGATTTGAAGCATTTCGATATCGCCTGCTAAATGTGTATATACAAGAAAATCGGCTTTATACTTAAATATAAGATTGCGGAACTCTTCTAAATGCACTGCCGTTATGCCGGTATGGGTTTATGTACACTTCAGTAAGAAAAATAAGGTTAATTAACTTAAATATGTTAAACTAATGAGTTGAACCATCTCGATATCGATTGCTAATGTGTATATACAACAAAATCGACTTTATACCTAAATATAAGATTACGGAATTCTTCTAAATGCACTGCCGTTATGCAGCCATGACTTTATATCAACTTCAATACGTTAAAGAAGGTTAATTAACTTAGATATGTTAAACTAATGATTTGAAGCATTTCGTTATCGATTGCTAAATGTGTATATACAAGAAAATCGACTTTATACCAAAATATAAGATAACGGAATTCTTCTAAATGCACTGCCGTTATACCGTTATGGCTTTATGTAAACTTCAGTAAGAAAAATAAGGTTAATTAACTTAAATATTTTAAACTAATGATTTGAAGCATCTCGATATCGATTGCTAAATGCGCAAATACAACAAAATCGACACTATACCTAAATATAAGTATACGGAATTCTTCCAAATGCACTGCCGTTATACCGTTATGGCTTTATGTTAACTTCAGTTCGTTAAAGAAGGTTTATTAAGTTAAATATGTTAAACCAGTTATTTGAAACATTTCGATATCGATTGTGAAATGTATATATACAAGAAAGTCGACTTTATATAAAAAATTATAACATTACGAAATTCTTCTAAATGCAGTGCCGTTATACCGTTAAGGCTTTATGTAGACTTCAGTCAGCTAAAAAATGTTTATTTACTTAATATGTTAAACTAATGAGTTGAACCATCTCGATATCGATTGCTAATGTGTATATACAACAAAATCGACTTTATACCTAAATATAAGATTACGGAATTCTTCCAAATACACTGCCGTTATAACGTTATGGCTTTACGTAAACTTCAGTAAGAAAAATAAGGTTAATTAACTTAAATATTTTAAACTAATGATTTGAAGCATCTCGATATCGATTGCTAAATGTCTAAATACAACAAAATCGACATTATACCTAAATATAAGTATACGGAATTCTTCCAAATGCACTGCCGTTATACCGTTATGGCTTTATGTTAACTTCAGTTCGTTAAAGAAGGTTTATCAACTTAAATATGTTAAACCAGTTATTTAAAGCATTCCGATATCGATTGCTTAATGCATATATAAAAGACAATCGACTTTATACCTAAATATAGGACTACGGAATTCTTCCAAATGTACTGTCGTTATGCCGCCATTGCTTTATATCAACTTCAGTACGTTAAAGAAGACTAATTAGCTTAAATATGTTAAACTAATGATTTGAAGCATTTCGATATCGATTGCTAAATGTGTATATACAAGAAAATCGACTTTATACATAAATATAAGATTGCGGAACTCTTCTAAATGCACTGCCGTTATGCCGCCATGGCTTTATGCCAACTTCCGTTCGTTAAAGAAGGTTAATTAACTTAAATATGTTAAACTATTGATTTGAAGCATTTCGATATCGATTGCTAAAATTGTGTGTACAACAAAATCGACTTTATACCTAAATATAAGATAACGGAATTCATATAAATATACTGCCGTTATGCCGTTATGGCTTTATGTAAACGTCAGTAAGATAAAGGAGGTTTATTAACTTAAATATGTTAAACCAGTTATCTGAAGCATTTCGATATCGATTGCGAAATGTATATATACAAGAAAATCTACTTTATATATAAAATTATAACATTACGGAATTCTTCTAAATGCACTTCAGTATGCTAAAAAATGTTTATTAACTTAATATGTTAAACTAATGATTTGAAGCATTTCGATATCGATAGCTAAATGTGTATATATAAGAAAATCGACTTTATACCTAAATATAAGATTACCGCCATGGCTTTAAGCCAACTTCCGTTCGTTAAAGAAGGTTATTTAACTTAAATATGTTAAACCAGTTATTTGAAGCATTTCGATATCGATTGCTAAATGTGTATATACAAGAAAATCGACTTTATACATAAATGTAAGACCACGAAATTCTTTCAAATGTATTGTCTTTATGCCGCCATGGCTTTATATCAACTTCAATACGTTAAAGAAGGTTAATTAACTTAAATATGTTTAACTAATTATTTGAAGCATTTCGATATCGATTGCTAAATGCGTATATACAACAAAATCGACTTTATACCTAAATATAAGATTACGGAATTCTTCTAAATGCACTGTCGTTATGCCGCCATGGCTTTATATCACCTTCATTACGTTAAAGAAGGTTAACTAACTTAAATATGTTAAACGAATGATCACATTTACATCGATTTTCTTGTATATACACATTTAGCAATCGATATCGAGATGGTTCAACTCATTAGTTTAACATATTTAAGTTAATTAACCTTCTTTATCTTACTGAAGTTTACATAAAGCCATAACGGCAGTATATTTATATGAATTCCGTTATCTTATATTTAGGTATAAAGTCGATTTTGTTGCACATACACATTTAGCAATCGATATCGAAATGCTTCAAATCATTAGTTTAACATATTTAAGTTAATTAACCTTCTTTAACTAACGGATGTTGGCATAAAGCCATGGCGGCATAACGGCAGTGCATTTAGAAGAATTCTGTAATCTTATATTTAGGTATAAAGTCGATTTTCTTGTATATACACATTTAGCAATCGACATCGAAATGCTTCATATTATTAGTTTAACATATAAAGATAATAAAAGCTTTTTAGCTTACTGAAGTCTACATAAAGCCGGCAGTGCATTAAGAAGAATTCCGTAATGTTATATTTTTATATTTAGGTACAAAGTCGATTTTCTTGTATTTACACATTTAGCAATAAAGTCGATTTTGTTGTACATACGCATTCAACACTCGATATCGAAATGCTTCAAATCATTAGTTTAACATATTTAAGTTAATTAACCTTCTTTAACGTATTGAAGTTGATATAAAGCCATGGCGGCATAACGACAGTACATTTAGAAGAATTCCGTAGTCTTATATTTAGGTATAAAGTCGATTTTCTGGTATATATGCATTAAGCAATCGATGTCGAAATGCTTCAAATAACTGGTTTAACATATTTAAGTTAATAAACCTTCTTTAGCGAACTGAAGTTGGCTTAAGGCCATGGCGGCATAACGGCAGTGCATTTAGAAGAATTCCGTAATCTTATATTTAGGTATAAAGTCGATTTTCTTGTATATACACATTTAGCTATCGATATCGAATTGCTTCAAATCATTAGTTTAACATATTTAAGTTAATTAACCCTCTTTAACGTATTGAAGTTGATATAAAGCCATGGCGGCATAAAGACATTACATTTGGAAAAGTTCCGTATCCTTATATTTATTTATGTAAAAAGTCGATTTTCTTGTATATACACATTTAGCGATCGATATCGAGATGCTTCAACTCATTAGTTTAACATATTTATGTTAATAAACCTTCTTTAACGATCTGAAGTTGGGATATAGCCATGGCGGCATAACGGCAGTGCATTTAGAAGAATTCTGTTATCTTATATTTAGGTATAAAGTCGGTTTTCTTGTTTATACACATCTAGCTATCGATATCGAAATGCTTCAAATCATTAGTTTAACATATTAGGATAATAAACGCTTTTTAGCTTATCTACATAAAGCCTTAACGGTATAACGGCAGTGCATTTAGAAGAATTCCGTAATGTTATAATTTTATATTTAGGTATAAAGTCGATTTTCTTGTATTTACACATTTAGCAATCGATATCGAAATGCATCAAATAACTGGTTTAGCATATTTCAGTTAATTAACCTTCTTTATCTTACTGAAGTTTACATAAAGCAATAACGGCATAACGGCAGTATATTATATGAATTCCGGCAGTATTATATATGAATTCCGTTATCTTATATTTAGGTATAAAGTCGATTTTTTTGTATATACGCATTTAGCAATCAATATCGAAATGCTTCAAATCATTAGTTTAACATATTTAAGTTAACTAAACTTCTTTAACGTATTGAAGTTGATATAAAGCCATGGCGGCATAACGACAGTAGATTTGGAAGAATTCCGTAATCTTATATTTAGGTAAAAAGTCGATTTTCTTGTATATACACATTTAGCTATCGATGTCGAAATGCTTCAAATCATTCGTTTAACATATTTAAGTTAGTTAACCTTTTTTAACGTAATGAAGGTGATATAAAGCCATGGCGGCATAACGACAGTAGATTTGGAAGAATTCCGTAATCTTATATTAAGGTATAAAGTCGGCTTTGTTGTATATACACATTTAGCAATCAATATCGAAATGCTTCAAATCATTAGTTTAACATATTTAAGTTAACTAACCTTCTTTATCTTACTGAAGTTTACATAGAGCCAAAACGGTATAACGGCAGTGCATTTGGAAGAATTCCGTAATCTTATATTTAGGTAAAAAGTCGAATTTCTTGTATATACACATTTAGCAATCGATATCGAAATGATTCAAATCATTCGTTTAACATATTTAAGTTAATAAACCTTCTTTAACGATCTGAAGTTGGCATATAGCCATGGCGGCATAACGGCAGTGCATGTAGAAGGATTCCGTAATCTTATATTTAGGTATAAAGTCGATTTTCTTGTATATACACATTTAGCTATCGATATCGAATTGCTTCAAATCATTAGTTTAACATATTTAAGTTAATTAACCCTCTTTAACGTATTGAAGTTGATATAAAGCCATGGCGGCATAACGACAGTACATTTGGAAAAGTTCCGTAGCCTTATATTTATGTAAAAAGTCGATTTTCTTGTATATACACATTTAGCGATCGATATCGAGATGCTTCAACTCATTAGTTTAACATATTTAAGTTAATAAACCTTCTTTAACGAACGGAAGTTGGCTTAAAGCCATGGCGGCATAACGGCAGTGCATTTAGAAGAATTCCGTAATCTTATATTTAGGTACAAAGTCGATTTTTTTGTATATACACATCTAGCAATCGATAACGAAATGATTCAAATCATTACTTAACATATTTAAGTTAATTAACCTTCTTTAACGTATTGAAGTCGATATAAAGCCATGGCGGCATAACGGCAGTACATTTGGAAGAATTCCGTAATCTTATATTTAGGTATAAAGTCGATTTTGTTGTATATACACATTTAGCAATCGATATCGAAATGCTTCAAATAACTGGTTTAACATATTTAAGTTAATAAACCTTCTTTAACGAACTGAAGTTGGTTAAAGCCATGGCGGCATAACGGCAGTGCATTTGGAAGAATTCCGTAATCTTATATTTAGGTATAAAGTCGATTTTCTTGTATTACACATTTAGCAATCGATATCGAAATGCTTCAAATCACTTGTTTAACATATTTAAGTTAATTAACCTTCTTTATCTAACTGAAGTTTACATAAAGCCATACGGCATAACGGCAGTATTTAATGAATTCCGTATCTTATATTTAGGTATAAAGTCGATTTTGTTGTATATACACATTTAGCAATCGATAACGAAATGCTTCAAATCATTATTTAACATATTTAAGTTAATTAACCTTCTTTAACGTATTGAAGTCGATATAAAGCAATGGCGGCATAACGGCAGTACATTTGGAAGAATTCCGTAATCTTATATTTAGGTATAAAGTCGATTTTGTTGTATATACACATTTAGCAATCGATACGAAATGCTTCAAATCATTGTTTAACATATTTAAGTTAATAACCTTCTTTAACGAACTGAGTTGCTTAAAGCCATAGAGCGGTATACGGCAGTGCATTTGGAAGAATTCCGTAATCTTATATTTAGGTATAAAGTCGATTTGTTTGTATTATACACATTTAGCAATCGATATCGAGATGCTTCAATCATTATTTTAACATATTTAAGTTAATGAACCTTCTTTATCGTCTGAAGTTGTATTAAGCCATAGACGGTATAACGGCAGTTGATTTAAAAATTCCGTATCTTATATTTAGGCATAAAGTCGATATTGTTGTATATACGCATTTAGCAATCGATATCGAGCTGCTTCAAATCATTAGTTTAACATATTTAAGTTAACTAACCTTCTTTATCTGACTGAAGTTTACGTAAAGCCACAACGGTATAACGGCAGTGCATTTGGAAGAATTCCGTAATCTTACATTTAGGTATAAAGTCGATTTTGTTGTATGTACACATTTAGCAATCGATATCGAGATGGTTCGACCCACCTCGTTCAAATAGTTTACCCGCTAGAGCGTTATCAAAAGTGAAACAAAAATGTGCCAAGCGCCTGGTACGAGTAGAAGAAAGATAGAAGGTTTTCCTAAGAGGTCTTTAAATTATCTAACCATTGCTTTATGTTTGACCCACCTCGTTCCAATAGTTTAGCCTCAGAGCGTTAGCAAAGTTGAAACAAAAATGTGACTATTGCCACGGCCCTGGTAGATGTAGAAGAAAGATCGAAGTATTTCCTTAGAGCTCTTTAAACTATCTAACCAATGCTTTATGTTTGACCCACCTCGTTTGAATAGTTTAGCCGCTAGAGTGTTAGCAAAGTTGAAACAAAAATGTGACTATTGCCAAGCCCCTGATAGGAGTAGAAGAAAGAACCAATGCTTTATGTTTGACTCACCTCGTTCAAATAGTTTACCCGCTAGGACCGTTATCAAAAGTGAAACAAAAATGTGACTATTTCCAAGCCCGTGATACGAGTAGAAGAAAGAGTGAAGATTTTCCTAAGAGCTCTTTAAATTATCTAACCAATGCTTTATGTTTGACCCACCTCGTTCCAATAGTTTAGCCGCTAGAGCGTTAGCAAAGTTGAAACAAAAATGTGACTATTGCCAAGCCCCTGGTAGGAGTAGAATAAAGATTGAAGACTTTCCTGAGAGCTCTTTTAATTAGCTAACCAATGCTTTATGTTCGATCCACCTCGTTCAAATAGTTTAGCATCAGAGCGTCAGCAAAGTTGAAACAAAAATGTGATTATTGCCAAGCTCCTGGTAGGAGTAGAAGAAAGATTTTAGACTTTCCTGAAAGCTCTTTAATTTATCTAACCAATGCTTTATGTTCTAATAGTTTAGCCTCAGAGCGTTAGCAAAGTTGAAACAAAAATGTAACTATTGCCAAGCCCCTAGTAGGAGTAGAAGAAAAAATGTGGACTTTCCTGAGAGCTCTTTAAATAATCTAACCAATGCTTTATGTTTGACCCACCTTGTTCCAATAATTTAGTCGCTAGATTGTTAGCAAAGTTGAAACAAAGATGTGACTATTGCCAAGCCCCTGATAGAAGTAGAAGAAAGATTGAAGACTTTCCTAAGTGCTCTTTAAATTATCTAACCAATGCTTAATGTTCTACCCACCTCCTTCAAATAGTTTAGCCTCAGAGCGTCAGCAAAGTTGAAACAAAAATGTGACTATTGCCAAGCCCCTGGTAGGAGTAGAAGAAAGATTTTAGACTTTTCTGAAGACCCTTTAAATTATCTAACCAATGATTTATGTTTGACTCACCTCGTTCAAATAGTTTAGCCGCTAGACCGTTAGCAAAGTTGAAACAAAAATGTGACTATTGCCAAGCCCCTGATAGGAGTAGAATAAAGATTGAAGACTTTCCTGAGAGCTCTTTAAATTATCTAACCAATGCTTTATTTTTGACTCACCTCGTTCCAATTGTTTAGCCTCAGAGCGTTAGCAAAATCGAAACAAAAATGTGACTATTGCCAAGCCCCTGGTAAGAGTAGAAAAAAGATTGAAGACTTTCCTGAGAGCTCTTTTAATTAACTAACCAATGCTTTATGTTCGACCCACCTCGTTAAAATAGTTTAGCCTCAGAGCGTCAGCAAAGTTGAAAAAAAATGTGACTATTGCCAAGCCCCTGGTAGGAGTAGAAGAAAGATTTTAGACTTTTCTGAAGACTCTTTAAATTATCTAACCAATGATTTATGTTTGACTCACCTCGTTCAAATAGTTTCGCATCAAAATCTAAACTATTTATGTTTGATGCGAAACTATTTGAACGAGGTGGGTCGAACATAAAGCATTGGTTAGCTAATTAAAAGAGCTCTCAGGAAAGTCTTCAATCTTTATTCTACTCCTACCAGGGGCTTGGCAATAGTCACATTTTTGTTTCAACTTTGCTAACGCTCTAGTGGCTAAACTAATGAAACGAGGTGGGTCAAACATAAGGCATTGGTTAGATAATTTAAAAAGCCCTCAGGAAAGTCTTCACTGTTTTTTCTACTCCTACCAGGGGCCTGGCAATAGTCACATTTTTGTTTCACTTTTATTAATGCTCTAGCGGGTAAACAATTTGAACGAGGTAAGTCAAACATAAAGCATTGGTTAGATAATGTAAAGAGCTCTCAGGAAATTCTTCAATCTTTCTTCTACTCCTACCAGGAGCTTGGCAATAGTCACATTTTTGTTTCACTTTTGATAACGCTCTAGCGGCTAAACTATTAGAACGAGGTGGGTCAAACATAAAGCATTGGTCAGATAATTTAAAGAGCTCTCATGAAAGTCTTCAATCTTTCTTCTACTCCTATCAGGGGCTTGACAATAGTCACATTTTTGTTTCACTTTTGATAACGCTCTAGCGGCTAAACTGTTGGAACGAGGTGGGTCAAACATAAAGCATTGGTTAGATAATTTAAAAAGCCCTCAGGAAAGTCTTCACTGTTTTTTCTACTCCTACCAGGGGCTTGGCAATAGTCACATTTTTGTTTCACTTTTGATAACGCTCTAGCGGCTAAACTGTTGGAACGAGGTGGGTCAAACATAAGGCATTGGTTAGATAATTTAAAAAGCCCTCAGGAAAGTCTTCACTGTTTTTTCTACTCCTACCAGGGGCCTGGCAATAGTCACATTTTTGTTTCACTTTTATTAATGCTCTAGCGGGTAAACTATTTAAACGAGGTGAGTCAAACATAAAGCATTGGTTAGATAATTTAAAGAGCAATCAGGAAAGTCTTCAATCTTTCTTCTACTCCTACCAGGGGCTCGGCAATAGTCACATTTTTGTTTCAACTTTGCTAACGCTCTAGCGGCTAAACTATTGGAACGAGGTGGGTCAAACGTAAAGCATTAATTAGATAATTCAAAGAGCTCTTTGGAAAATCTTCAATCTTTCTTGTACTCCTATCAGGGGCTTGGAAATAGTCACATTTTTGTTTCACTTTTGATAATGCTCTAGCGGGTAAAATATTTAAACGAGGTGAGTCAAACATAAAGCATTTGTTAGATAATTTAAAGAGCTCTCAGGAAAGTCTTCAATCTTTCTTCTACTCCTACCAGGGGCTTGGTAATAGTCACATTTTTGTTTCAACTTTGCTAACGCTCTAGCGGCTAAACTGTTGGAACGAGGTGGGTCAAATATAAAGCATTAGTTAGATAATTTGAAGAGCTCTCACATAGTCACATTTTTGTTTCACTTTTGATAATGCTCTAGCGGGTAAAATTTATAAACGAGGTGAGTCAAACATAAAGCATTGGTTAGATAATTTAAAGAGCTCTCAGGAAAGTCTTCAATCTTTCTTCTACTCCTATGAGGGGCTTGGTCACAATTTTGTTTCAACTTTGCTAAAGCTTTAAGGCTAAACTATTGGAACGCGGTAGGTCAAGCATAAAGCATTGGTTAGATAATTTAAAGCGCTCTTAGGAAAATCTTCACTTTTTCTTCTACTCCTATCAGGGGCTTGGCAATAGTCACTTTTTTGTTTCAACTTTGCTAACGCTCTATTGGCTAAACTATTGAAACGAGGTGGGTCAAACATAAAGCATTGGTTAGATAATTTAAAGAGCTCTCAGGAAAGTCTTCAATCTTAATTCTACTCCTACTAGGGGCTTGGCAATAGTAACATTTTTGTTTAAACTTTGCTAACGCTCTAGCGGCTAAACTATTAGAACGAGGTGGGTCAAACATAAAGCATTGGTTAGATAATTTAAAGAGCACTCAGGAAAGTCTTCAATCTTTCTTCTACTCCTATCAGGGGCTTGGAAATAGTCACATTTTTGTTTCAATTTTATTAATGCTCTAGCGGTTAAACTATTTAAACGAGGTGAGTGAAACGTAAAGCATTGGTTAGATAATTTAAAGAGCTCTCAGGAATGTCATCAATCTTTCTTCTACTCCTATGAGGGGCTTGGTCACAATTTTGTTTCAACTTTGCTAACGCTCTGGCGGCTAAACTATTGGAACGGAGTGGGTCAAACATAAAGCATTGGTTAGATAATTTAAAGAGCTCTCAAGAAAGTATTCAATTTTTCCTCTACTCTTATCAGGGGCTTGGTAATAGTCACATTTTTGTTTCAACTTTGCTAACGCTCTAGCGGCTAAACTATTAAAACGAGGTGGGTCAAACATAAAGCATTGGTTAGATAATTTAAAGGGCTCTCAGGAAAGTCCCCAATTTTTCTTCTACTCCTATGAGGGGCTTGGTCACAATTTTGTTTCAACTTTGCTAGCGCTAGCGGCTAAACTATTGGAACGGAGTGGGTCAAACATAAAGCATTTGTTAGATAATTTAAAGAGCTCTCAAGAAAGTCTTCAATCTTTCCTCTACTCCTATCAGGGGCTTGGTAATAGTCACATTTTGGTTTCAATTTTGCTAGCGCTAGCGGCTAAACTATTGAAACGAGGTGGGTCGAACTTAAAGCATTTGTTACATAATTTAAAGAGCTCTCAGGAAAGTCTTCAATCTTTCTTCTACTCCTACCAGGGGCTTGGTAATAGTCACATTTTTGTTTCAACTTTGCTAACGCTCTAGCGGCTAAACTATTAGATCGAGGTGGGTCAAACATAAAGCATTGGTTAGTTAATTTAAAAAGCCCTCAGGAAAGTCTTCACTGTTTTTTCTACTCCTACCAGGGGCCTGGCAATAGTCACATTTTTGTTTCACTTTTATTAAACTATTTAAACGAGGTGAGTGAAACGTAAAGCATTGGTTAGATAATTTAAAGAGCTCTCAGGAATGTCATCAATCTTTCTTCTACTCCTATGAGGGGCTTGGTCACAATTTTGTTTCAACTTTGCTAAGCTTGGCTAAACTATTGGAACGGGTGGGTCAAACATAAAGCATTGGTTAGATAATTTAAAGGCTCTTAGGAAAATTTCATTTTTCTTCTACTCCTATCAGGGGCTTGGAATAGTCACATTTGTTTCAACTTTGCTAACGCTCTAGGGCTAAACTATTAAACGAGGTGGGTCAACTAAAGCATTGGTTAATAATTTAAAGGGCTCTCAGGAAAGTCCCCAATTTTTCTTCTACTCCTAAGGGGCTTGGTCACAATTTTGTTTCAACTTTGCTAGCCTAGCGGCTAAACTATTGGAACGGGTGGGTCAAACATAAAGCATTTGTTAGTAATTTAAAAGCCTCAAGAAAGTCTTCAATTTTCTCTACTCCTACAGGGGCTTGGAATAGTCACATTTTGGTTTCAATTTTAAGCTCTAGGGTAAACATTAAAACGAGTGGGTCACATAAAGCATTGGTTAGATAATTTAAAGAGCTCTCAGGAAAGTCTTCAATCTTTCTTCTACTCCTACCGGCTGGAATAGTCACATTTGTTTCACTTTGTAACGCTCTAGCGGCTAAACTATTAGAACCAGGTGGGTAAACATAAAGCATTGGTAGATAATTTAAGGCTCTAGGAAAATCTTCATTTTTCTTCTACTCCTATCAGGGGTTGGCAATAGTCACATTTTGTTTCACTTTGTAACGCTCTAGGGCTAAACTTTGAAACGAGGTGGGTCAACTTAAAGCATTTAATAATTTAAAAGCCTCAGGAAAGTCTTCAATCTTTCTTCTACTCCTACCAGGGGCTTGGTAATAGTCACATTTTTGTTTCAACTTTGCTAACGCTCTAGCGGCTAAACTATTAGAACGAGGTGGGTCAAACATAAAGCATTGGTTAGTTAATTTAAAAAGCCCTCAGGAAAGTCTTCACTGTTTTTTCTACTCCTACCAGGGGCCTGGCAATAGTCACATTTTTGTTTCACTTTTATTAATGCTCTAGCGGGTAAACAATTTGAACGAGGTAAGTCAAACATAAAGCATTGGTTAGATAATGTAAAGAGCTCTCAGGAAAGTCTTCAATCTTTCTTCTACTCCTACCAGGAGCTTGGCAATAGTCACATTTTTGTTTCACTTTTGATAACGCTCTAGCGGCTAAACTATTAGAACGAGGTGGGTCAAACATAAAGCATTGGTCAGATAATTTAAAGAGCTCTCAGGAAAGTCTTCAATCTTTCTTCTACTCCTATCAGGGGCTTGACAATAGTCACATTTTTGTTTCAAATTTTGATAACGCTCTAGCGGCTAAACTATTGGAACGAGGTGGGTCAAACATAAAGGGATTGGTTAGATAATTTAAAAGCGCTCTCAGGAAAGTCTTCACTTTTTTTCTACTCCTACCAGGGGCTTGGCAATAGTCACATTTTTGTTTCAACTTTGCTAACGCTCTAGCGGCTAAACTATTGGAACGAGGTGGGTCAAACATAAAGCATTGGTTAGATAATTTAAAGAGCCTCAGGAAAGTCTTCAATTTTTTTCTACTCCTACCAGGGGCTTGGCAATAGTCACATTTTTGTTTCAACTTTTGATAATGCTCTAGCGGGTAAACTATTATAAACGAGGTGAGTCAAACATAAAGCATTGGTTAGATAATTTAAAGAGCTCTCAGGAAAGTCTTCAATCTTTCTTCTACTCCTATGAGGGGCTTGGTCACAATTTTGTTTCAACTTTGCTAAAGCTCTAGCGGCTAAACTATTGGAACGGGTAAGTCAAACATAAAGCATTGGTTAGATAATTTAAAGAGCTCTCAGGAAAGTCTTCAATTTTTCTTCTACTCCTATCAGGGGCTTGGCAATAGTCACATTTTTGTTTCAACTTTGCTAACGCTCTAGCGGCTAAACTATTGAAACGAGGTGGGTCAAACATAAAGCATTGGTTAGATAATTTAAAGAGCTCTCAGGAAAGTCTTCAATCTTATTCTACTCCTACTAGGGGCTTGGCAATAGTCACATTTTTGTTTCAACTTTGCTAACGCTCTAGCGGCTAAACTATTAGAACGAGGTGGGTCAAACATAAAGCATTGGTTAGATAATTTAAAGAGCACTCAGGAAAGTCTTCAATCTTTCTTCTACTCCTATCAGGGGCTTGACAATAGTCACATTTTTGTTTCACTTTTGATAACGCTCTAGCGGCTAAACTGTTGGAACGAGGTGGGTCAAACATAAGGCATTGGTTAGATAATTTAAAAAGCCCTCAGGAAAGTCTTCACTGTTTTTTCTACTCCTACCAGGGGCTTGGCAATAGTCACATTTTTGTTTCACTTTTGATAACGCTCTAGCGGCTAAACTGTTGGAACGAGGTGGGTCAAACATAAGGCATTGGTTAGATAATTGAAAAAGCCCTCAGGAAAGTCTTCACTGTTTTTTCTACTCCTACCAGGGGCCTGGCAATAGTCACATTTTTGTTTCACTTTTATTAATGCTCTAGCGGGTAAACTATTTAAACGAGGTGAGTCAAACATAAAGCATTGGTTAGATAATTTAAAGAGCAATCAGGAAAGTCTTCAATCTTTCTTCTACTCCTACCAGGGGCTCGGCAATAGTCACATTTTTGTTTCAACTTTGCTAACGCTCTAGCGGCTAAACTATTGGAACGAGGTGGGTCAAACGTAAAGCATTAATTAGATAATTCAAAGAGCTCTTTGGAAAATCTTCAATCTTTCTTGTACTCCTATCAGGGGCTTGGAAATAGTCACATTTTTGTTTCACTTTTGATAATGCTCTAGCGGGTAAAATATTTAAACGAGGTGAGTCAAACATAAAGCATTTGTTAGATAATTTAAAGAGCTCTCAGGAAAGTCTTCAATCTTTCTTCTACTCCTACCAGGGGCTTGGTAATAGTCACATTTTTGTTTCAACTTTGCTAACGCTCTAGCGGCTAAACTGTTGGAACGAGGTGGGTCAAATATAAAGCATTAGTTAGATAATTTGAAGAGCTCTCACATAGTCACATTTTAGTTTCACTTTTGATAATGCTCTAGCGGGTAAAATTTATAAACGAGGTGAGTCAAACATAAAGCATTGGTTAGATAATTTAAAGAGCTCTCAGGAAAGTCTTCAATCTTTCTTCTACTCCTATGAGGGGCTTGGTCACAATTTTGTTTCAACTTTGCTAAAGCTTTAAGGCTAAACTATTGGAACGCGGTAAGTCAAGCATAAAGCATTGGTTAGATAATTTAAAGCGCTCTTAGGAAAATCTTCACTTTTTCTTCTACTCCTATCAGGGGCTTGGCAATAGTCACTTTTTTGTTTCAACTTTGCTAACGCTCTATTGGCTAAACTATTGAAACGAGGTGGGTCAAACATAAAGCATTGGTTAGATAATTTAAAGAGCTCTCAGGAAAGTCTTCAATCTTAATTCTACTCCTACTAGGGGCTTGGCAATAGTAACATTTTTGTTTCAACTTTGCTAACGCTCTAGCGGCTAAACTATTAGAACGAGGTGGGTCAAACATAAAGCATTGGTTAGATAATTTAAAGAGCTCTCAGGAAAGTCTTCAATCTTTCTTCTACTCCTATCAGGGGCTTGGAAATAGTCACATTTTTGTTTCAATTTTATTAATGATCTAGCGGTTAAACTATTTAAACGAGGTGAGTGAAACGTAAAGCATTGGTTAGATAATTTAAAGGGCTCTCAGGAAAGTCCCCAATTTTTCTTCTACTCCTATGAGGGGCTTGGTCACAATTTTGTTTCAACTTTGCTAGCGCTAGCGGCTAAACTATTGGAACGGAGTGGGTCAAACATAAAGCATTTGTTAGATAATTTAAAGAGCTCTCAAGAAAGTCTTCAATCTTTCCTCTACTCCTATCAGGGGCTTGGTAATAGTCACATTTTGGTTTCAATTTTGCTAACGCTCTAGTGGCTAAACTATTAAAACGATGTGGGTCGAACATAAAGCATTGGTTAGATAATTTAAAGAGCTCTCAGGAAAGTCTTCAATCTTTCTTCTACTCCTACCCTGGTCTCGGTAATAGTCACATATTTGTTTCAACTTTGCTAACGCTCTAGCGGCTAAACTATTAGAACCAGGTGGGTGAAACATAAAGCATTGGTTAGATAATTTATAGCGCTCTTAGGAAAATCTTCACTTTTTCTTCTACTCCTATCAGGGGATTGGCAATAGTCACATTTATGTTTCAACTTTGCTAACGCTCTAGTGGCTAAACTATTGAAACGAGGTGGGTCGAACTAAAGCATTGGTTAGATAATTTAAAGAGCTCTCAGGAAAGTCTTCAATCTTTCTTCTACTCCTACAGGGGCTTGGCAATAGTCACATTTTTGTTTCAACTTTGCTAACGCTCTAGCGGCTAAACTATTAGAACGAGGTGGGTCAAACATAAAGCATTGGTTAGATAATTTAAAGAGCTCTCAGGAAAGTCTTCAATCTTTCTTCTACTCCTATCAGGGGCTTGGAAATAGTCACATTTTTTTGCTAACGCTCTAGCGGCTAAACTATTAGAACGAGGTGGGTCAAACATAAAGCATTGGTTAGATATTTAAAGAGCTTTAGGAAAGTCTTCAATCTTTGTTCTCTCTACAGGGGCTGGAATAGTCACATTTTTGTTTCACTTTGATAACGCTTAGCGGGTAAACTATTGAACGAGGTGGGTCAAACATAAAGCATTGGTTAGATAATTTAAAGAGCTCTCAGGAAAGTCTTCAATCTTTATTCTACTCCTACTAGGGGCTTGAATAGTCACATTTTTGTTTCAACTTTGCTAACGCTCTAGCGGCTAAACTATTGGAACGGGTAGTCAAACAAAAGCATTGTTAGATAATTTAAAGCGCTCTTAGGAAATCTTCACTTTTTCTTCTACTCCTATCAGGGGCTTGGCAATAGTCACATTTTTGTTTCAACTTTGCTAACGCTCTAGTGGCTAAACTATTGAAACGAGGTGGGTCAAACATAAAGCATTGGTTAGTAATTAAAGAGCTCTCAGGAAAGTTTCAATCTTTCTTCTACTCCTACCAGGGGCTTGGAATAGTACATTTTTGTTTCAACTTTGCTAACGCTCTAGCTGCTAAACTATTGGAACGAGGTGGGTCAAACATAAAGCATTGGTTAGATAATTAAAGAGCTCTTAGGAAAATCTTCAATCTTTCTTTACTCCTATCAGGGGCTTGGAATAGTCACATTTTTGTTTCACTTTTAAGCTCTAGGGTAAACTATTTAAACGAGGTGGTGAAACTAAAGCATTGGTTAGATAATTTAAAGAGCTCTCAGGAAAGTCTCAATCTTTCTTCTACTCCTATCAGGGGCTTGGTCACAATTTTGTTTCAACTTTGCTAACGCTCTAGCGGCTAAACTATTGGAACGGGTGGGTCAAACATAAAGCATTGGTTAGATAATTTAAAGAGCTCTCAAGAAAGTCTTCAATCTTCTCACTCCTACCAGGGGCTTGGTAATAGTCACATTTTTGTTTCAACTTTGCTAACGCTCTAGCGGCTAAACTATTGAACGAGGTGGGTCAAACATAAAGCATTGGTTAGATAATTTAAAGAGCTTCAGGAAAGTCTTCAATTTTTTCTACTCCTATAGGGGCTTGGGTCACATTTTTGTTTCACTTTGCTAACGCTCTAGCGGCTAAACTATTGGAACGAGGTGGGTCAACATAAAGCATTGGTTAGATAATTTAAAGAGCTCTCAGGAAAGTCTTCAATCTTTTCTTCTACTCCTATAGGGGCTTGAATAGTCACATTTTGTTTCAACTTTGCTAACGCTCTAGCGGCTAAACTATTGAACGAGGTGGGTCAAACATAAAGCATTTGTTAGATAATTTAAAGAGCTCTCAGGAAAGTCTTCAATCTTTCTTCTGCTCCTACTAGGGGCTCGGAATAGTCACATTTTTGTTTCAACTTTGCTAACGCTCTAGCGGCTAAACTATTGGAACGAGGTGGGTCAAACATAAAGCATTGGTTAGTAAATTGAAAGAGCTTTCAGGAAGTTTAAAATTTCTCTCACAAAAGTCACATTTTTGTTTCAACTTTGCTAACGCTCTAGTGGCTAAACTATTAGAACGAGGTGGTCAAACATAAAGCATGGTTAGATAATTTAAAGAGCTCTCAGGAAAGTCTTCATCTTTCTTCTACTCCTATAGGGGCTTGTGTCACAATTTTGTTTCAACTTTGCTAAAGCTCTATCGGCTAAACTATTGAAACGAGGTGAGTCAAACATAAAGCATTGGTTAGATAATTTAAAGAGCTCTCAGGAAATCTTCAATCTTTCTTCTACTCCTATCAGGGGCTTGGCAATAGTCACATTTTTGTTTCAACTTTGCTAACGCTCTATTGGCTAAACTATTGAAACGAGGTGGGTCAAACATAAAGCATTGGTTAGTCAATTTAAAGAGCTTTCAGGAAATTCTTCAATCTTTCATCTACTCCTATGAGGGGCTTGGTCAAAATTTTGTTTCAACTTTGCTAACGCTCTAGCGGCTAAACTATTGGAACGCGGTGGGTCAAACATAAAGCATTTGTTAGATAATTTAAAGAGCTCTCAGGAAAGTCTTCAATCTTTGTTCTACTACTATCAGGGGCTTGGAAATAGTCACATTTTTGGTTTCAACTTTGGTAACGCTCTAGCGGCTAAACTCTTTGTACGAGGTGAGTCAAACATAAAGCGTTGATTAGATAATTTAAAGTGCTCTCAGGAAAGTCTTCAATCTTTCTTCTACTCCTACCAGGGGCTTGGCAATAGTCACATTTTTGTTTCAACTTTGCTGACGCTCTGAGGCTAAACTATTTGAACGAGGTGGGTCGAACATAAAGCATTGGTTAGTTAATTTAAAGAGCTCTCAGGAAAGTCTTCAATCTTTTTTCTACTCCTACCAGGGGCTTCTCAGAAAGGATTTCAATCTTTCTTCTACTCCTAATAGGGGATTGGAATTAGTCACATTTTTGTTTCACTTATATTATTGCTCTAGCGGGTAAACTATTTAAACAAGGTGAGTAAAACATAAAGCATTGGTTAGATAATTTAAAGAGCTCTCAGGAAAGTCTTCAATCTTTTTTCTACTCCTATCAGGGGCTTGGCAATAGTCACATTTTTGTTTCGATTTTGCTAACGCTCTGAGGCTAAACAATTGGAACGAGGTGGGTCAAACATAAAGCATTGGTTAGTTAATTTAAAGAGCTCTCAGGAAAGTCTTCAATCTTTTTTCTACTCCTACCAGGGGCTTGGCAATAGTCACATTTTTGTTTCGATTTTGCTAACGCTCTGAGGCTAAACAATTGGAACGAGGTGGGTCAAACATAAAGCATTTGTTAGGTAATTTAAAGAGCTCTCAAGAAAGTCTTCAATCTTTCCTCTACTCCTATCAGGGGCTTGGTAATAGTCACATTTTTGTTTCAACTTTGCTAACGCTCTAGCTGCTAAACTATTAGAACGAGGTGGGTCAAACATAAAGCATTGGTTAGATAATTTAAAGAGCTCTCAGAAAAGTCTTTAATCTTTCTTCTACCCCTATGAGGGGCTTGGTCACAATTTAGTTTCAACTTTGCTAACGCTCTAGCTGCTAAACTATTATAACGAGGTGGGTCAAACATAAAGCATTGATTAGATAATTTAAAGAGCTCTCAGGAAAGTCCCCAATTTTTCTTCTACTCCTATGAGGGGCTTGGTCACAATTTAGTTTCAACTTTGCTAACGCTCTAGCGGTTAAACTATTGGAACGGAGTGGGTCAAACATAAAGCATTTGTTAGGTAATTTAAAGAGCTCTCAAGAAAGTCTTCAATCTTTCCTCTACTCCTATCAGGGGCTTGGTAATAGCCACATTTTTGTTTCAACTTTGATAACGCTCTGAGGGTAAACTATTAGAACGAGGTGAGTCACACATAAAGCATTTAATTTAAAGCGCTCTTAGGGAAATCTTCACTCTTTCTTTTACTTCTATCAGGGGCTTGGCAATAGTCATATTTT
>CM050324.1:3455378-3484378 GCA_027475135.1 Bactrocera correcta | reverse complement strand
AGTCGATTTTCTTGTATATACACATTAAGCAATCGATATCGAAATGCTTCAAATCATTAGTTTAACAAATTTAAGTTAATTAACCTTCTTTAACGTATTGAAGTTGATATAAAGCCATGCCGGCATAACGACAATACATTTGGAAGAATTCCGTAGTTTTACATTTATGTATAAAGTCGATTTTCTTATATATACACATTTATTAATCGATATCGAAATGTTTCAAATCATTAGTTTAACATATTTAAGTTAATAAACCTTCTTTAACGAACGGAAGTTGGCTTAAAGCCATGGCGGCATAACGGCAGTGCATTTAGAAGAATTCCGTAATCTTATATTTAGGTACAAAGTCGATTTTCTTGTATATTTTCATTTAGCTATCGATATCGAAATGCTTCAAATCGTTAGTTTAACATATTTCAGTTATTTAACCTTCTTTAACGTAATGAAGGTGACATAAAGACATGGCGGCATAACGACAGTACATTTGGAAGAATTCCGTAATCTTATGTTTAGGTATAAATTCGATTTTCTTTTACATACACATTTAGCAAGCGATATAGAAATGCTTCAAATCATTAGTTTAACAAATTTAAGTTAATTAACCTTCTTTAACGTATTGAAGTTGATATAAAACCATGGCGGCATAACGACATTACATCCGACATATAAAAGAATATGCATTAAGCAATCGATACCGAAATGCTTCAAATAACTGGTTTAACATACTTAAGTTAATAAACCTTCTTTAACGAACGGAAGTTGGCTTAAAGTCATGGCGGCATAATGGTAGTGCATTTAGAAGAATTCCGTAATCTTATATTTAGGTACAAAATCGATTTTCTTGTATACACACATTTAGGAATCGATAACGAAATGCCTCAAATCATTAGTTTAACATATTTAAGTTAATTAACCTTCTTTAACGTATTGAAGTTGATATAAAGTCATGGCGGCATAACGACAGTACATTTGGAAGAATTCCGTAGTCTTATATTTAGGTATAAAGTCGATTTTCTTGTATATACACATTTAGCAATCGATACCGAAATGCTTCAAATAACTGGTTTTACATATTTAAGTTAATAAACCTTCTTTAACGAACGGACGTTGGCTTAAAGCCATGGCGGCATAAATGCAGTGCATTTAGAAGAATTCCGTAAACTTATATTTAGGTATAAAGTCGATTTTTTTGTTTATACACATTTAGCTATCGATATCGAAATGCTTCAAATCATAAGTTTAACATATTAAGTTAATAAACATTTTTTAGCATACTGAAGTCTACATAAAGCCTTAACGGTATAACGGCAGTGCATTTAGAAGAATTCCGTAATGTTATAATATTATATTTAGGTATAAAGTCGCTTTTCTTATATATACACATTTCGCAATCGATATCGAAATGCTTCAGATAACTGGTTTAACATATTCAAGTTAATAAACCTCCTTTAGCGAACTGAAGTTGACATAACGTCATAACGGCACTGCATTTGGAAGAATTCCGTAGTCTTATATGTAGGCATAAAGTCGATATTCTTGTATATACACATTTAGCAATCGCTATCGAAATGCTTCAAATCTTTAGTTTAACAAATTTAAGTTAATTAACCTTCTTTAACGTATTGAAGTTGATATAAAACCATGGCGGCATAACGACAGTACATCCGATTTTCTTTTATATATGCATTAAGCAATCGATACCGAAATGCTTCAAATAACTGGTTTAACATACTTAAGTTAATTAACCTTCTTTAACGAACGGAATTTGGCATAAAGCCATGGCGGCATAACGGCAGTGCATTTAGAAGAATTCCGTAATCTTATATTTAGGTATAAAGTCGAGTTTCTTGTATATACACATTTAGCAATCGATATCGAGATGGTTCAACTCATTAGTTTAACATATTTAAGTTAATAAACCTTCTTTAACCATCTGAAGTTGGTTAAAGCCATGGCTGCATAACGGCACTGCATTTGGAAGAATTCCGTAGTCTTATATGTAGGCATAAAGTCGATTTTGTTGTATATACGCATTTAGCAATCGATATCGAAATGCTTCAAATAACTGGTTAAGCATATCTAGATTAATTAACCTTCTTTATCTTACTGAAGTTTACATAGAGCCATAACGGCATAACGGCAGTATATTTGGGTGAATTCCGTAATCTTATATTTAGGTATAAAATCGATTCTCTTGTATATACACATTTAGCAATCGATAACGAAATGCTTCAAATCATTAGTTTAACATATTTAAGTTAATTAACCTTCTTTATCTGACTGAAGTTTACATAAAGCCATAACGGTATAACGGCACTGCATTTGGAAGAATTCCGTAGTCTTATATTTAGGTATAAAGTCGATATTCTTGTATATACACATTTAGCAATCGATATCGAAATGCTTCAAATCATTAGTTTAACATATTTAAGTTAATTAACCTTCTTTAACGAACGGAGTTTGGCATAAAGCCATGGCGGCATAACGGCAGTGCATTTAGAAGAATTCCGTAATCTTATATTTAGGTATAAAGTCGATTTTCTTGTATATACACATTTAGCAATCGATAACGAAATGCTTCAAATCATTAGTTTAACATACTTAAGTTAATTAACCTTCTTTAACGTAATGAAGGTGATATAAAGTCATGGCGGCATAACGGCAGTGCATTTAGAAGAACTCCGTAATCTTATATTTAGGTATAAAGTCGATTTTCTTGTTTTACACATTTAGCAATCGATATCGAAATGCATCAAATAACTGGTTAAACATATTTAAGTTAATTAACCTTCTTTATCTGACTGAAGTTTACATAAAGCCATAACGGCATAACGGCAGTATATTTATATGAATTCCGTAATCTTATATTTAGGTATAAAGTCGATTTTGTTGTATATACGCATCTAGCAATCGATATCGAAATGCTTCAAATAATTAGTTTAACATATTTAAGTTAATTAACCTTCTTTAACGTATTGAAGTCGATATAAAGCCATGGCGGCATAACGACAGTACATTTGGAAGAATTCCGTAATCTTATATTTAGGTATAAAGTCCATTTTGTTGTATATACACATTTAGCAATCAATATCGAAATGCTTCAAATCATTAGTTCAACATATTTAAGTTAATAAACCTTCTTTAACCAACGGAAGTTGGTTAAAGCCATGGCGGCATAACGGCACTGCAATTTGGAAGAATTCCGTAGTCTTATATGTAGGCATAAAGTCGATTTTGTTGTATATACACATTTAGCAATCGATATCGAGATGGTTCAACTCATTAGTTTAACATATTTAAGTAATAAACCCTCTTTAACGATAAGTTAATTAACCTTCTTTAACGTATTGAAGTCGATATAAAGCCATAGCGGCATAACGGCACTGCAGTTGGAAGAATTCTGTAATCTTATATTTAGGTATAAAATCGATTCTCTTGTATATACACATTTAGCAATCGATAACGAAATGCTTCAAGTCATTAGTTTAACATATTTAAGTTAATTAACCTTCTTTATCTGACTGAAGTTTACATAAAGCCTTAACGGTATAACGGCAGGGCATTTGGAAGAATTCCGTAAACTTTTATTTAGGTATAAAGTCGATATTGTTTTTTATACACATTTAGCAATCGATATCGAGATGGTTCAACTCATTATTTTAACATATTTAAGTTAATAAACCTTCTTGAACGATCTGAAGTTGGTTTAAGCCATGGCGGTATAACGGCACTGCATTTGGAAGAATTCCGTAGTCTTATATGTAGGCATAAAGTCGATATTGTTGTATATACACATTTAGCAATCGATATCGAGATGCTTCAAATCATTAGTTTAACATATTTAAGTTAATAAACCTTCTTTAACGATCTGAAGTTGGTTAAAGCCATGGCTGCATAACGGCACTGCATTTGGAAGAATTCCGTAGTCTTATATGTAGGCATAAAGTCGATTTTGTTGTATATACGCATTTAGCAATCGATATCGAAATGCTTCAAATAACTGGTTAAGCATATCTAGATTAATTAACCTTCTTTATCTTACTGAAGTTTACATAGAGCCATAACGGCATAACGGCAGTATATTTGGGTGAATTCTGTAATCTTATATTTAGGTATAAAATCGATTCTCTTGTATATACACATTTAGCAATCGATAACGAAATGCTTCAAATCATTAGTTTAACATATTTAAGTTAATTAACCTTCTTTATCTGACTGAAGTTTACATAAAGCCATAGCGGTATAACGCCAGTGCATTTGGAAGAATTCCGTAAACATATATTTAGGTATAATGTCGATTTTGTTGTATATACACAATAAGCAATCGATATCGAGATGCTTCAACTCATTAGTTTAACATATTTAAGTTAATTAACCTTCTTTAACGATATGAAGTTGGCTTAAAGCCATGGCGGCATAACGGCACTGCATTTGGAAGAATTCCGTAGTCTTATATTTAGGTATAAAGTCGATGTTCTTGTATATACACATTTAGCAATCGATATCGAAATGCTTCAAATCATTAGTTTAACATACTTAAGTTAATTAACCTTCTTTAACGAACGGAGTTTGACATAAAGCCATGGCGGCATAACGGCAGTGCATTTAGAAGAATTCCGTAATCTTATATTTAGGTATAAAGTCGATTTTCTTGTATATACACATTTAGCAATCGATAACGAAATGCTTCAAGTCATTAACTTAACATATTTAAGTTAATTAACCTTCTTTAACGTATTGAAGTCGATATAAAGCCATGGCGGCATAACGACAGTACATTTGGAAGAATTCCGTAATCTTATATTTAGGTATAAAGTCGATTTTGTTGTATATACACATTTAGCAATCGATATCGAAATGCTTCAAATCATTAGTTTAACATACTTAAGTTAATTAACCTTCTTTAACGTAATGAAGGTGATATAAAGTCATGGCGGCATAACGGCAGTGCATTTAGAAGAACTCCGTAATCTTATATTTAGGTATAAAGTCGATTTTCTTGTATTTACACATTTAGCAATCGATATCGAAAGGCATCAAATAATTATTAACATATTTAAGTTAATTAATCTTCTTTACTTACTGAAGTTTATAAAGCCATGGCGGCATAACGGCAGTAATTTGGAAGAATTCCGTAATCTTATATTTAGGTATAAAGTCGATTTTGTTGTATATACACATTTAGCAATCGATATCGAAATGCTTCAAATCATTAGTTTAACATATTTAAGTTAATTAACCTTCTTTAACGTATTGAAGTCGATATAAAGCCATGGCGGCATAACGGCAGTGCATTTGGAAGAATTCCGTAATCTTATATTTAGGTATAAAGTCGATTTTGTTGTATATACACATTTAGCAATCGATATCGAAATGCTTCAAATCATTAGTTTAACATATTTAAGTTAATAAACCTTCTTTACAACTGAAGTTGGTTAAAGCCATGGCGGCATAACGGCACTGCAATTTGGAAGAATTCCGTAGTCTTATATGTAGGCATAAAGTCGATTTTGTTGTATATACACATTTAGCAATCGATATCGAGATGGCTTCAATTCATTAGTTTAACATATTTAAGTTAATTAACCTTCTTTAACGTATTGAAGTCGATATAAAGCCATGGCGGCATAACGGCACTGCATTTGGAAGAATTCCGTAATCTTATATTTAGGTATAAAGTCGATTTGTTGTATATACACATTTAGCAATCGATATCGAAATGCTTCAAATCATTAGTTTAACATATTTAAGTTAATTAACCTTCTTTATCTGACTGAAGTTTACATAAAGCCATAACGGCATAACGGCAGGCATTTGGAAGAATTCCGTAATCTTATATTTAGGTATAAAGTCGATTTGTTGTATATACACATTTAGCAATCGATATCGAGATGGTTCAACTCATTAGTTTAACATATTTAAGTTAATAAACCTTCTTTGATACGATCTGAAGTTGGTTATAAGCCATGGCGGTATAACGGCACTGCATTTGGAAGAATTCCGTAATCTTATATTTAGGTATAAAGTCGATTTGTTGTATATACACATTTAGCAATCGATATCGAGATGCTTCAAATCATTAGTTTAACATATTTAAGTTAATAAACCTTCTTTAACGATCTGAAGTTGGTTAAAGCCATGGCTGCATAACGGCACTGCATTTGGAAGAATTCCGTAGTCTTATATGTAGGCATAAAGTCGATTTTGTTGTATATACGCATTTAGCAATCGATATCGAAATGCTTCAAATAACTGGTTAAGCATATCTAGATTAATTAACCTTCTTTATCTTACTGAAGTTTACATAGAGCCATAACGGCATAACGGCAGTATATTTGGGTGAATTCTGTAATCTTATATTTAGGTATAAAATCGATTCTCTTGTATATACACATTTAGCAATCGATAACGAAATGCTTCAAATCATTAGTTTAACATATTTAAGTTAATTAACCTTCTTTATCTGACTGAAGTTTACATAAAGCCATAGCGGTATAACGCCAGTGCATTTGGAAGAATTCCGTAAACATATATTTAGGTATAATGTCGATTTTGTTGTATATACACAATAAGCAATCGATATCGAGATGCTTCAACTCATTAGTTTAACATATTTAAGTTAATTAACCTTCTTTAACGATATGAAGTTGGCTTAAAGCCATGGCGGCATAACGGCACTGCATTTGGAAGAATTCCGTAGTCTTATATTTAGGTATAAAGTCGATGTTCTTGTATATACACATTTAGCAATCGATATCGAAATGCTTCAAATCATTAGTTTAACATACTTAAGTTAATTAACCTTCTTTAACGAACGGAGTTTGGCATAAAGCCATGGCGGCATAACGGCAGTGCATTTAGAAGAATTCCGTAATCTTATATTTAGGTATAAAGTCGATTTTCTTGTATATACACATTTAGCAATCGATAACGAAATGCTTCAAATCATTAACTTAACATATTTAAGTTAATTAACCTTCTTTAACGTATTGAAGTCGATATAAAGCCATGGCGGCATAACGACAGTACATTTGGAAGAATTCCGTAATCTTATATTTAGGTATAAAGTCGATTTTATTGTATATACACATTTAGCAATCGATATCGAAATGCTTCAAATCATTAGTTTAACATACTTAAGTTAATTAACCTTCTTTAACGTAATGAAGGTGATATAAAGTCATGGCGGCATAACGGCAGTGCATTTAGAAGAACTCCGTAATCTTATATTTAGGTATAAAGTCGATTTTCTTGTATTTACACATTTAGCAATCGATATCGAAAGGCATCAAATAACTGGTTTAACATATTTAAGTTAATTAATCTTCTTTATCTTACTGAAGTTTACATAAAGCCATAACGGCATAACGGCAGTATATTTATATGAATTCCGTAATCTTATATTTAGGTATAAAGTCGATTTTGTTGTATATACGCATCTAGCAATCGATATCGAAATGCTTCAAATCATTAGTTTAACATATTTAAGTTAATTAACCTTCTTTAACGTATTGAAGTCGATATAAAGCCATGGCGGCATAACGACAGTACATTTGGAAGAATTCCGTAATCATATATTTAGGTATAAAGTCGATTTTGTTGTATATACACATTTAGCAATCAATATCGAAATGCTTCAAATCATTAGTTCAACATATTTAAGTTAATAAACCTTCTTTTACCAACGGAAGTTGGTTAAAGCCATGGCGGCATAACGGCACTGCAATTTGGAAGAATTCCGTAGTCTTATATGTAGGCATAAAGTCGATTTTGTTGTATATACACATTTAGCAATCGATATCGAGATGGTTCAACTCATTAGTTTAACATATTTAAGTTAATAAACCCTCTTTAACGATAAGTTAATTAACCTTCTTTAACGTATTGAAGTCGATATAAAGCCATGGCGGCATAACGGCACTGCATTTGGAAGAATTCTGTAATCTTATATTTAGGTATAAAATCGATTCTCTTGTATATACACATTTAGCAATCGATAACGAAATGCTTCAAGTCTTAGTTTAACAATTTAAGTTAATTAACCTTCTTTACTGTAGAAGTTAATAAACCATGCGTTATAACGACTTAGAATCCGAAATTTTCTTTTTATCACATTAAGCAATCGATATCGAAATGTTCAACTCACTAGTTAACATATTTAAGTTAATAAACCTTCTTAACGAACTGAATTGGTATAAAGCCATGGCGGATAACGGCACTGCATTTAGGGAAAAATTCCGTAAGTCTTATATTAGGTATAAAGTCGATTTTTGTATATACACATTTAGCAATCGATATCGAGATGCGTTCAATCATTAGTTTAACATATTTAAGTTAATAACCTCCTTTAACGATCTGAAGTTTCGTAAAGCCATAACGTATAACGGCATGCATTTGGAAGAATTCCGTAATCTTATATTTAGGTATAAAGTCGATTTTGTTGTATATACACATTTAGCAATCGATATCGAATGCTTCAACTCATTAGTTTAAATAGTAACCAATGCTTTATGTTGACCACCTCGTTCAAATAGTTCTACCCGCTAGACGTTATCAAAAGTGAAACAAAAATGTGATCCAAGCGCCGTGTACGAGTAGAAGAAAGATGAAGATTTTCCTAAGAGGCTTTAAATATCTAACCATTGCTTTATGTTTGACCCACCTCTTCCAATAGTTTAGCCTCAAAGCGTTAGCAAAGTTGAACAAAAATGTGACTATTGCCAAGCCCCTGGTAGAAGTAGAAGAAAGATTTTAAGACTTTACTGAAAGCTCTTTAAAATTACTAACAATGATTTATGTTGACCACCTCGTTTAAATAGTTTAGCATAGACGTTAGCAAAGTTGAAACAAAAATGTGATATTCCAAGCCCCTGTAGGATAAGAAGAAAGTTAACTCAACCTTTCTTTATCTGACCAAGCTTTACGTCAAATAGTTACCCGCAGAGCGTTATGCAAAATTGAAACAAAAATGTACTATTCCAAGCCCTGTAGAGTAGAAGAAAGATGAGAGATTTTCCTAAGAGCTACTTTAAATATCTAACCAATGCTTTATGTTTGACCCACCTCGTTCCAATAGTTTAGCCGCTAGAGCGTTAGCAAAGTTGAAACAAAAATGTGACTATTGCCAAGCCCTGGTAGAAGTAGAAGAAAGATTGAAGAGTTTCCTAAGAGCTCTTTAAATTATCTAACCAATGCTTTATGTTCGACCCACCTCGTTCAAATAGTTTAGCCTCAGAGCGTTAGCAAAGTTGAAACAAAAATGTGACTATTGCCAAGCCCCTGGTAGGAGTAGAAGAAAGATTTTAGACTTTCCTGAGAGCTCTTTAAATTATCAAACCAATGCTTTATTTTTGACTCACCTCGTTCCAATTGTTTAGCCTCAGAGCGTTAGCAAAATCGAAACAAAAATGTGACTATTGCCAAGCCCCTGGTAGGAGTAGAAAAAAGATTGAAGATTTTCCTAAGAGCGCTTTAAACTATCTAACCAATGCTTTATGTTCGACCCACCTCGCTCAAATAGTTTAGCCTCAGAGCGTCAGCAAAGTAGAAACAAAAATGTGACTATTGCCAAGCCCCTGGTGGGAGTAGAATAAAGATTTTAGACTTTTCTGAAGACTCTTTAAATTATCTAACCAATGATTTATGTTTGACTCACCTCGTTCAAATAGTTTAGCCGCTAGAGCGTTAGCAAAGTTGAAACAAAAATGTGACTATTGCCAAGCCCCTGATAGGAGTAGAATAAAGATTGAAGACTTTCCTGAGAACTCTTTTAATTAGCTAACCAAAGCTTTATGTTTGACCCACCTCGTTCAGATAGTTTAGCCGCTAGAGCGTTATCAAAAGTGAAACAAAAATGTGACTATTGCCAAACCCCTGGTAGGAGTAGAAGAAAGATTGAAGACTTTCCTGAGAGCTCTTTAAATTATCAAACCAATGCTTTAAGTTTGACCCATCTCGTTCAGATAGTTTAGCCGCTAGAGCGTTATCAAAAGTGAAACAAAAATGTGACTATTGCCAAACCTCTGGTAGGAGTAGAAGAAAGATTGAAGAGTTTCCTGAGAGCTCTTTAAATTATCTAACCAATGCTTTGTGACTCACCTCTTTCAAATAGTTTAGCCTCAGAGCGTTAGCAAAGTTGAAACAAAAATGTGACTATTGCCAGGACCCTGGTAGGAGTAGAAGAAAGATCGAGGACTTTCCTGGAAGCTCTTTAGATTATCTAACCAATGCTTTATGTTCTACCCTATCAGGGGCTTGGCAATAGTCACATTTTTGTTTCAACTTTGCTAACGCTCTAGTGGCTAAACTAATGAAACGAGGTGGGTCGAACATAAAGCATTGGTTAGTTAATTAAAAGAGCTCTCAGGGAAGTCTTCAATTTTTTTTCTACTCCTACCAGGGCCTTGGCAATAGTCACATTTTTGTTTCGACTTTGCTAACGCTCTGAGGCTAAACTATTAGAACGAGGTGAGTCACACATAAAGCATTGGTTAGATAATTTAAAGGGCTCTCAGGAAAGTCTTCAATCTTTCTTCTACTCCTATCAGGGGCTCGGCAATAGTCACATTTTTGTTTCAACTTTTCTAACGCTCTAGCGGCTAAACTATTGGAAAGAGGTGGAACAAACATAAAGCATTGGTTAGATAATTTAAAGCGCTCTTAGGAAAATATTCACTGTTTCTTCTACTCCTATCAGGGGCTTGGCAATAGTCACATTTTTGTTTCACTTTTGATAACGCTCTAGCGGCTAAACTGTTGGAACGAGGTGGGTCAAACATAAAGCATTGGTTAGATAATTTAAAAAGCCCTCAGGAAAGTCTTCACTGTTTTTTCTACTCCTACCAGGGGCCTGGCAATAGTCACATTTTTGTTTCACTTTTATTAATGCTCTAGCGGGTAAACAATTTGAACGAGGTAAGTCAAACATAAAGCATTGGTTAGATAATGTAAAGAGCTCTCAGGAAAGTCTTCAATCTTTCTTCTACTCCTACCAGGAGCTTGGCAATAGTCACATTTTTGTTTCACTTTTGATAACGCTCTAGCGACTAAACTGCCGGAACGAGGTGGGTCAAACATAAGGCATTGGTTAGATAATTTAAAAAGCCCTCAGGAAAGTCTTCATTTTTTTTTTCTACTCCTACCAGGGGCCTGGCAATAGTCACATTTTTGTTTCAACTTTGCTAACGCTCTGAGGCTAAACTATTAGAACGAGGTGAGTCACACATAAAGCATTGGTTAGATAATTTAAAGAGCTCTCAGGAAAGTCTTCAATCTTTCTTTTACTCCTACCCTGGTCTCGGTAATAGTCACATTTTTGTTTCAACTTTGCTAACGCTCTAGCGGCTAAACTATTAGAACGAGGTGGGTGAAACATAAAGCATTGGTTAGATAATTTAAAGCGCTCTTAGGAAAATCTTCACTTTTTCTTCTACTCCTATCAGGGGCTTGGCAATAGTCACATTTTTGTTTCAACTTTACTAACGCTCTAGTGGCTAAACTATTGAAACGAGGTGGGTCGAACTTAAAGCATTGGTTAGATAATTTAAAGAGCTCTCAGGAAAGTCTTCAATCTTTCTTCTACTCCTACCAGGGGCTTGGTAATAGTCACATTTTTGTTTCAACTTTGCTAACGCTCTAGTGGCTAAACTATTGAAACGAGGTGGGTCGAACTTAGAGCATTGGTTAGATAATTTAAAGAGCTCTCAGGAAAGTCTTCAATCTTTCTTCTACTCCTACCAGGGGCTTGGCAATAGTCACATTTTTGTTTCAACTTTGCTGACGCATTGAGGCTAAACTATTTGAACGAGGTGGGTCGAACATAAAGCATTGGTTAGTTAATTAAAAGAGCTCTCAGGAAAGTCTTCAATCTTTTTTCTACTCCTACCAGGGGCTTGGAAATAGTCACATTTTTGTTTCACTTTTATTAATGCTCTAGCGGGTAAACTATTTAAACGAGGTGAGTCAAACATAAAGCATTGGTTAGATAATTTAAAGAGCAATCAGGAAAGTCTTCAATCTTTCTTCTACTCCTACCAGGGGCTCGGCAATAGTCACATTTTTGTTTCAACTTTGCTAACGCTCTAGCGGCTTAACTATTGGAACGAGGTGGGTCAAACGTAAAGCATTAATTAGATAATTCAAAGAGCTCTTTGGAAAATCTTCAATCTTCCTTCTACTCCTACCAGGAGCTTAGCAATAGTCACATTTTTGTTTCACTTTTGATAACGCTCTAGCGGCTAAACTGTTGGAACGAGGTGGGTCAAATATAAAGCATTAGTTAGATAATTTAAAGAGCTCTCAGGAAAGTCTTCAATCTTTATTCTACTCCTATCAGGGGCATGGAAATAGTCACATTTTTGTTTCACTTTTGATAATGCTCTAGCGGGTAAACTATATAAACGAGGTGAGTCAAACATAAAGCATTGGTTAGATAATTTAAAGAGCTCTCAGGAAAGTCTTCAATCTTTCTTCTACTCCTATGAGGGGCTTGGTCACAATTTTGTTTCAACTTTGCTAAAGCTCTAGCGGCTAAACTATTGGAACGCGGTAAGTCAAACATAAAGCATTGGTTAGATAATTTAAAGCGCTCTTAGGAAAATCTTCACTTTTTCTTCTACTCCTATCAGGGGCTTGGCAATAGTCACATTTTTGTTTCAACTTTACTAACGCTCTAGTGGCTAAACTATTGAAACGAGGTGGGTCGAACTTAAAGCATTGGTTAGATAATTTAAAGAGCTCTCAGGAAAGTCTTCAATCTTTCTTCTACTCCTACCAGGGGCTTGGTAATAGTCACATTTTTGTTTCAACTTTGCTAACGCTCTAGCGGCTAAACTATTAGAACGAGGTGGGTCAAACATAAAGCATTGGTTAGATAATTTAAAGAGCTCTCAGGAAAGTCTTCAATCTTTCTTCTACTCCTATCAGGGGCTTGGAAATAGTCACATTTTTGTTTCACTTTTATTAATGCTCTAGCGGGTAAACTATTTAAACGAGGTGAGTGAAACATAAAGCATTGGTTAGATAATTTAAAGAGCTCTCAGGAATGTCATCAATCTTTCTTCTACTCCTATGAGGGGCTTGGTCACAATTTTGTTTCAACTTTGCTAACGCTCTAGCGGCTAAACTATTGGAACGGAGTGGGTCAAACATAAAGCATTTGTTAGATAATTTAAAGAGCTCTCAAGAAAGTCTTCAATCTTTCCTCTACTCCTATCAGGGGCTTGGTAATAGTCACATTTTTGTTTCAACTTTGCTAACGCTCTAGCGGCTAAACTATTAAAACGAGGTGGGTCAAACATAAAGCATTGGTTAGATAATTTAAAGAGCTCTCAGGAAAGTCCCCAATTTTTCTTCTACTCCTATGAGGGGCTTGGTCACAATTTTGTTTCAACTTTGCTAACGCTCTAGCGGCTAAACTATTGGAACGGAGTGGGTCAAACATAAAGCATTTGTTAGATAATTTAAAGAGCCCTCAAGAAAGTCTTCAATCTTTCCTCTACTCCTATCAGGGGTTTGGTAATAGTCACATTTTTGTTTCAACTTTGCATAACGCTCTAGCGGCTAAACTATTGGAACGAGGTGGGTCAAACATAAAGCATTGGTTAGACAATTTAAAGAGCTCTCAGGGAAAGTCTTCAATCTTTCTCTACTCCTATCAGGGGCTTGGAATAGTCACATTTTTGTTTCAACTTTGCTAACGCTCTAGGGCTAAACTATTGGAACGAGGTGGGTCAAACATAAAGCATTGGTTAGATAATTTAAAGCGCTCTTAGGAAATCTTCACTCTTTCTTCTACTCCTATCAGGGGCTTGGCAATAGTCACATTTTTGTTTCAACTTTGCTAACGCTCTAGCGGCTAAACTATTGGAACGAGGTGGGTCAAACATAAAGCATTGGTTAGATAATTTAAAGAGCTTTAGGAAAGTCTTCAATCTTTCTTCTACTCCTACCAGGGGCTTGGCAATAGTCACATTTTTGTTTCAACTTTGCTAACGCTCTAGCGGCTAAACTATTGGAACGAGGTGGGTCAACATAAAGCATTGGTTAGATAATTTAAAGAGCTTTAGGAAAGTCTTCAATCTTTATTCTACTCCTACAGGGGCTTGGCAATAGTCACATTTTTGTTTCAACTTTGCTAACGCTCTAGTGGCTAAACTATTGGAACGAGGTGGGTCAAACATAAAGCATTGGTTAGATAATTTAAAGAGCTCTTCAGGAAAGTCTTCAATCTTTTTCTACTCCTATCAGGGGCTTGGCAATAGTCACATTTTTGTTTCAACTTTGCTAACGCTCTAGTGGCTAAACTATTAAACGAGGTGGGTCAACATAAAGCATTGGTTAGATAATTTAAAGAGCTCTCAGGAAAGTCTTCAATCTTTCTTCTACTCCTACCAGGGGCTTGGTAATAGTCAATTTTTGTTTCAACTTTGCTAACGCTCTAGCGGCTAAACTATTAAACGAGGTGGGTCAACATAAAGCATTGGTTAGATAATTTAAAGAGCTTTCAGGAAAGTCTTCAATCTTTCTTCTACTCCTACCAGGGGCTTGGTAATAGTCAATTTTTGTTTCAACTTTGCTAACGCTCTAGCGGCTAAACTATTGGAACGAGGTGGGTCAAACATAAAGCATTGGTTAGTCAATTTAAAGAGCTTTCAGGAAAGTCTTCAATCTTTCATCTACTCCTATGAGGGGCTTGGTCAAAATTTTGTTTCAACTTTGCTAACGCTCTAGCGGCTAAACTATTGGAACGCGGTGGGTCAAACATAAAGCATTTGTTAGATAATTTAAAGAGCTCTCAGTAAAGTCTTCAATCTTTCATCTACTCCTATGAGGGGCTTGGTCAAAATTTTGTTTCAACTTTGCTAACGCTCTAGCGGCTAAACTATTAGAACGAGGTGGGTCAAACATAAAGCATTGGTTAGATAATTTAAAGAGCTTTCAGGAAAGTCTTCAATCTTTTTTCTACTCTTATCAGGGGCTTGGCAATAGTCCCCTTTTTTGTTTCAACTTTGCTAACGCTCTAGTGGCTAAACTATATAAACGAGGTGGGTCGAACATAAAGCATTGGTTAGATAATTTAAAGAGCTCTCAGGAAAGTCTTCAACCTTTCTTCTACTCCTATCAGGGGCTTGGCAATAGTCACATTTTTGTTTCAACTTTGCTAACGCTCTAGCGGCTAAACTATTGGAACGAGGTGGGTCAAACATAAAACATTAATTAGATAATTTAAAGAGCTCTTAGGAAAATCTTCACTCGTTCTTCTACTCCTACCATAGGCTTGGAAATAGTCACATTTTTGTTTCAACTTTGCTAACGCTCTAGTGGGTAAACAATTTGTACGAAGTGAGTTAAACATAAAACATGTAGAAGAATTCCGTAATCTTCTATTTAGGTATAAATTCGATTTTTTAGCAATAGTCACATTTTTGTTTCAACTTTGCTAACGCTCTAGCGGCTAAACTATTGGAACGAGGTGGGTCAAACGTAAAGCATTGGTTAGTCAATTTAAAGAGCTTTCAGGAAAGTCTTCAATTTTTCTTCTACTCCTATGAGGGGCTTGGTCACAATTTTGTTTCAACTTTGCTAACGCTCTAGCGGCTAAACTATTGGAACGGAGTGGGTCAAACATAAAGCATTTGGGTTTGATAATTTAAAGAGCTATCAGGAAAGTCTTCAATCTTTCATTTTACTCCTATAGGGGCTTGGCAAAATTTTGTTTCAACTTTGCTAACGCTCTAGCGGCTAAACTATTAGAACGAGGTGGGTCAAACATAAAGCATTGGTTAGATAATTTAAAGAGCTTTCAGGAAAGTCTTCAATCTTTCATCTACTCCTATGAGGGGCTTGGTCAAAATTCTGTTTCAACTTTGCTAACGCTCTAGCGGCTAAACTATTGGAACGCGTTGGGTCAAACATAAAGCATTGGTTAGTCAATTTAAAGAGCTTTCAGGAAAGTCTTCAATCTTAATTCTACTCCTACTAGGGGCTTGGCAATAGTCACATTTTTGTTTCAACTTTGCTAACGCTCTAGTGGCTAAACTATTGGATCGGGGTGGGTCAAACATAAAGCATTGGTTAGATAGTTTAAAGCGCTCTTAGGAAAATCTTCACTCTTTCTTCTACTCCTACCATAGGCTTGGAAATAGTCACATTTTTGTTTCAATTTTGCTAACGCTCTAGCGGCTAAACTATTGGAACGAGGTAAGTCAAACATAAAGCATTGGTTAGATAATTTAAAGAGCTTTCAGGAAAGTCTTCAATCTTTTTTCTACTCTTATCAGGGGCTTGGCAATAGTCCCCTTTTTGGTTTCAACTTTGCTAACGCTCTAGCGGCTAAACTCTTTGTACGAGGTGAGTCAAACATAAAGCGTTGATTAGATTATTTAAAGTGCTCTCAGGAAAGTCTTCAATCTTTGTTCTACTACTATCAGGGGCTTGGAAATAGTCACATTTTTGTTTCACTTTTGATAACGCTCTAGCGGGTAAACTATTTGAACGAGGTGAGTCAAACATAAAGCATTGGTTAGATAATTTAATGCGCTTCCAGGAAAGTGATTAATTTGTCTTCTGCATCTACCAGGGGCTTGGCAATAGTCACATTTTTGTTTCAACTTTGCTAACGCTCTGAGGCTAAACTATTGAAACGAGGTGAGTCAAACATAAAGCATTGTTTAGATAATTTAAAGAGCTCTCAGAAAAGATTTCGATCTTTCTTCTGCTCCTATCAGGGGATTGGAATTAGTCACATTTTTGTTTCACTTATATTATTGCTCTAGCGGGTAAACTATTTAAACAAGGTGAGTAAAACATAAAGCATTGGTTAGATAATTTAAAGAGCTCTCAGGAAAGTCCCCATTTTTTATTCTACTCCTATCAGGGGCTTGGAATTAGTCACATTTTTGTTTCACTTATATTATTGCTCTAGCGGGTAAACGATTTAAACGAGGTGAGCCAAACATAAAGCATTGGTTACATAATTTAAGGGCTCTCAGGAAAGTCCCCAATTTTTTTTCTACTCCTACCAGGGGCTCGGCAATAGTCACATTTTTGTTTGAACTTTGCTAGCGCTCTAGCGGCTAAATTATTGGAACGAGGTGGGTCAAACATAAAGCGTTGGTTAGATAATTTTAAGAGCTCTCAGGAAAGTCTTCAATCTTTATTCTGCTCCTATCAGGGGATTGGTAATAGTCACATTTTTGTTTCAACTTTGCTAACGCTCTAGTGGCTAAACTATATAAACGAGGTGGGTCGAACATAAAGCATTGGTTAGACAATTTAAAGAGCTCTCAGGAAAGTCTTCAACCTTTCTTCTACTCCTATCAGGGGCTTGGCAATAGTCAAATTTTTGTTTCAACTTTGCTAACGCTCTAGCGGCTAAACTATTGGAACGAGGTGGGCAAACATAAAACATTAATTAGATAATTTAAAGAGCTCTTAGGAAAATCTTCACTCTTTCTTCTACTCCTACCATAGGCTTGGAAATAGTCACATTTTTGTTTCAACTTTGCTAACGCTCTAGTGGGTAAACAATTTGTACGAAGTGAGTTAAACATAAAACATGTAGAAGAATTCCGTAATCTTCTATTTAGGTATAAATTCGATTTTTTTGTATATACACATTTAGCAATCGATATCGAAATGCTTCAAATCATTAGTTTAACCTATTTAAGTTAATTAACCTTCTTTAACGAACAGAAGTTAACATAAAGCCATAACGTCATAACGGCAGTGCATTTAGAAGAATTCCGTAAACTTATATTTAGGTATAAAGTCGATTTTCTTGTATATACACATTTAGCAATCGATATCGAAATGCCTCAAATCATTAGTTTAACATATTTAAGTTAATTAACCTTCTTTATCTTACTGAAGTCTACAAACGCCTTAACGGCATAACGGCAAAGCATTTAGAAGAATTACGTAATCTTATATTTAGGTATAAAGTCGACTTTGTTGTATATACTCATTTAGCAATCGATATCGAAATGCTTCAAATCATTAGTTTAACATATTTAAGTTAACGAACCTACTTTAACGCACTGAAGTTAACAGAAAGCCACGGCGGCATAACGGCAGTGCATGTAGAAGAATTCCGTAATCTTCAATTTAGGTATAAATTCGATTTTTTTGTATATACACATTTAGCAATCGATATCGAAATGCTTCAAATCATTAGTTTAACCTATTTAAGTTAATTAACCTTCTTTAACGAACAGAAGTTAACATAAAGCCATAACGTCATAACGGCAGTGCATTTAGAAGAATTCCGTAATCTTATATTTAGGTATAAAGTCGATTTTCTTGTATATACACATTTAGCAATCGATATCGAAATGCTTCAAATCATTAGTTTAACATATTTAAGATACTTAACCCTCTTTAACTTACTGAAGTCTGACAAACGCCTTAACGTCATAACGGCAAAGCATTTAGAAGAATTACGTAATCTTATATTTAGGTATAAAGTCGATTTTCTTGTATATACACAATAAGCAATCGATATCGAAATGCTTCAAACCATTAGTTTAACAAATTTAAGTTAATTAACCTTCTTTAACGTATTGAAGTTGATATAAAGCCATGGCGGCATAACGACAGTACATTTGGAATAATTCCGTAATCTTATATTTAGGTATGAAGTCGATTTTCTTGTACATATGCATCTAGCAATCGATTTTGAAATGCTTCAAATCATTAGTTTAACATATTTAAGTTAACAAACCTACTTTAACGCACTGAAGTTTACACAAAGCCAGGGCGGGATAACATCTTATATTTAGGTATAAATTCGATTTTTTTGTATATACACATTTAGCATCGATATCGAAATGCTTCAAATCATTAGTTTAACATATTTAAAATAATTAAACTTCTTTAACGTATTGAAGTTGATACAAACCTTGGCGGCGTAACGACAGTACATTTGGAAGAATTTCGTAATCTTATATCTAGGTATAAAGTCGATTTTCTTGTATATACACATTTAGCAATCGATATCGAAATGCTTCAAATCATTAGTTTAACATATTAAAGTTAATTAACTATCTTAAACGTATTGAAGGTGAAATAAAGCCATGGCGCCATAACGACAGTAATTTAGAAGAATTCCGTAATCTTATATTTAGGTATAAAGTCGATTAAGCAATCGATATCGAAATGCTTCAAATAACTGGTTTCACATATTTAAGTAATAAACCTTCTTTAACGCACTGAAGTTAACACAAAGCCATGGCGGCATAACGGCAGTGCATGTAGAAGAATTCCGTAATCTTATATTTAGGTATAAAGCCGTTTTTTTTGTATATACACATTTAGCAATCGATATCGAAATGCTTCAAATCATTAGTTTAACAAATCTAAGTTAATTAACCTTCTTTAACGTATTGAAGTTGATATAAAGCCATGGCGGCATAACGACAATACATTTGGAAGAGTTGCGTAATCTTATATTTAGGTATAAAGTCGATTTTCTTGTATATACTCATTTAGCAATCGATATCGAAATGCTTCAAATCATTAGTTTAACATATTTAAGTTAACAAACCTACTTTAACGCACTGAAGTTAACACAACGCCATGGCGGCATAACGGCAGTGCATGTAGAAGAATTCCGTAATCTTATATTTAAGTATAAATTCGATTTTTTTGTATATACACATTTAGCAACCGATATCGAAATGCTTCAAATCATTAGTTTAACAATTTAAGTTAATTAAAATTCTTCAACGTATTGAAGGCTTAAAGCCATGGCGGCATAACGACAGTACATTTAGGGAAAAATTCCGTAATCTTATATTTAGGTATAAAGTTTGATTTTGTTGTATATACATTTAGCAATCGATATTTGAAAAACTTCAAATCATTAGTTTAACATATTTAAGTTAATTAAATTCTTTAACGTATTGAAGGTTGATATAAAGCCATGGCGACATAACGACAGTACATTTGGAAGAATTCCGTAATCTTATATTTAGGTATAAAGTCGATTTTCTTGTATATACACATTAAGCAATCGATATCGAAATGCTTCAAATCATTACTTTAACATATTAAAGTTAATTAACCATCTTTAACATATTGAAGGTGAAATAAAGCCATGGCGGCATAACGACAATACATTTGGAAGAAGTCCGTAATCTTATATTTAGGTATAAATTCGATTTTGTTGTATATACACATTTAGCAATTGATATCGATATGCTTCAACTCATTAGTTTAACATATAGACCTTCTTTAACGTATTGACGTTGATATAAAGCCATGGCGGCATAACGGCAGTGCATGTAGAAGAATTCCGTTATCTTATATTTAGGTATAAATTCGATTTTTTTGTATATACACATTTAGCAATCGATATCGAAATGCTTCAAATCATTAGTTTAACCTATTTAAGTTAATTAACCTTCTTTAACGAACAGAAGTTAACATAAAGCCATAACGTCATAACGGCAGTGCATTTAGAAGAATTCCGTAATCTTATATTTAGGTATAAAGTCGATTTTCTTGTATATACACATTTAGCAATCGATATCGAAATGCTTCAAATCATTAGTTTAACATATTTAAGATACTTAACCCTCTTTAACTTACTGAAGTCTACAAACGCCTTAACGTCATTACGGCAAAGCATTTAGAAGAATTACGTAATCTTATATTTAGGTATAAAGTCGATTTTCTTGTATATATGCATTTAGATATCGATATCGAAATTCTTCAAATCATAAGGTGAAATAAAGCCATGGCGCCATAACGACAGTAATTTGGAAGAATTCCGTAATCTTATATTTAGGTATAAAGTCGATTTTCTTATATATATGCATTTAGAAATCGATATCGAAATGCTTCAAATCATTAGTTTAACATACTTAAGTTAATTAACCATCTTTAACGTATTGAAGGTGAAATAAAGCCATGGCGCCATAACGACAGTAATTTAGAAGAATTCCGTAATCTTATATTTAGGTATAAAGTCGATTAAGCAATCGATATCGAAATGCTTCAAATAACTGGTTTCACATATTTAAGTTAATAAACCTTCTTTAACGCACTGAAGTTAACACAAAGCCATGGCGGCATAACGGCAGTGCATGTAGAAGAATTCCGTAATCTTATATTTAGGTATAAAGCCGATTTTTTTGTATATACACATTTAGCAATCGATATCGAAATGCTTCAAATCATTACTTTAACATACTAAAGTTAATTAACCATCTTTAACATATTGAAGTCTACAAACGCCTTAACGTCATTACGGCAAAGCATTTAGAAGAATTACGTAATCTTATATTTAGGTATATAGTCGATTTTCTTGTATATATGCATTTAGATATCGATATCGAAATTCTTCAAATCATAAGGTGAAATAAAGCCATGGCGCCATAACGACAGTAATTTGGAAGAATTCCGTAATCTTATATTTAGGTATAAATTCAATTTTTTTGTATATACACATTTAGCAACCGATATCGAAATGCTTCAAATCATTAGTTTAACAAATTTAAGTTAATTAAAATTCTTCAACGTATTGAATTGGCTTAAAGCCATGGCGGCATAACGACAGTACATTTGGAAGAATTCCGTAATCTTATATTTAGGTATAAAGTCGATTTTCTTGTATATACACATTAAGCAATCGATATCGAAATGCTTCAAATCATTACTTTAACATACTAAAGTTAATTAACCATCTTTAACATATTGAAGGTGAAATAAAGCCATGGCGGCATAACGACAGTACATTTGGAAGAAGTCAGTAATCTTATATTTAGGTATAAATTCGATTTTGTTGTATATACACACCTAGCAATCGATATCGATATGCTTCAAATCATTAGCTTAACATATTAAGTTAATAGACATTTTTTAGCTTAATGAGGTCTACATAGAGCCTTAACGGTATAACGGCAGTGCATTTAGAAGAACTCCGTAATGTTATAATTTTATATTTAGGTATTAAGTCGATTTTGTTGTATTTACACATTTAGCAGTCGTATATCGAAATTAGCACTGAAGTATAAAGCCAGGATACGGCAGTATTGAAGAATTCCTAATCTTTATTAGGTATAAATCGATTTTCTTGTATATACAATTTAGCATCATATCGAAATGCTCATCTTTAACATATTGAAGGTGAAATAAAGCCACGATAACCTATTGAAGAATTCCGTATCTTATTTAGGTTAAGTGATTCTTGATCATTTATCGATACAGTAATTTGGAAGAATTCCGTAATCTTTTATTTAGGTATAAAGTCGATTTTCTTGTATATACACATTAAGCAATCGATATCGAAATGCTTCAAATCATTAGTTTAACATATTAAAGTTAATTAACCATCTTTAACATATTGAAGGTGAAATAAAGCCATGGCGCCATAACGACAGTAATTTGGAAGAATTCCGTAATCTTTTATTTAGGTATATAGTCGATTTCCTTGTATATTCACATTTAGCAATCGATATCGAAATGCTTCAAATAACAGATTTAGCATATTTAGGTTAATTTACCTTCTTTATCTTACTGAAGTTTACATTAAGCCATAGCGGCATAACGGCAGTATATTTGGGTGAATTCCGTAATCTTTTATTTAGGTATAAAATCGATTTTCTTGTATATACACATTTAGCAATCGATATAGAAATGCTTTAGCTCATTAGTTTAACATATTTAAGTTAATAAACCTTCTTTAACGATCTGAAGTGGGCATATAGCCATGGAGGCATAACGGCAGTGCATGTAGAAGAATTCCATAATCTTATATTTAGGTATAAAGTCGATTTTCTTGTATATACATATTTAGCTATCGATATCGAAATGCTTCAAATCATTAGTTTAACATATTAAGTTAATAAACATGTTTTAGCTTACTGAAGTCTACATAAAGCCTAAACGGTATAACGGCAGTGCATTTAGAAGAATTCCGTAATGTTATAATTTTATATTTAGGTGTAAAGTCGATTTTCTTGCATTTACACATTTAGCAGTCGATATCAAAATGCTTCAAATCATTAGCTTAACATATTTAAGTTAATTAACCTTCTTTAACGTATTGAAGTTGACATAGAGCCATGGCGGCATAACAAAAGTACATTTGGAAGAATTCCTTAATCTTATATTTAGGTATAAAGTCGATTTTCTTGTATATACACATTTAGCAATCGATATCGAAATGCTTCAAATAACTGGTTAAGCATATCTAGATTAATTAACCTTCTTTATCTTACTGAAGTTTACATAGAGCCATAACGGCATAACGGCAGTATATTTGGGTGAATTCTGTAATCTTATATTTAGGTATAAATTAGACTTTCTTGTATATACACATTTAGCCATCTATATCGAAATGTCTCACGCACTGAAGTCTACATAAAGCCTTAACGGCATAACGGCAGTGCATTTAGAAGAACTCCGTTATCTTATATTTAGGTATAAATTCGATTTTCTTGTATATACACATTTAGCCATCTATATCGAAATGTCTCACGCACTGAAGTCTACATAAAGCCTTAACGGAATAACTGCACTGCATTTAGAAGAATTCCGTAATTTTATATTTAGGTATAAATTAGACTTTCTTGTATATATGCATTTAGAAATCGATATCGAAATGCTTCAAATCATTAGTTTAACAAATTTAAGTTAATTAACCTTCTTTAACGTATTGAAGTTGATATAAAGCCATGGCGGCATAACGACAGTACATTTGGAAGAATTCCGTAATCTTATATTCAGGTATAAAGTCGATTTTGTTGTATATATGCATTTAGCAATCGATGTCGAAAATCTTCAAATCATTAGTTTAACATATTTAAGTTAATTAACATTCTTTAACGTATTGAAGGTGCTATAAAGCCATGGCGCCATAACGACAGTAATTTAGAAGAATTCCGTAATCTTATATTTAGGTATAAAGTCGATTTTCTTGTATATATGCATTAAGCAATCGATATCGAAATGCTTCAATTAACTGGTTTAACATATTTAAGTTAATAAACCTTCTTTAACGCACTGAAGTTAACACAAAGCCATGGCGGCATAACGGCAGTGCATATAGAAGAAGTCCGTAATCTTATATTTAGGTATAAATTCGATTTTTTTGTATACACACATTTAGCAATCGATATCGAAATGCTTCAAATCATTAGTTTAACAAATCTAGGTTAATTAACCTTCTTTAGCGTATTGAAGTTGATATAAAGCCATGGCGGCATAACGACAGTACATTTAGAAGAATTCCGTAATCTTATATTTAGGTATAAAGTCGATTTTGTTGTATATACTCATTTAGCAATCGATATCGAAATGCTTCAAATCATTAGTTTAACATATTTAAGTTAACAAACCTACTTTAACGCACTGAAGTTAACACAAAGCCATGGCGGCATAACGGCAGTGCATGTAGAAGAATTCCGTAATCTTATATTTAGGTATAAATTCGATTTTTATACCCTGAACAGGGTATATTAACTTTGTCACGACGTTTGTAACACCCAGAAGGAAGCGTCGGAGACCCTATAAAGTATATATATAAATGATCAGGATGTTGAGCTGAGTCGATTTAGCCATGTCCGTCTGTCCGTCTGTCCGTCTGTCTGTATATATACGAACTAGTCCCTCAGTTTTTAAGATATCCTTTTGAAATTTTGCAAACGTCATTTTCTCTTCAAGAAGCTGCTCATGTGTCGGAACGGCCGATATCGGACCACTATAGCATATAGGTGCCATATAAACTGAACAATCGGAATCAAGTTCTCATATGGAAAACTTTCGCATTTGACAATGTATCATCACCAAATTTGGTATGGATTATTTTCTAGGGAAAAAATGTAATATCCGAGAAAATAGTTCAGATCGGTTAACTATAACATATAGCTGCCATACAAACTGAACGATCGGAATCAAGTCCTTGTATGGAAAACTTTCACATTTGACAAGATATATTCACGAAATTTGGTATATAATATTTTCTAAGGCAAAAATGTAGTCTCCGAAGAAATTATTCAGATCGGTTGACTATAGCATATAGCTGCCATACAAACTGAACGATCGGAATCAAGTTCTTGTATGGAAAACTTTCGCATTTGACAATGTATCATCACCAAATTTGGTATGGATTATTTTCTAGGGAAAAAATGTAATATCCGAGAAAATTGTTCAGATCGGTTAACTATAACATATAGCTGCCATACAAACTGAACGATCGGAATCAAGTCCTTGTATGGAAAACTTTCACATTTGACAAGATATATTCACGAAATTTGGTATATATTATTTTCTAAGGCAACAATGTAATATCCGAAGAAATTGTTCAGATCGGTTAACTATAGCATATAGCTGCCATACAAACTGAACGATCGGAATCAAGTCCTTGTATGGACAACTTTAACATTTGACGAGATATATTCACGAAATTTGGTATAGATTACTTTTTAAGGTAACAATGTAATCTCCCAAGAAATTGTTCAGAACGAGTTACTATAGCATATAGCTTCTATACAAACTGGACACATAGTTACTAACAGAAATGCACCTATGAAGGGTATTTAGCTTCGGTGCAACCGAAGTTAACGTTTTTTCTTGTTTTGTATATACTCATTTAGCAATCGATATCGAAATGCTTCAAATCATTAGTTTAACATATTTAAGTTAACAAACCTACTTTAACGCACTGAAGTCAACACAATATATAGATTACGCAATATAAATATAAGATTACGCAATTCTTCTAAATGCACTGCCGTTATGCCGTTATGGCTTTATGTTAACTTCAGTTCGTTAAAGAAGGTTTATCAACTAAAATATGCTAAACCAGTTATTTGAAGCATTTCCATATCGATTGCTAAATGTGTAAATACAAGAAAATCGACTTTGTACCTAAATATAAAATTATAACATTACGGAATTCTTCTAAATGCCCTGCCGTTATACCGTTAAGGCTTATGTAGACTTCAGTAAGCTAAAAAGCGTTTATTAACTTAATATGTTAAACTAATGATATGAAGCATTTCGATATCGATAGCTAAATGTGTATATACAAGAAAATCGACTTTATACTTAAATATAAGATTACGGAATTCTTCTTCATGCACTGCCGTAATGCCGCCATGGCTATATGCCAACTTCAGATAGTTGAAGAAGGTTTATTAACATAAATATGTTAAACGAATGATTTGAAGCATTTCGATATCGATTGCTAAATGCGTATATACAACAAAATCGACTTTATACCTAAACATAAGATTACGGAACTCTTCTACCTGCACTGTCGTTATGCCGCCATGGCTTTATATCAACTTCATTACGCTAAGAAAGGTTAATTAACTTAAATATGTTAAAATAATGATTTGAAGCATTTCGATATCGCCTGCTAAATGTGTATATACAAGAAAATCGACTTTATACCTAAATATAAGATAACGGAATTCATATAAATATACTGCCGTTATGCCGTTATGGCTTTATGTAAACTTCATTAAGTTAATTAACTTAAATATGCTAAACCAGTTATTTGAAGCATTTAGATATATATTGTTAAATGTGTAAATACAAGAAAATCCACTTTATACTTAAATATAAGATTGCGGAACTCTTCTAAATGCACTGCCGTTATGCCGGTATGGCTTTATGTAGACTTCAGTAAGCTAAAAAGCGTTTATTAACTTAATATGTTAAACTAATGATTTGAAGCATTTCGATATCGATAGCTAAATGTGTATGTACAACAAAATCGACTTTATAACTAAATATAAGATTACGGAATTCTTCTAAATGCACTGCCGTTATGCAGCCATGACTTTATATCAACTTCAATACGTTAAAGAAGGTTAATTAACTTAGATATGTTAAACTAATGATTTGAAGCATTTCGTTATCGATTGCTAAATGTGTATATACAAGAAAATCGACTTTATACCTAAATATAAGATAACGGAATTCTTCTATATGCACTGTCGTTATGCCGCCATGGCTTTAAGCCAACTTCAGATCGTTAAAGAAGGTTTATTAACTTAAATATGTTAAACTAATGAGTTGAACCATCTCGATATCGATTGCTAATATGTATATACAACAAAATCGACTTTATAGCTAAATATAAGATTACGGAATTCATCCAAATGCACTGCCGTTATACCGTTATGGCTTTATGTAAACTTCAGTAAGAAAAATAAGGTTAATTAACTTAAATATTTTAAACTAATGATTTGAAGCATCTCGATATCGATTGCTAAATGCGCAAATACAACAAAATCGACATTATACCTAAATATAAGTATACGGAATTCTTCCAAATGCACTGCCGTTATACCGTTATGGCTTTATGTTAACTTCAGTTCGTTAAAGAAATTTTATTAAGTTAAATGTGTTAAACTAGTTATTTGAAGCATTTCGATATCGATTTCGAAATGTATATATACAAGAAAGTCGACTTTATATATAAAATTATAACATTACGAAATTCTTCTAAATGCAGTGCCGTTATACCGTTAAGGCTTTATGTAGACTTCAGTCAGCTAAAAAATGTTTATTACACATTTAGCAATCGATATCGAATTGCCTCAAATCATTAGTTTAACATATTTAAGTTAATTAACCCTCTTTATCTTACTGAAGTCTACAAACGCCTTAACGGCATAACGGCAAAGCATTTTAGAAGAATTACGTAATCTTATATTTAGGTATAAAGTCGATTTTCTTGTATATACTCATTTAGCAATCGATATCGAAATGCTTCATATCATTAGTTTAACATATTTAAGTTAACGAACCTACTTTAACACACTGAAGTTAACAGAAAGCCATGGCGGCATAACGGCAGTGCATGTAGAAGAATTCCGTAATCTTCTATTTAGGTATAAATTCGATTTTTTTGTATATACACATTTAGCAATCGATATCGAAATGCTTCAAATCATTAGTTTAACCTATTTAAGTTAATTAACCTTCTTTAACGAACAGAAGTAAACATAAAGCCATAACGTCATAACGGCAGTGCATTTAGAAGAATTCCGTAATCTTATATTTAGGTATAAAGTCGATTTTCTTGTATATACACACTTAGCAATCGATATCGAAATGCTTCAAATCATTAGTTTAACATATTTAAGATACTTAACCCTCTTTAACTTACTAAAGTCTACAAACGCCTTAACGTCATAACGGCAAAGCATTTAGAAGAATTACGTAATCTTATATTTAGGTATGAAGTCGATTTTCTTGTATATACACAATAAGCAATCGATATCGAAATGCTTCAAATCATTAGTTTAACAAATTTAAGTTAATTAACCTTCTTTAACGTATTGAAGTTGATATAAAGCCATGGCGGCATAACGACAGTACATTTGGAATAATTCCGTAATCTTATATTTAGGTATGAAGTCGATTTTCTTGTACATATGCATCTAGCAATCGATTTTGAAATGCTTCAAATCATTAGTTTAACATATTTAAGTTAACAACCTACTTTATCGCACTGAAGTTTACACAAAGCCATGGCGGGATAACATCTTATATTTAGGTATAAATTCGATTTTTTTGTATATACACATTTAGCATCGATATCGAAATGCTTCAAATCAAAATTAGTTTAACATATTAAGTTAATAAACATTTTTTAGCTTAATGAGGTCTACATAAAGCCTTAACGGTATAACGGCAGTGCATTTAGAAGAACTTCGTAATGTTATAATTTTATATTTAGGTATAAAGTCGATTTTCTTGTATATACACGTTTAGCAATCGATATCGAAATGCTTCAAATCATTAGTTTAACATATTTAAAATAATTAAACTTCTTTAACGTATTGAAGTTGATACAAACCTTGGCGGCATAACGACAGTACATTTGGAAGAATTTCGTAATTTTATATCTAGGTATAAAGTCGATTTTCTTGTATATACACATTTAGCAATCGATATCGAAATGCTTCAAATCATTAGTTTAACATATTAAAGTTAATTAACCATCTTAAACGTATTGAAGGTGAAATAAAGCCATG
>CM050324.1:3438571-3454378 GCA_027475135.1 Bactrocera correcta | reverse complement strand
CCGACTTTATACCTAAATATAAGATAACGGAATTCTTCTAAATGCACTGCCGTTATGCCGCCATGGCTATATCCCAACTTCAGATCGTTAAAGAAGGTTTATTAACATAACTTTGTTAAACTAATGAGTTGAAGCATCTCGATATCGATCGCTAAATGTGTATATACAACAAAATCGACTTTATACCTAAATATAAGCTTACGGAATTTTTCTAAATGCACTGCCGTTATGCCGCCATGGCTTTATGTTAACTTCAGTGCGTTAAAGAAGCTTTATTAACTTAAATATGTTAAACTAATGATTTGAAGATTTTCGAAATCGATTGCTAAATGCATATATACAACAAAATCGACTTTATACCTAAATATAAGATTACGGAATTCTTCTACATGCACTGCCGTTATGCCGCCATGGCTTTGTGTTAACTTTAGTGCGTTAAAGAGGGTTTATTAACTTAAATATGTGAAACCAGTTATTTGAAGCATTTCGATATCGATTGCTTAATCGACTTTATACCTAAATATAAGATTACAGAATTCTTCTAAATTACTGTCGTTATGGCGCCATGGCTTTATTTCACCTTCAATACGTTAAAGATGGTTAATTAACTTAAGTATGTTAAACTAATGATTTGAAGCATTTCGATATCGATTTCTAAATGCATATATATAAGAAAATCGACTTTATACCTAAATATAAGATTGCGGAATTCTTCCAAATTACTGTCGTTATGGCGCCATGGCTTTATTTCACCTTATGATTTGAAGAATTTCGATATCGATATCTAAATGCATATATACAAGAAAATCGACTTTATACCTAAATATAAGATTACGGAATTCTTCCAAATTACTGTCGTTATGGCGCCATGGCTTTATTTCACCTTCAATACGTTTAAGATGGTTAATTAACTTTAATATGTTAAACTAATGATTTGAAGCATTTCGATATCGATTGCTAAATGTGTATATACAAGAAAATCGACTTTATACCTAGATATAAGATTACGAAATTCTTCCAAATGTACTGTCGTTATGCCGCCAAGGTTTGTATCAACTTCAATACGTTAAAGAAGTTTAATTATTTTAAATATGTTAAACTAATGATTTGAAGCATTTCGATATCGATTGCTTAACGTGTATATACAAGAAAATCGACTTTATACCTAAATATAAAATTATAACATTACGAAGTTCTTCTAAATGCACTGCCGTTATACCGTTAAGGCTTTATGTAGACCTCATTAAGCTAAAAAATGTTTATTAACTTAATATTTTAAAAACTAATGATTTGAAGCATTTCGATATCGATGCTAAATGTGTATATACAAAAAAATCGAATTTATACCTAAATATAAGATGTTATCCCGCCATGGCTTTGTGTAAACTTCAGTGCGTTAAAGTAGGTTTGTTAACTTAAATATGTTAAACTAATGATTTGAAGCATTTCGATATCGATTGCTAAATGAGTATATACAAGAAAATCGACTTTATACCTAAATATAAGATTACGGAATTCTTCCAAATGTACTGTCGTTATGTCGCCATGGCTTCGTGTCAACTTCGGTAGGTTAAAGAAGGTAATTTAACTTAAATATGTTAAACTAATGATTTGAAGTATTTCGATATTGATTGCTAAATGTGCTAATACAAGAAACTTGACTTTATACCTAAACATAGGATAACGGAATTTTTCCAAATGCACTGCCGTTATTCCGCCATGGCTTTATGTCAACTTCAGTTCGTTAAAGTAGGTTTGTTAACTTAAATATGTTAAACTTATGATTTGAAGCATTTCGATATCGATCTCTAAATGCATATATACAAGAAAATCGACTTTATACCTAAATATGTATAAGATTTCGGAATTCTTCCAAATTACTGTCGTTTTGGCGCCATGGCTTTATTTCACCTTCAATACGTTAAAGATGGTTAATTAACTTAAATATGTTAAACTAATGATTTGAAGCATTTCGGTATCGATTTCTAAATGCATATATACCAGAAAATCGACTTTATACCTTAATATAAGGTTTCGAAATTCTTCCAAATTACTGTCGTTATGGCGTTAAGGCTTTATATCACCTTCAATACGTTAAAGATGGTTAATTAATTTTAATATGTTAAACTAATGATTTGAAGCATTTCGATATCGGTTGCTAAATGTGTATGTACAAGAACATCGACTTTATACCTAAATATAAGATTAGGGAATTCTTCTACATGCACTGCCGTTATGCCGCCATGGTTTGTATCAACTTCAATACGTTAAAGAAGGTAATTATTTTAAGTATGTTAAACTAATGGTTTGAAGCTTTTCGATATCGACTGCTAAATGTGTAAATACAACAAAATCGACTTTATACTTAAATATAAAATTATAATATTACGGAGTTCTTCTAAATGCACTGCCGTTATACCGTTAAGGCTTTATGTAGACCTCATTAAGCTAAAAAATGTTTATTAACTTAATATATTAAACTAATGATTTGAAGCATTTCGATATCGATGCTAAATGTGTATATACAAAAAAATCGAATTTATACCTAAATATAAGATGTTATCCCGCCATGGCTTTGTGTAAACTTCAGTGCGTTAAAGTAGGTTTGTTAACTTAAATATGTTAAACTAATGATTTGAAGCATTTCAAAATCGATTGCTAGATGCATATGTACAAGAAAATCGACTTCATACCTAAATATAAGATTACGGAATTATTCCAAATGTACTGTCGTTATGCCGCCATGGCTTTATATCAACTTCAATACGTTAAAGAAGGTTAATTAACTTAAATTTGTTAAACTAATGATTTGAAGCATTTCGATATCGATTGCTTATTGTGTATATACAAGAAAATCGACTTTATACCTAAATATAAGATTACGTAATTCTTCTAAATGCTTTGCCGTTATGACGTTATGGCGTTTGTAGACTTCAGTAAGTTAAAGAGGGTTAAGTATCTTAAATATGTTAAACTAATGATTTGAAGCATTTCGATATCGATTGCTAAATGTGTATATAAAAGAAAATCGACTTTAAACCTAAATATAAGATTACGGAATTCTTCTAAATGCACTGCCGTTATGACGTTATGGCTTTATGTTAACTTCTGTTCGTTAAAGAAGGTTAATTAACTTAAATAGGTTAAACTAATGATTTGAAGCATTTCGATATCGATCGCTAAATGTGCATATGCAAAAAAATCGAATTTAAACCTAAATATAAGCCGTTATGCCGCCATGGCTTTGTGTTAACTTCAGTGCGTTAAAGTAGGTTTGTTAACTTAAATATGTTAAATCAGTTATTTGAAGCATTTCGATATCGATTGCTTAATGCATATATACAAGAAAATCGACTTTATTCCTAAATAAGATTACGGATTTCTTCTACATGCACTGCCGTTATGCCGCCATGGCTTTGTGTTAACTTCAGTGCGTCAAAGTAGATTTGTTAACGTAAATATGTCAAACTAATGATTTGAAGCATTTCGATATCGATTGCTAAATGAGTATATACAAGAAAATCGACTTTATACCTAAATATAAGATTACGGAATTCTTCCAAATACACTGCCGTTATGCCGTTAAGGCGATTGTAGACTTCAGTAAGATAAAGGGGGTTAATGAACTTAAATATGTTAAACTAATGATTTGAGGCATTTCGATATCGATTGCTAAATGTGTATATACAAGAAAATCGACTTTATACCTAAATATAAGATTACGGAATTCTTCCAAATGTACTGTCGTTATGCCGCCATGGCTATATATCAACTTTAATATGTTAAAGAAGGTTAATTAACTTAAATAGGTTAAACTAATGATTTGAGGCATTTCGATATCGATTTCTAAATGTGAATATACAACAAAATCGACTATATACCTAAATATAAGATTACGAAATTCTCACAAATGCACTGCCGTTATACCGTTATGGCTTTATGTAAACTTCAGTAAGATAAAGAAGGTTAAGGAACTTAAATATGTTAAACTAATGATTTGAGGCATTTCGATATCGATTGCTAAATGTGTATATACAAGAAAATCGACTTTATACCTAAATATAAGATTAGGGAATTCTTCTACATGCACTGCCGTTATGCCGCCATGGTTTGTATCACCTTCAATACGTTAAAGAAGGTTAATTAACTTAACTTGTTAAACTAATGATTTGAAGCATTTCGATATCGATTGCTAAATGCGTATGTACAAGAAAATCGACTCTCTACCTAAATATAAGTTTACGGAATTCTTGTAAATGCACTGCCGTTATGCCGTTATGGCTTTATGTTAACATCAGTTCGTTAAAGAAAGTTTATTAACTTAGATATGTTACACCAATTAATTGAAGCATTTCGAAATCGATTGCTTAATGCATATATACAAGAAAATCGACTTTATACCTAAATATAAGATTACGGAATTCTTCCAAATGTACTGTCGTTATACCGCCATGGCTATATATCAACTTCAATATGTTAAAGAAGGTTAATTAACTAAAATATGTTAAACTAATGGTTTGAGGCATTTCGATATCGATTGCTAAATGTGAATATACAACAAAATCGACTTTATACCTAAATATAAGATTGCGAAATTCTCACAAATGCACTGCCGTTATACCGTTATGGCTTTATGCCAACTTCAGTTCGTTAAAGAAGGTTTATTAACTTAAATATGTTAAACTAATGATTTGAAGCATTTCGTTATCGATTGCTAAATGAGTATATACAAGAAAATCGACTTTATACCTAAATATAAGATTACGTAATTCTTCTAAATGCTTTGCCGTTATGCCGTTAAAACGTTTGTAGACTTCAGTAAGATAAAGAGGGTTAATTAACTTAATAATGTTAAACTAATGATTTGAGGCATTTCGATATCGATTGCTAAATGTGTATGTACAAGAAAATCGACTTTATACCTAAATATATGATAACGGAATTCTTCTACATGTATTGCCGTTATGCCTTCAAGGCGTTTATAGACTTCAGTAAGATAAAGGGGGTTAATTAATTTAAATATGTTAAACTAATGATTTGAAGCATTTCGATATCGATTGCTAAATGTGTATACACAAGAAAATCGACTTTATACCTAAATATAAGATTACGTAAATCTTCTAAATGCTTTGCCGTTATGCCGTTAAAATGTTTGTAGACTTCAGTAAGATAAAGAGGGTTAATTAACTTAAATATGTTAAACTAATGATTTGAAGCATTTCTATATCGATTGCTAAATGAGTATATACAAGAAAATCGACTTTATACCTAAATATAAGATTACGGAATTCTTCTAAATGCTTTGCCGTTATGCCGTTAAAACGTTTGTAGACTTCAGTAAGATAAAGAGGGTTAATTAACTTAAATATGTTAAGCTTATGATTTGAAGCATTACGATTTCGATTGCTAAATGAATATATACAAGAAAAGCGACTTTATACCTAAATATAAGATTACGTAATTCTTCTAAATGCTTTGCTGTTATGCCGTTAAGGCATTTGTAGACTTCAATAAGATAAAGAGGGTTAATTATCTTAAATATGTTAAACTAATGATTTGAAGCATTTCGATTTCGATTGCTAAATGAGTATGTACAAGAAAATCGACTTTATACCTAAATATAAGATTACGTAATTCTTCTAAATGCTTTGCCGTTATGCCGCTAAGGCTTTTGTAGACTTCAGTAAGATAAAGAGGGTTAATTAACTTAATAATGTTAAACTAATGATTTGAGGCATTTCGATATCGATTGCTAAATGTGTATGTACAAGAAAATCGACCTTATACCTAAATATATGATAACGGAATTCTTCTACATGTATTGCCGTTATGCCTTTAAGGCGTTTGTAGACTTCAGTAAGATAAAGGGGGTTAATTAATTTAAATATGTTAAACTAATGATTTGAAGCATTTCGATATCGATTGCTAAATGTGTATACACAAGAAAATCGACTTTATACCTAAATATAAGATTACGTAATTCTTCTAAATGCTTTGCCGTTATGCCGTTAAAATGTTTGTAGACTTCAGTAAGATAAAGAGGGTTAATTAACTTAAATATGTTAATCTAATGATTTGAAGCATTTCTATATCGATTGCTAAATGAGTATATACAAGAAAATCGACTTTATACCTAAATATAAGATTACGTAATTCTTCTAAATGCTTTGCCGTTATGCCGTTAAAGTTTGTAGACTTCAGTAAAATAAAAAGGGTTAATTAACTTAAATATGTTAAACTAATGATTTGAAGCTTTGCGATTTCGATTGCTAAATGAGTATATACTAGAGAAGCGACATTATACCTAAATATAAGATTACGTAATTCTTCCAAATGCTTTGCCGTTATGCCTTTAAAGGGTTTGTAGACTTCAGTAAGATAAAGAGGGTTAATTATCTTAAATATGTTAAACTTATGATTTGAAGCATTTCGATTTCGATTGCTAAATGAGTATATACAAGAAAATCGACCTTATACCTAAATATAAAATTACGTAATTCTTCTAAATGCTTTGCCGTTATGCCGTTAAGGCGTTTGTAGACTTCAGTAAGATAAAGAGGGTTAATTAAGTTAAGAGTTAAACTAATGATTTGAAGCATTTCGATATCGATTGCTAAATGTGTATATACAACAAAATCGACTTTATACCTAATTATAAGATTACGTAATTCTTCTAAATGCACTGCCGTTATGCCGCCATGGCTTTATGTTAACTTCGGTGCGTTTAAGAAGCTTTATTAACTTAGATAAGTTACACTAGTTATTCGAAGCATTTCGAAATCGATCGCTTAATGCATATATACAAAAAAATCTACTTTCTACCTAAATATAAGTTTACGGAATTCTTCTAAATGCACTGCCGTTATGCCGCCATGGCTTTACGTTAACTTCAGTTCGTTTAAGAAGGTTTGTTAACTTAAATATGTTAAACCAGTTATTTGAAGCATTTCGATATCGATTGCTTAATGCATATATACAAGAAAATCGACTTTATACCTAAATAAAAGATTACGGAATTCTTCCAAATGTACTGTCGTTATGCCACCATGGCTTTTATCAACTTCAATACGTTAAAAAAGGTTAATTAACTTAAATATGTTAAACTAATGATTTGAAGCATTTAGGTATCGATTGCTAAATGTGTATATACAACAAAATCGACTTTATACCTAAATATAAGCTTACGGAATTCTTCTAAATGCACTGCCGTTATGCCGCCATGGCTTTATGTTAACTTCGTTGCGTTTAAGAAGCTTTATTAACTTAAATATGTTAAACTTATGATTTGAAGATTTTCGAAATGGATTGCTAAATGCATATACACAACAAATTCGACTTTATACCTAAATATAAGATTACGGAATTCTTCCAAATGCACTGCCGTTATGCCGTTAGGGCTTTGTGTTAACTTCAGTTCGTTTAAGAAGGTTTATTAACTTAGATAAGTTACACTAGTTATTTGAAGCATTTCGAAATCGATTGCTTAATGCATATATACAAGAAAATCGACATTCTACCTAAATATAAGTTTACGGAATTCTTCTAAATGCACTGCCGTTGTGCCGTTATGGCTTTATGTTAACTTCAGTTCGTTTAAGAAGGTTTGTTAACTTAAATATGTGAAACTAATGATTTGAAGCATTTCGATATCGATTGCTAAATGCGTATATACAACAAAGTCGACTTTATACCTAAATATAAGATTAGGGAAAATTCTTCTAAATGCTTTGCCGTTATCCCGTTAAGGAGTTTGTAGACTTCAGTAAGATAGAGAGGGTTAATTAGCTTAAGTATGTTAAACTAATGATTTGAAGCATTTCGATATCGATTGCTTAATGCATATATACAAGAAAATCGACTTTATACCTAAATATAAGATTACGTAGTTCTTCTAAATGCTTTGCCGTTATGCAATTAAGGCGTTTGTAGACTTCAGTAAGATAAAGAGGGTTAATTAACTTAAATATGTTAAACTAATGATTTGAGGCATTTCGATATCGATTGCTAAATGTGTATGTACCAGAAAACCGACTTTATACCTAAATATATGATAACGGAATTCTTCCACATGCAGTTATGCCGTTAAGGCGTTTGTAGACTTCAGTAAGATAAAGAGGGTTAATTAACATAAATATGTTAAACTAATGATTTGAGGCATTTCGATATCGATTGCTAAATGAGTATATATAAGAAAATCGACTTTATACCTAAATATAAGATAACGTTATTCTTCTTAATGCTTTGCCGTTATGCAATTAAAGCGCTTGTAGACTTCAGTAAGATAAAAAAAAAAAAGGGGTTTAATTTTAACTTTAAAAAAATGAAAAAACCCAAATTTTGATTTTTGGGGCCCAAATTTTCCGAAAAAAATTTTCAAATTGCAAAAATTTTTTTGTTTTTTTAAAGGGAAAAACAAGAAAATCGACTTTATACCTAAATAAAAGTTTAAGGGAATTTCCTTCTAAATTTTTGGTTATGCCGTTAAAGCTTTGTAGACTTCAGTAAGATAAAGGGGGTTTAAATTTACTTAAATATGTTAAACTAATGATTTAAAGGCTTTTCCCATTTCGATTGCTAAAGGGAGTATATACAAGAAAATCGACTTTATACCTAAATAAAAGTTTAAGGGAATTCTTCTAAATCCCTTTGCCGTTATGCCTTTAAAAGGCTTTGTAGATTTTAGTAAGAAAAAGGGGGTTAATTACTTAAATATGTTAAATTTAATGATTTAAAGGCTTTTCCCATTTCGATTGCTAAAGGGAGTATATACAAGAAAATCGACTTTATACCTAAATAAAAAATTTTAAGGGAATTCTTCTAAATCCCTTTGCCGTTATGCCGTTAAGGCGTTTGTAGATTTTAGTAAGAAAAAAAGGGGTTAATTACTTAAATATGTTAAATTTAATGATTTGAAGCATTTCGATTTCGATTGCTAAATGGTATATACAAAAAATCGACTTTATACCAAAATTATAAAATTACGTAATTCTTCTAAATCCCTTTTGCCGTTTTATGCCGGGTTTTAAGGGCCCGTTTTTTTAAAACTTTAAAATTTTTAAGATAAAAAAAAAAAAAGGGTTTTTAAATTTTACCCCTTTTAAATTATTTTTTAAAAATTTTTTAAATTGAAATTTTTGAAGCATTTGGATATCGATTGTTTAAAGGGTTATATACAAAAAATCGATTTTATACCAAAATTAAAAGATTAGGGAATTTTTCCCAAATGACTGCCGTTATGCCCCATGGCTTTATTTAACTTCTCGAAAAAAAAGGGTTTAATTAACTTAAAAAAGTTAAATTTATTTTTTGAAGCATTTGAAATCGTTTGTTTAAAGGGTTATATACAAAAAAATCGACTTTTACCTAAATATAAGTTAAACGGAATTCTTCTAAATGCACTGCCGTTATGCCGCCATGGCTTTAGTTAACTTCTTTCGTTTAAAAAGGGTTTTTAACTTAAATATTTTAAAACCCCAGTTATTTGAAGCTTTTTGGAAATCGATTGCTTAATGCATATATACAAGAAAATCGACTTTTACCTAAATAAAAGTTTACGGAATTTTTCCCAAATGACTGCCGTTTCCCCCAATGGCTTTATTTAACTTAAATTCTTTTAAAAAAGGTTTTTAACTTAAATATTTTAAATTTAATGATTTGAAGCATTTGATATCGATTGCTAAATGGTATATACAACAAAATCGACTTTATACCTAAATATAAGTTACGGAATTCTTCTAAATCCCTTTGCCGTTATCCCGAAGGGTTTTTTTAACTTCGGTTTTTTAAGGGGGGGGTTTTTTAAATTTAAAATATGTTAAACAAATTATTTGAAGCTTTTTGAAATCGATTGTTTAAAGGGTTATATACAAGAAAATCGACTTTTACCTAAATAAAAGTTTACGGAATTTTTCCCAAATGCACTGCCGTTTCCGTTATGGTTTTATGTTAACTTCAGTTTTTAAAAGAAGGTTTTTAACTTAAATATTTTAAACCCAATTATTTGAAGCATTTCGATATCGATTGTTTAAATGCTATATACAAAAAATCGACTTTATACCTAAATATAAGATTAGGGAATTCTTCTAAATGCTTTGCCTTTTTCCCCCTTAAGGGTTTGTAGACTTCAGTAAGATAAAGGGGGTTTAAATTTAAATTTAAAATATGTTAAACTAATGATTTGGGGCATTTCGATATCGATTGCTAAATGTGTATTACAAGAAAACCGACTTTTACCTAAATAAAAGTTTAACGGAATTCTTCCAAATGCAGGTTATCCTTTAAAGGGTTTTTTTTAAACTTCAAAAAATTTAAAAAAGGGTTTTTTAAACTTAAATATTTTAAAACCCAATTATTTAAAGGCATTTCGATATCGATTGTTTAAATGATATATAAAGAAAATCGACTTTATACCTAAATATAAGTTTAACTTTATTCTTTTTAAATGCTTTGCCGTTTTGAAATTTAAAAGGCGTTTGTAGACTTCAGTAAGAAAAAGAGGGTTAATTAACTTAAATATGTTAAACTAATGATTTGGGGCATTTCGATATCGATTGCTAAATGTGTATGTACAAGAAAACCGACTTTATACCTAAATATATGATAACGGAATTTTTCCCACATGCAGTTATGCCTTTAAAAGGCGTTTGTAAACTTCAGTAAGATAAAGAGGGTTAATTATCTTAAATATGTTAAACTAATGATTTAAAGGCATTTCGATTTCGATTGCTAAATGAGTATATAAAGAAAATCGACTTTATACCTAAATATAAGTTTAACTTTTTTAAATTTTCCTTTCCTTAAAAATTTGGTTTTTGGGGGGCCTTTTTTAAAATTGGGCAATTAAAAGGGCGTTTTTTTTGAAAAGGAACTTCAAGTTTAAGGGGGGAATTTAAAAAAAGGGGGTTAATTAACTTAAATATGTTAAACAAATTGATTTGAGGCATTTCGATATCGATTGCTAAATGTGTATATACAAGAAAATCGACTTAATACCTAAATAGAAGATTACGGAATTCTTCCAAATGCACTGCCGTTATACCGTTATGGCTTTATGTTAACTTCAGTTAGTTAAAGAAGGTTTGTTAACTTAGATATGTTAAACCAGTTATTTGAAGAATTTCGATATCGATTGCTTAATGTGTATATACAACAAAATCAACATTATACCTAAATAAAAGATTATGGAAATCTTCCAAATGTTCTGTCGTTATGCTTAAGCTTTATATTAACTTCAATACGTTAAAAAAGGTTAATTAACTTAAATATGTTAAACTAATGATTTGAAGCATTAGATATCGATTGCTAAATGTGTATTTACAACAAAATCGGCTTTATACATAAATATAAGCTTACGGAATTCTTCTAGATGCACTGCCGTTATGCCGCCATGGCTTTATGTTAACTTCAGTTCGTTTAAGAAGGTTTATTAACTTAGATATGTTACACTAGTTATTTGAAGCATTTCGATATCGATTGCTAAATGAGTATATACAAGAAAATCGACTTTATACCTAAATATATGATAACAGAATTCTTCTACATGCACTGCCGTTATGCCGCCATGGCTTTGTGTTAACTTCAGTGCGCCAAAGTAGGTTTGTTAACTTAAATATGTTAAACTAATGATTTGAAGCATTTCGATTTCGATTGCTTAATGAGTATATACAAGAAAATGGACTTTATACCTAAATATATGATAACAGAATTCTTCTACATGCACTGCCGTTATGCCGCCATGACTTTGTGTTAACTTCAGTGCGCTAAAGTAGGTTTGTTAACTTAAATATGTTAAACTAATGATTTGAAGCATTTCGATTTCGATTGCTTAATGAGTATATTCAAGAAAATGGACTTTATACCGAAGTATAAGATTACTGATCTCCTAAAAGCTTTGCCGTTATGCCGTTAAGGCGTTTGTAGACTTCAGTAAGATAGAGTGGGTTAATTAACTCAAATATATTAAACTAATGATTTGAGGCATTTCGATATCGATTGCTAAATGTGTATATACAAGAAAATCGACTTTATACCCAAATATATGATAACGGAATTCTTCTACATGCACTGCCGTTATGCCGTTAAGGCGTTTGTAGACTTCAGTAAGATAAAGGGGGTTAATTAACTAAATTATGATAAACTAATGTTTTGAGGCATTTCGATATCGATTGCTAAATGTTTATATAGAAGAAATTCGACTTTATACCTAAATATAAGATTACGGAATTCTTCTACATGAACTGCCGTTATGCCGCCATGGCTTTGTGTTAACTTCAGTGCGTTACAGAAGCTTTATTAACTTAAATACGTTAAACTAATGATCTGAAGATTTTCGAAATCGATTGCTAAGTGCATATATACAAGAAAATCTTCCTTATACCTAAATATAAGATTACGGAATTCTTCCAAATGCACTGCCGTTATACTGTTATGGTTTTATGTTAACTTCAGTTAGTTAAAGAAGGTTTATTAACTTAAGCATGTTACACCAGTTATTAGAAGCATTTCGAAATCGATTGCTTAATGCATATATACAGGAAAATCGACTTTATACCTAAATATAAGATTACGGAATTCTTCCAAATGTACTGTCGTTATGCCACCATGGCTTTATATCAACTTCAATACGTTAAAAAAGGTTGATTAACTAAAATATGATAAACTAATGATTTGAGGCATTTCGATATCGATTGCTAAATGTGTATATAGAAGAAAATCGACTTTATACCTAAATATAAGATTACGGAATTCTTCTACATGAACTGCCGTTATGCCGACATGGCTTTGTGTTAACTTCAGTGCTTTAAAGAATTTTTATTAACTTAAATATGTTAAACTAATGATTTGAAGATTTTCAAAATCGATTGCTAAGTGCATATATACAAGAAAATCTTCCTTATACCTAAATATAAGATTACGGAATTCTTCCAAATGCACTGCCGTTATACTGTTATGGTTTTATGTTAACTTCAGTTAGTTAAAGAAGGTTTATTAACTTAAGCATGTTACACCAGTTATTAGAAGCATTTCGAAATCGATTGCTTAATGCATATATGCAAGAAAATCGACTTTATACCTAAATATAAGGTTACGGAATTCTTCCAAATGCACTGCCGTTATACCGTTATGGTTTTATGTTAACTTCAGTTAGTTAAAGAGGGTTTGTTAACTTAAATATGTTAAACCAGTTATTTGAAGCATTTCGATACGGATTGCTTAATGCATATATACAAGAAAATCGACTTTATACCTGAATATAAGATAACGTAATTCTTCTAAATGCTTTGCCTTTATGCCGTTAAGGCGTTTGTAGACTTCAGTGAGATAAAGAGGGTTAATTAACTTAAATATGTTAAACTAATGATTTGAGGCATTTCGATATCGATTGCTAAATATGTATATACAACAAAATCGACTTTATACCTAAATATAGGATTACGTAATTCTTGTAAATGCTTTGCCGTTATGCCGTTAAAACGTTTGTAGACTTCAGTAAGATAAAGAGGGTTAATTAACTTAAATATGTTAAACTAATGATTTGAAGCATTTCTATATCGATTGCTAAATGAGTATATACAAGAAAATCGACTTTATACCTAAATATAAGATAACGTAATTCTTCTAAATGCTTTGCCGTTATGCCGTTAAGGCGTTTGTAGACTTCAGTGAGATAAAGAGGGTTAATTATTTAAATATGTTAAACTAATGATTTGAGGCATTTCGATATCGATTGCTAAATGTGTATGTACAAGAAAATCGACTTTATAGCTAAATATATGATAACGGAATTCTTCTACATGCACTGCCGTTATGCCGTTAAGGCGTTTGTAGACTTCAGTAATATAAAGGGGGTTAATTAACTTAAATATGTTAAACTAATGATTTGAGGCATTTCGATATCGATTGCTAAATGTGTATATACAACAAAATCGACTTTATACCTAAATATAGGATTACGTAATTCTTCTAAATGCTTTGCCGTTATGCCGTTAAAACGTTTGTAGACTTCAGTAAGATAAAGAGGGTTAATTAACTTAAATATGTTAAACTAATGATTTGAAGCATTTCTATATCGATTGCTAAATGAGTATATACAAGTAAATCGACTTTATACCTAAATATAGGATTACGTAATTCTTGTAAATGCTTTGCCGTTATGCGATTAAGGCGTTTGTAGACTTCAGTAAGATAAAGAGGGTTAATTAAGTTAAATATGTTAAACTAATGATTTGAGGCATTTCGATATCGATTGCTAAATGTGTATGTACAAGAAAATCGACTTTATACCTAAATATATGATAACGAAATTCTTCTACATGCACTGCCGTTATGCCGTTAAGGCGTTTGTAGACTTCAGTAAGATAAAGAGGGTTAATTAGCTTAAATATGTTAAACTTATGATTTGAAGATTTTTGAAATCGATTGCTAAATGCATATACACAACAAAATCGACTTTATACCTAAATATAAGATTACGGAATTCTTCTAAATGCTTTGCCGTTATGCCGTTAAAACGTTTGTAGACTTCAGTAAGATAAAGAGGGTTAATTAGCTTAAATATGTTAAACTAATGATTTGAAGCATTTCGATATCGATTGCTAAATGTGTATATACAACAAAATCGACTTTATACCTAATTATAAGATTACGTAATTCTTCTAAATGCTTTGCCGTTATGCCGCTAAAACGTTTGTAGACTTCAAAAAGATAAAGAGGGTTAATTAACTTAAATATGTTAAACTAATGATTTGAAGCATTTCTATATCGATTGCTAAATGAGTATATACAACAAAATCGACTTTATACCTAAATATAAGATTACGTAATTCTTCTAAATGCTTTGCCGTTATGCCGTTAGGATGTTTGTAGACTTCAGTAAAATAAAGAGGGTTAATTAACTTAAATATGTTAAACTAATGCCTTGAAGCTATTCGATTTCGATTGCTAAATGTGTATATTCAAGAAAATCGACTTTATACCTAAATATAAGATTACGGAATTCTTCCAAATGCACTGCCGTTATTTCGTTATGGTTTTATGTTAACTTCAGTTAGCTTAAGAAGGTTTATAAACTTAAATATGTTAAACCAGTTATTTGAAGCATTTCGATATCGATTGCTTAATGCATATATACAAGAAAATCGACTTTATTCCTTAATATAAGATTACGGAATTCTTCCAAATGTACTGTCGTTATGCCACCAGGCTTTATACCAACTTCAATACGTTAAAAAAGGTTAATTAGCTTAATTATGATAATCTTATTATTTGAGGCATTTCGATATCGATTGCTAAATGTGTATATAGAAGAAAATCGACTTTATACCTAAATATAAGATTACGAAATTCTTCTACATGAACTGCCGTTATGCCGCCATGGCTTTGTGTTAACTTCAGCGCGTTAAAGAAGCTTTATTAACTTAAATATGCTAAACTAATGATTTGAGTATTTTCGAAATCGATTGCTAAGTGCATAAATACAAGAAAATCTTCCTTATACCTAAATATAAGATTACGGAATTCTTCCAAATGTACTGTCGTTATGCCGCCATGGCTTTATATGAACTTCAATATGTTAAAGAAGGTTAATTAACTTAAATATGTTAAACTAATGATTTGAGGCATTTCGATATCGATTGCTAAATGTGTATATACAACAAAATCGACTTTATACCTAAATATACGCTTACGGAACTCTTTTAAATGCACTGCCGTTATGGCTTTATGTTAACTTCAGTTCGTTAAAGAAGGTTTATTAACTTAGATATGTTACACCAGTTATTGGAAGCATTCCGAAATCGATTGCTTAAT
>CM050324.1:3418328-3437571 GCA_027475135.1 Bactrocera correcta | reverse complement strand
TATGTATATACAAGAAAATCGAATTTATACCTTAATATAAGATAACGGATTTTTTCTAAATGCACTGCCGTTATGCCGTTAACGCTTTATGTAGACTTCAGTGCTTTAAAAGAAGGTTTATTAACTTAAATATGTTAAACTAATGATTTGAAGCATTTCGATATCGATTGCTAAATGAATATATACAAGAAAGTCGAATTTATACTTAAATATAAGATAACGCTATTCTTCTAAATGCAGTGCAGTTATACCGTCAAGGCTTTATGTAGACTTCAGTGCGTTAAAGAAGGTTTATTAACTTAAATATTTTAAACTTATGATTTGAAACATGTCGATATCGATTGCTAAATGTGTATATACAAGAAAATCAACTTTAAACCTAAATATAAGATTACGGTATTCTTCCAAATGTACTGTCGTTATGCCGCCATGGCTTTGTATCAACTTCAATACGTTAAAGAAGGTTAATTATTTTAAATATGTTAAACTAATGGTTTGAAGCATTTCAATATCGACTGCTAAATGTGTAAATACAGAAAAAATCGACTTTACACCTAAATATAAAATTATAACATTACGGAATTCTTCTAAATGCACTGCCGTTATACCGTTAAGGCTTTATGTAGACTTCAGTAAGCTAAAAAATGTTTATTAATTTAATATGTTAAACTAATGTTTTGAAGCATTTCGATATCGATTGCTAAATGTGTATATACAAGAAAATCGAATTTATACCTAAATATAAGATAAGGGAAATTCTTCTAAATGCACTGCCGTTATGCCGTTAAGGCATAGTGGTGAGTTAAAGAAGGTTTATTAATTTAAATATGTTCAACTAATGGTTTGAAGCATTTCGATATCGATTGCTTAATGCATATATACAAGAAAATCGACTTTATACCTAACTATAAAATTATAACACTATGGGATTCTTCTAAATGCACTGCCGTTATAACATTAGGGCTTTATGTAGACTTAAATGCGTTAAAGAAGGTTTATTAACTTAAATATGTTAAACTAATGATTTGAAGCATTTCGATATCGATTGCTAAATGTGTATACAAGAAAATCGAATTTATACCTAAATATAAGATTACGGAATTCTTCTACATCCACTCCCGTTATGCCAACTTCAGATCTTTAAAGAAGGTTTATTAACTTAAATATGTTAAACTAATGAGTTGAAGCATTTCGATATCGATTGCGAAATGTGTATATACAAGAAAATCGATATTATATCTAAATAAAAGATTACGGAATTCACCCAAATATACTCCCGTTATCCCGTTATGGCTTTATTTAAACTTCAGTAAGATAAAGAGGTTTAATTAACCTAATTATGCTAAACCAGTTATTTGCAGATTTTCGATATAGATTGCTAAATGTGTATATACAAAAAAATCGATTTTATACCTAAATAAAAGATTACGGAATTCAACCAAATATACTGCCGTTATGCCCTTATGGCTTTATTTAAACTTCAGTAAGATAAAGAAGGTTAATTAACATAAATATGCTAAACCAGTTATTTAAAGGGTTTTTCGATATCGATTGCTAAATGCGTAAATACAAGAAAATCGACTACATACCTAAATATAAGATTACGGAATTCTTCCAAATGCACTGCCGTTATACCGTTAAGGCTTTATGTAGACTTCAGTAAGCTTAAAAATGTTTATTAACTTAATATGTTAAACTAATTATTTGAAGCATTTCGATATCGATAGCTAAATATGTATATACAAGAAAATCGACTTTATACCTAAATATAAGATTATGGAATTCTTCTACGTGCAATGCAGTTATGCCTCCATGGCTATATGCCCACTTCAGATCGTTAAAGAAGGTTTATTAACTTAAATATGTTAAACCAGTTATTTGAAGCATTTCGATATCGAATGCTTGATGCATATATACAAGAAAATCGACCTTATACCTAAATATAAGACTACGGAATTCTTCCAAATGTACCGTCGTTATGGCTTTATATCAACTTCAATACGTTAAAGAAGGTTAATTAACTTAAATATGTTAAACTAATGATTTGAAGCATTTCGATATCGCTTGCCAAATATGTATATACAAGAAAATCGAATTTATACCTAAATATAAGATAACGGAATTTTTCTAAATGCAGTGCAGTTATACCGTTAAGGCTTTATGTAGACTTCAGTAAGCTTAAAAATGTTTATTAACTTAATATGTTAAACTAATTATTTGAAGCATTTCGATATCGATAGCTAAATATGTATATACAAGAAAATCGACTTTATACCTAAATATAAGATTATGGAATTCTTCTACGTGCAATGCAGTTATGCCTCCATGGCTATATGCCCACTTCAGATCGTTAAAGAAGGTTTATTAACTTAAATATGTTAAACCAGTTATTTGAAGCATTTCGATATCGAATGCTTGATGCATATATACAAGAAAATCGACCTTATACCTAAATATAAGACTACGGAATTCTTCCAAATGTACCGTCGTTATGGCTTTATATCAACTTCAATACGTTAAAGAAGGTTAATTAACTTAAATATGTTAAACTAATAATTTGAAGCATTTCGATATCGATTGCTAAATGTGTATATACAAGAAAATCGACTTTATACCTAAATATAAGATTACGGAATTCTTCCAAATGTACTGTCGTTATGCCGCCATGGCTTTGTATCAACTTCAATACGCTAAAGAAGGTTTATTATTTTAAATATGTTAAACTAATGGTTTGAAGCATTTCGATATCGACTGCTAAATGTGTAAATACAAGAAAATCGACTTTACACCTAAATATAAAATTATAACATTACGGAATTTTTCTAAATGCACTGCCGTTATACCGTTAAGGCTTTATGTAGACTTCAGTAAGCTAGAAAATGTTTATTAACTTAATATAATAAACTAATGATTTGAAGCATTTCGATATCGATTGCTAAATGTGTATATACAAGAAAATCGACTTTATACCTAAATATAAGATAACGGAATTCTTCTAAATGCACTGCCGTTATGCCGTTAAGGCTTTATGTAGACTTCAGTGAGTTAAAGAAGGTTTATTAACTTAAATATGTTAAACTAATGGCTTGAAGCATTTCGATATCGATTGCTTAATGCATATATACAAGAAAATCGACGTTATACCTAAATATAAAATTATAACATTATGGAATTCTTCTAAATGCACTGCCGTTATGCCATTAGGGCTTTATGTAGACTTAAGTGCGCTAAAGAAGGTTTATTAACTTAAATATATTAAACTAATGATTTGAAGCATTTCGATATCGATTGCTAAATGTGTATATACAAGAAAATCGAATTTATACCTAAATATAAGATAACGGAATTCTTCTAAATGCACTGCCGTTATGCCGTTAAGGCTTTATGTAGACTTCAGTAAGATAAAAAATGTTTATTAACTTAATATGTTAAACTAATGATTTGAAGCATTTCGATATCGATTGCTAAATGTGTATATACAAGAAAATCGAATTTATACCTAAATATAAAATTATAACATTACGGAATTCTTCTAAATGCACTGCCGTTATACCGTTAAGGCTTTATGTAGACTTCAGTGCGTTAAAGAAGATTTATTAACTTAAATATGTTAAACTAATGATATGAAGCATTTCGATATCGATTGCTAAATGTGTATTTACCAGAAAATCGAATTTATACCTAAATATAAGATAACGGAATTCTTCTAAATGCACTGCCGTTATGCCGTTAAGGCTTTATGTAGACTTCAGTAAGATAAAAAATGTTTATTAACTTAATATGTTAAACTAATGATTTGAAGCATTTCGATATCGATTGCTAAATGTGTATATAAAAGAAAATCGACTTTATACCTAAATATAAGATTACGGAATTCTTCCAAATGCACTGCCGTTATGGCTTTATATCAACTTCAATACGTTAAAGAAGGTTAATTAACTTAAATAAGTTAAACTAATGATTTGAAGCATTTCGATATCGCTTGCCAAATATGTACATACAAGAAAATCGAATTTATACCTAAATATAAGATAACGGAATTTTTCTAAATGCACTGCCGTTATGCCGTTAACGCTTTATGTAGACTTCAGTGCGTTAAAGAAGGTTTATTAACTTAAATATGTTAAACTAATGATTTAAAGCATTTCGATATCGATTGCTAAATGTGTATATACAAGAAAATCGACTTATACCTAAGTATAAGATTACGGAATTCTTCCAAATGTACTGTCATTATGCCGCCATGGCTTTGTATCAACTTCAATACATTAAAGAAGGTTAATTATTTTAAATATGTTAAACTAATGGTTTGAAGCATTTTGAGATCGCTTGCTAAATGAATATATACAAGAAAGTCGAATTTATACCTAAATATAAGATAACGGAATTCTTCTAAATGCAGTGCAGTTATACGGTCAAGGCTTTATGTAGACTTCAGTGCGTTAAAGAAGGTTTATTAACTTAAATATGTTAAACTAATGATTTGAAGCATTTCGATATCGATTGCTAAATGTGTATATACAAGAAAATCGACTTTATACCTAAATATAAGATTACGGAATTCTTCCAAATGCACTGCCGTTATACCGTTAAGGCTTTATGTAGACTTCAGTAAGCTTAAAAATGTTTATTAACTTAATATGTTAAACTAATGCTTTGAAGCATTTCGATATCGATAGCTAAATATGTATATACAAGAAAATCGACTTTATACCTAAATATAAGATTATGGAATTCTTCTACGTGCAATGCAGTTATGCCTCCATGGCTATATGCCCACTTCAGATCGTTAAAGAAGGTTTATTAACTTAAATATGTTAAACCAGTTATTTGAAGCATTTCGATATCGAATGCTTGATGCATATATACAAGAAAATCGACCTTATACCTAAATATAAGACTACGGAATTCTTCCAAATGTACCGTCGTTATGGCTTTATATCAACTTCAATACGTTAAAGAAGGTTAATTAACTTAAATATGTTAAACTAATGATTTGAAGCATTTCGATATCGCTTGCCAAATATGTATATACAAGAAAATCGAATTTATACCTAAATATAAGATAACGGAATTTTTCTAAATGCAGTGCAGTTATACCGTCAAGACTTTATGTAGACTTCAGTGCGTTAAAGAAGGTTTATTAACTTAAATATTTTAAACTAATAATTTGAAGCATTTCGATATCGATTGCTAAATGTGTATATACAAGAAAATCGACTTTATACCTAAATATAAGATTACGGAATTCTTCCAAATGTACTGTCGTTATGCCGCCATGGCTTTGTATCAACTTCAATACGCTAAAGAAGGTTTATTATTTTAAATATGTTAAACTAATGGTTTGAAGCATTTCGATATCGACTGCTAAATGTGTAAATACAAGAAAATCGACTTTACACCTAAATATAAAATTATAACATTACGGAATTTTTCTAAATGCACTGCCGTTATACCGTTAAGGCTTTATGTAGACTTCAGTAAGCTAGAAAATGTTTATTAACTTAATATAATAAACTAATGATTTGAAGCATTTCGATATCGATTGCTAAATGTGTATATACAAGAAAATCGACTTTATACCTAAATATAAGATAACGGAATTCTTCTAAATGCACTGCCGTTATGCCGTTAAGGCTTTATGTAGTCTTCAGTGAGTTAAAGAAGGTTTATTAACTTAAATATGTTAAACTAATGGCTTGAAGCATTTCGATATCGATTGCTTAATGCATATATACAAGAAAATCGACGTTATACCTAAATATAAAATTATAACATTATGGAATTCTTCTAAATGCACTGCCGTTATGCCATTAGGGCTTTATGTAGACTTAAGTGCGCTAAAGAAGGTTTATTAACTTAAATATATTAAACTAATGATTTGAAGCATTTCGATATCGATTGCTAAATGTGTATATACAAGAAAATCGAATTTATACCTAAATATAAGATAACGGAATTCTTCTAAATGCACTGCCGTTATGCCGTTAAGGCTTTATGTAGACTTCAGTAAGATAAAAAATGTTTATTAACTTAATATGTTAAACTAATGATTTGAAGAATTTCGATATCGATTGCTAAATGTGTATATACAAGAAAAACGAATTTATACCTAAATATAAAATTATAACATTACGGAATTCTTCTAAATGCACTGCCGTTATACCGTTAAGGCTTTATGTAGACTTCAGTGCGTTAAAGAAGATTTATTAACTTAAATATGTTAAACAAATGATATGAAGCATTTCGATATCGATTGCTAAATGTGTATTTACCAGAAAATCGAATTTATACCTAAATATAAGATAACGGAATTCTTCTAAATGCACTGCCGTTATGCCGTTAAGGCTTTATGTAGACTTCAGTAAGATAAAAAATGTTTATTAACTTAATATGTTAAACTAATGATTTTAAGCATTTCGATATCGATTGCTAAATGTGTATATAAAAGAAAATCGACTTTATACCTAAATATAAGATTACGGAATTCTTCCAAATGCACTGCCGTTATGGCTTTATATCAACTTCAATACGTTAAAGAAGGTTGTTGTAATATTTTGGGCCTTTACTATATTAAAGAGAGCTATATATATATTTCTTATAACTGTACTTTAAACTGACGCCAACTCTCTCAGCTATATTTATGAATTCCTTTTGTATTAATTGTCATTCGCAAATAAATGTTCAAGTTAATAAGACGTGCTGCTGTGCTAACTTTATTCAGTTTCTCTAAACCGGCTGCGAATTAGACTTAGGAATTAACCTATATATTCTACAGGTTATGGGCCCAGGCCACACAAAAGAGGAACTGCAGTGATTAAGTAAAAAAATTTCAAAAAGAAAAAAAAAAAATAAATAAATAAAAAAAAATAAAAACTATTAAGTGGTTGAGTGAAAATTCAAAAGGAAAAAATAAAAACTCCTAAGTGTTTGAAAAATCAAAAAATAATAAGTGTTTGCGAATCTAAAAAATACCAATAATGAGTGGTAGTGGTTTATACGCCATCGAAAAGCTCGATGATGCCAACTATGTGTCGTGGTCGATCCACATGAAGAGTGTATTGATTCACTCAGAGTTGTGGTCAGTGGTTAGCGGAAAGCTAACAAAAGGCGAAAATTCAAGGGTGGAAGAAGTGTCGGCATTTGACTCGAAAGACGAGAAGGCGTTGGCGAGCATATTGTTATGCATCAAAGCATCACAAGTTAGCCACGTGCGACATTGTCTGACAGCAGCAGCAGCATGGAACAAATTGAAGGAGGTTCATCAACCTAGTGGCCCCGCAAGAAAAGTGACACTATTTCGACAGTTATTGTCATTAAAATTTGCAGAAGGTGATATAATTTCGAATCACATAACTGAGTTTTTTGAAGTCCAGGAGAGGTTATCTGAAATAGGTGTCAACCTTCCTGATGAAGTGGCAGCCATAATTTTGTTGGCAAGTTTACCAAAATCGTTTGAAAATTTTGTAGTGGCAATTGAATCACGTGATACATTGCCTACATTAAATGCACTTAAGCTAAAATTGCTTGAAGAGGGTGCAAGACGTAACGGCGAAAAATCCGTTAATTCCGAATCACACCACGCGTTAGTTGCGAGAGCGAAATTCCATAGAGATCCTAACGGGAACATCAAAGTCGGCAGCGACGGTAGCAGCAGCGCAGAAGTTCAATCGTCAAGAAATAGCGAACAAAAAAGGCAACGAGGAAGATGTTACAATTGCGGAAGATTTGGGCATTTTGCTGCACACTGTAGACAACCGCGAAAAGAGCAACGAGTAGAACGGCAAGTGAAGAATAAATCGTTAACTATTCTCGCTTCTGCTTCTCCCTTCAAAGTACGTCGTAACGTTTGGTGTATAGACAGCGGAGCAACAGCACATCTCTGTTTTGATCGTTCGTTATTCGTATCATACAAAGAGAGAACTGAGAAAATAGAACTCGCTGGTGAGAAATACGTAGAAGCAGAAGGAGTTGGTGAAGTGCAGATTAAAAGTGGAAAATTTTTGCTAAAGTTAAAGAACGTTTTACATGTGCCTCAGTTGCGATGCAATTTTATTTCTGTAAGCAAAGCTTGCGAACGTGGATATAGTGTAGTATTCAAAGAAAAACAAACATTGGTGAAAGACAGAAACGGTGAAATTATAATAAGAGCGCAAGAAGAAGATGGTTTGTTTATAGTGAAGTTAAAAACGAACAGGTGCATGCTCACAAATAGTAGAAACAGTGAAGCAAGTGTATGGCACAATCGTTACGGGCATTTAAATTATGACAGCTTAAATGAAATTGTGAACAAAAAATTGGTATATGGACTAAAAATGAATACATTAACAAAAAACATTGATTGTGTAACGTGCGCTAAAAGTAAAATTTGTGTAAAACCGTTTGCTCGTGCTTCTCAAAATCGTTCCAAGGAGGTATTGCAAATTGTGCACTCAGATGTATGCGGGCCAATGAATAAAAACTCAATTGGTGGCTCCAAATACTTTGTGACATTTATAGATGACAAGTCGCGATACGTGAGTGTATATTTTTTAAAATCAAAAAGTGAGGTTTTTGGAACATTTAAAGCGTATAAAGAAATGAGTGAAAAACAGACTGATAAGAAAATCAAAATATTGAGAAGCGATAATGGTAGGGAATACCTAAGTGATGAGTTCGAAAAATATTTGCGTGAACATGGTATTCGGCGGCAATTGACAGTGCCGCATACACCACAACAAAATGGTGTGGCAGAGCGTGCCAACCGTACGTTGGTTGAGATGGCACGCAGTATGATTGTGCATAGCGGGCTAGATGAGTCTTTTTGGGCAGAGGCAGTGTCAACAGCGGCATATCTCCGCAATAGAGCTGCAACAAAAACACTCATCGATAAAACGCCATATGAAGAGTTTGTTGGTAAGAAACCAAGTGTTGCACATTTAAGAGTATTTGGTTCGCTGGCGATAGCCTTAAATAAAACAATTTCAAAAAAATTTCGTGCAAAGGGAAAAGAAATGATAATGGTTGGTTATTCAGATACGGCTAAAGCGTATAGATTGATGGATCCAGATACACGTAAGGTGATAGTGAGCAGAGACGTTATATTTTTAGAAGATAAATATATAGGCAGTAATGAAAACAGTCATGACATTGTTGAGTCTGATGTTGGGGAAATTTTGCCAGATGCAGACGAAGCGAGCAGTAGTAATGAAATCGGCGAGGATGAGCAAAGCGAAGATAACGTTGAAGTAAGCAGCAATAAGGAGTCGATAACGTATGGTCGAGGTAGACCTAGAGTAGTTCGCAGTGGTAATCGTGGCCGTCCTCGAAAAGAGCGACATGCATTGAATTTCACCAAAATCATCGACGTCAAGATCCCACAATCAGTGAATGAGGCGCTTAATGATGACTACGCGAAACATTGGCGGGCATCTATGCAGAAGGAGTACGATGCATTGGTCAAGAACAAAACTTGGTCATTAGTAGAGTTACCATCAAGCGAGAAGGCAATCAATTGCAAATGGGTTTTCAATATCAAGCGGAACGCAGATGGTAGTGTTGAACGATTCAAGAGTCGTTTAGTGGCGAAAGGTTGTAGTCAACAGTATGGTGTAAATTTCAACGAAACGTTTTCTCCAGTTGTAAGGTATGCGACAGTGCGTATGTTGTTAGCACTAGCATGCGAATATAATCTACATTTGCATCAAATGGACGTATCAACGGCGTATTTAAATAGCGATTTGCACGAAGTAGTCTACATGAAGCAACCTGAAGGCTTTGTAGATAAGAAGTTTCCACAGCGGGTTTTAAAAATTAAAAAAAGCCCTGTATGGTCTAAAACAAAGCGGCCGTGAGTGGAATATGAAGCTTGATGAAGTTCTGAGGTCATTCGGGTTTACACCGTGCATCAGTGACCCTTGTGTTTACACAAGAAATGTTAATGGTAACTATAATATAATCATGGTCTATGTTGATGATTTAATTATAGGTTGCTCGAAGCTGAATGATGTTGTTACGATTAAAGAGCAAATTTCTAGCGTGTTTGACGTAGTGGATGGCGGTCCGCTCAGGTATTTCCTTGGCATGGAAATTGAGCGCGAAGGTGAGACAGGAGCGATCACGATATGTCAGAAAAAGTACATCACCGAACTGCTGTCTCAGTATAAGATGCAAGGTTGCAAGGCTGCAGTTACTCCGTTGGTTGCTGGTTTTCAAGTCAGCTGTAATAGTTCAGACTGCAGGCGCGTAAATTCAAACAATTACCAGTCATTGATCGGAAGTTTAATGTACCTGGCTGTATCCACCAGACCAGGCATCCTGCACTCTGTATGTAAGTTATCACAGCGGAATATAGAACCGCATTCTGAGCACGAGGCTGGTGCAAAACATATTTTGCGTTATCTAAAAGGGACAATCGGTTTGAAACTCCACTACAAGTGGACGGGTGAAGCAATTAAGTGCTATGTTGATGCCGATTGGGGTTCCGATGCAGGCGACAGGAAGTCATACACCGGCAGTGCATTTATAGCAGCAGGCAGCGTTTTTTCGTGGGGAAACAAAGAAGCAAAGTGTTGTAGCGCTAAGCAGCACAGAAGCAGAATATATTGCTTTGTCAACAGCCGCAAAAGAAGCGGCCTACGTTCGAAAATTAACAAATGAAATGGGCTTTCGAGTCATTGAGCCTACTGTTATCAATAGCGATAATCAGGGTGCTATGCATTTAGTTAAGAATCCAGTTTACCATGCTAGAAGCAAACATATTGATTTAAAGTATCATCATGTTCGAGATATGTATAGGAACAATGAAATTAATTTGAATTATATTTGTACAGAAGAAATGTTTTCAGATATCTTTACAAAGAACTTGCAAAAAACTAAACATTGTAAATTTCGAAATGATATGGGTTTATATTAAATTAATTAAATGAAATATTATATATAGAGAAGGAGTGTTGTAACATATTGGCCTTTACTATATTAAAGAGAGCTATATATATATTTCTTATAACTGTACTTTAAACTGACGCCAACTCTCTCAGCTATATTTATGAATTCCTTTTGTATCAATTGTCATTCGCAAATAAATGTTCAAGTTAATAAGACGTGCTGCTGTGCTAACTTTATTCAGTTTCTCTAAACCGGCTGCGAATTAGACTTAGGAATTAACCTATATATTCTACAAAGGTTAATTAACTTAAATATGTTAAACTAATGATTTGAAGCATTTCGATATCGCTTGCCAAATATGTACATACAAGAAAATCGAATTTATACCTAAATATAAGATAACGGAATTTTTCTAAATGCACTGCCGTTATGCCGTTAACGCTTTATGTAGACTTCAGTGCGTTAAAGAAGGTTTATTAACTTAAATATGTTAAACTAATGATTTGAAGCATTTCGATATCGATTGCTAAATGTGTATATACAAGAAAATCGATTTTATACCTAAATATAAGATTACGGAATTCTTCCAAATGTACTGTCGTTATGCCGTAAGGCTTTATGTAACTTCAGTAGTTAAAGAAGGTTTATTAACTTAAATATGTTAAACTAATGGTTTGAAGCATTTCGATATCGATTGTTTAAATGATATATACAAGAAAATCGACTTTATACCTAAATAAAAAATTTAAACGGAATTCTTCTAAATGCACTCCCGTTATGCCATTAGGCTTTATGTAGACTTAAGTGCGTTAAAGAAGGTTTATTAACTTAAATATGTTAAACTAATGTTTTGGGAAGCATTTCGATATCGATTGCTAAATGTGTATATACAAGAAAATCAAATTTATACCTAAATAAAAGGGAAAACGGAATTTTTCCCAAATGACTGCCGTTATGCCGAAGGCTTTTTAACTTCAAAAAGTTAAAAAAGGTTTTTTAAATTTAAAATATGTTAAACTAATGATTTGAAGCATTTCGATATCGATTGCTAAATGTGTATATAAAAGAAAATCGACTTTATACCTAAATATAAGATAACGGAATTTTTCCCAAATGCACTGCCGTTATGCCTTTTTTAATTAAATACGTTAAAAAAGGGTTTTATTAACTTAAATATGTTAAACTAATGATTTGAAGCATTTCGAAAACGTTGCTAAATGTGTATATACAAGAAAATCAAATTTATACCTAAATATAAGTTTAACGGAATTTTTCTAAATGCACTCCCGTTATGCCGTTAAGGCTTTATGTAGACTTCAGTGCGTTAAAGAAGGTTTATTAACTTAAATATGTTAAACTAATGATTTGAAGCATTTCGATATCGCTTGCTAAATGAGTATATACAAGAAAATCGAATTTATACCTAAATATAAGATAACGGAATTTTTCTAAATGCACTGCCGTTATGCCGTTAACGCTTTATGTAGACTTCAGTGCGTTAAAGAAGGTTTATTAACTTAAATATGTTAAACTAATGATTTGAAGCATTTCGATATCGATTGCTAAATGTGTATATACAAGAAAATCGACTTTATACCTAAATATAAGATTACGGAATTCTTCCAAATGTACTGTCGTTATGCCGCCATGGCTTTGTATCAACTTCAATACGTTAAAGAAGGTTTATTAACTTAAATATGTTAAACTAATGATTTGAAGCATTTCGATATCGATTGCTAAATGTGTATATACAAGAAAATCGACTTTATACCTAAATATAAGATTACGGAATTCTTCCAAATGCACTGCGTTATGCCGTAAGGCTTTATGTAGACTTCAGTGACGTTAAAGAAGGTTTATTAACTTAAATATGTTAAACTAATGATTTGAAGCATTTCGATATCGATTGCTAAATGTGTATATACAAGAAAATCGACTTTATACCTAAATATAAAATTATAACATTATGGAATTTTTCTAAATGCACTGCCGTTATGCCATTAGGGCTTTATGTAGACTTAAGTGCGTTAAAGAAGGTTTATTAACTTAAATATGTTAAACTAATGATTTGAAGCATTTCGATATCGATTGCTAAATGTGTATATACAAGAAAATCGAATTTATACCTAAATATAAGATAACGGAATTCTTCTAAATGCACTGCCGTTATGCCGTTAAGGCTTTATGTAGACTTCAGTAAGCTAAAAAATGTTTATTAACTTAATATGTTAAACTAATGATTTGAAGCATTTCGATATCGATTGCTAAATGTGTATATACAAGAAAATCGACTTTATACCTAAATATAAGATTACGGAATTCTTCTAAATGCACTGCGTTATGCCGTTAAGGCTTTATGTAGACTTCAGTAGTTAAAAAAGGTTTATTAACTTAAATATGTTAAACTAATGATTTGAAGCATTTCGATATCGATTGCTAAATGTATATACAAGAAAATCGACTTATACCTAAATATAAAATTATAACATTATGGAATTCTTCTAAATGCACTGCCGTTATGCCATTAAGGCTTTATGTAGACTTCAGTGCGTAAAGAAGGTTTATTAACTTAAATATGTTAAACTAATGATTTGAAGCATTTCGATATCGATTGCTAAATGTGTATATACAAGAAAATCGACTTTATACCTAAATATAAGATACGGAATTCTTCCAAATGCACTGCCGTTATGCCGAGCTTTTTTAACTTCATACTTAAAAATTTTATTATTAAAATAGTTAAACTAATGTTTGAAGCATTTCGATACGTTGCTAAATGTGTAATACAAGAAAATCGAATTTATACCTAAATATAAGTAACGGAATTTTCTAAATGCACTGCCGTTATGCCTTTAACTTTATGTAGACTTCAGTGTAAAAAAGTTTATTAATTAATATGTTAAACTAATGATTTGAAGCATTTCGATATCGATTGCTAAATGTGTATATACAAGAAAATCGATTTATACCTAAATATAAGATTACGGAATTCTTCTAAATGCACTGCCGTTATGCCGTTAAGGCTTTATGTAGACTTCAGTGGTTAAAGAAGGTTTATTAACTTAAATATGTTAAACTAATGTTTAAAGCATTTCGATATCGATTGTTTAAAGGGTTATATACAAGAAAATCGATTTTATACCAAAATAAAAAATTTAAAACGGAATTTTTCCCAAATGACTGCCTTATCCCCCTTTGGGCTTTTGTAAACTTAATCCTTAAAAAAGGGTTTTAATTATTTTAAATATGTTAAACTAAGGGTTTAAAGCTTTTTGAATCGTTGCTAAATGTATATACAAAAAAATCGAATTTATACCTAAATAAAAGGGTAACGGAATTCTTCTAAATGCATCCCGTTATCCTTTAAGGCTTTATGTAGACTTCAGTGTTAAAAAAGGTTTATTAATTTAAAATATGTTAAACTAATGATTTGAAGCATTTCGATATCGATTGCTAAATGTGTATATACAAGAAAATCGAATTTATACCTAAATATAAGATAACGGAATTCTTCTAAATGCACTGCCGTTATGCCGTTAAGGCTTTATGTAGACTTCAGTAAGATAAAAAATGTTTATTAACTTAATATGTTTAAACTAATGATTTGAAGCATTTTGATATCGATTGCTAAATGTGTATATACAAGAAAATCGAATATATACCTAAATATAAAATTATAACATTACTGAATTCTTCTAAATGCACTGCCGTTATACCGTTAAGGCTTTATGTAGACCTCAGTTAGATAAAAAATGTTTATTAACTTAATATGTTAAACTAATGATTTGAAGCATTTCGATATCGATATCTAAATGTGTATATAAAAGAAAATCGACTTTATACCTAAATATAAGATTACGGAATTCTTCCAAATGCACTGCCGTTATGGCTTTATATCAACTTCAATACGTTAAAGAAGGTTAATTAACTTAAATATGTTAAACTAATGATTTGAAGCATTTCGATATTGCTTGCCAAATATGTATATACAAGAAAATCGAATTTATACCTAAATATAAGATAACGGAATTTTTCTAAATGCACTGCCGTTATGCCGTTAACGCTTTATGTAGACTTCAGTGCGTTAAAGAAGGTTTATTAACTTAAATATGTTAAACCAGTTATTTGAAGCATCTCGATATCGATTGCTTAATGCATATATACAAGAAAATCGACTTTATACCTGAATATAAGAATACGGAATTCTTCCAAATGTACTGTCGTTATGCCGCCATGGCTCTTTATTAACTTCAATACGTTAAAGAAGGTTAATTAACTTAAATATGTTAAACTTATGATTTGAAGCATTTCGATATCGCTTGCTAAATGTGTATATACAAGAAAATCGACTTAATACCTAAATATAAGATTATGGAATTCTTCTACGTGCACTGCAGTTGTGCCTCCATGGATATATGCCCACTTCAGATCGTTAAAGAAGGTTTATTAACTTAAATATGTTAAACTAATGAGCTGAAGCATTTCGATATCGATAGCTAAATATGTATATACAAGAAAATCGACTTAATACCTAAATATAAGATTATGGAATTCTTCTACGTGCACTGCAGTTATGCCATTAACGCTTTATGTAGACTTCAGTGCGTTAAAGAAGGTTTATTAACTTAAATATGTTAAACCAGTTATTTGAAGCATTTCGATATCGATTGTTTAATGCATATATACAAGAAAATCGACTTTATACCTGAATATAAGACTACAGAATTCTTCCAAATGTACTGTCGTTATGCCGCCATGGCTCTTTATCAACTTCAATACGTTAAAGAAGATTAATTAACTTAAATATGTAAAACTCATGATTTGAAGCATTTCGATATCGCTTGCTAAATGTGTATATACAAGAAAATCGAATTTATACCTAAATATAAGATAACGGAATTTTTCTAAATGCACTGCCGTTATGCCGTTAACGCTCTATGTAGACTTCAGTGCGTTAAAGAAGGTTTATTAACTTAAATATGTTAATCTAATGATTTGAAGCATTTCAATATCGACTGCTAAATGTGTATATACAAGAAAATCGACTTTATACCTAAATATAAGATTACGGAATTCTTCCAAATGTACTGTCGTTATGCCGCCATGGCTTTGTATCAACTTCAATACGTTAAAGAAGGTTTATCATTTTAAATATGTTAAACTAATGGTTTGAAGCATTTCGATATCCACTGCTAAATGTGTAAATACAAGAAAATCGACTTTACACCTAAATATAAAATTATAACATTACGGAATTCTTCTAAATGCACTGCCTTTATACCGTTAAGGCTTTATATAGACTTCAGTAAGCTAAAAAAATGTTTATTAACTTAATATAATAAACTAATGATTTGAAGCATTTCGATATCGATTGCTAACTGTGTATATACAAGAAAATCGAATTTATACCTAAATATAAGATAACGGAATTTTTCTAAATGCACTGCCGTTATGCCGTTAGGGTTTATTAACTTAATATTTTAAACTAATGGTTTGAAGCATTTCGATATAGACTGCTTAATGCATATATACAAGAAAATCGACTTTATACCTAAATATAAAATTATAACATTATGGAATTCTTCTAAATGCACTGCCGTTATGCCATTAGGGCTTTATGTAGACTTAAGTGCGTTAAAGCAGGTTTATTAACTTAAATATGTTAAACTAATGATTTGAAGCATTTCGATATTAATTGCTAAATGTGTATATACAAGAAAATCGAATTTATACCTAAATATAAGATAACGGAATTCTTCTAAATGCACTGCCGTTATGCCGTTAAGGCTTTATGTAGACTTCAGTAAGCTAAAAAATGTTTATTAACTTAATATGTTAAACTAATAATTTGAAGCATTTCGATATCGATTGCTAAATGTGTATATACAAGAAAATCGAATTTATACCTAAATATAAGATAACGGAATTCTTCTAAATGCACTGCCGTTATGCCGTTAAGGCTTTATGTAGACTTCAGTAAGATAAAAAATGTTTATTAACTTAATATGTTAAACTAATGATTTGAAGCATTTCGATATCGATTGCTAAATGTGTATATACAAGAAAATCGAATATATACCTAAATATAAAATTATAACATTACGGAATTCTTCTAAATGCACTGCCGTTATACCGTTAAGGCTTTATGTAGACCTCAGTAAGATAAAAAATGTTTATTAACTTAATATGTTAAACTAATGATTTGAAGCATTTCGATATCGATATCTAAATGTGTATATAAAATAAAATCGACTTTATACCTAAATATAAGATTACGGAATTCTTCCAAATGCACTGCCGTTATGGCTTTATATCAACTTCAATACGTTAAAGAAGGTTAATTAACTTAAATATGTTAAACTAATGATTTGAAGCATTTCGATATTGCTTGCCAAATATGTATATACAAGAAAATCGAATTTATACCTAAATATAAGATAACGGAATTTTTCTAAATGCACTGCCGTTTTAATTTGGCCGTTTAAACGAATTTATTAATTTAAAAAGTATGTTAAACTAATGTTTTAAAATTAACTTTAAATGTTTTAAAATAAAAAAAATGATTTAAGCAAATTAAGATTGGGAATTCTCTAAATGGGGTTATCCCTTTAGGGCTTTATGTGACTTTATGCGTAAAAAAGGGTTTTTAAACTAAAATTGTTAACAAATGTACTGTCGTTATGCCGCCATGGCTTTGTATTAACTTCAATACGTTAAAGAAGGTTAATTATTTTAAATATGTTAAACTAATGATTTGAAGCATTTCGATATCGACTGCTAAATGTGTAAATACAAGAAAATCGACTTAATACCTAAATATAAGATTACGGAATTCTTCTAAATGCACTGCCGTTATGCCTTTAGGGCTTTATGTAGACTTAAGTGCGTTAAAGAAGGTTTATTAACTTAAATATGTTAAACTAATGATTTCAAGCATTTCGATATCGATTGCTAAATGTGTATATACAAGAAAATCGACTTTATACCTAAATATAAGATTACGGAATTCTTCTAAATGCACTGCCGTTATGCCTTTAGGGCTTTATGTAGACTTAAGTGCGTTAAAGAAGGTTTATTAACTTAAATACAGGGTAGGCCATTTAAAGTTGACCTATCTGGCAACGCTGTAACTTTTAACAGCGCTGACAAATCGGCTAATGTCATACCGCGTTAGAAGCGTCATTCGAAGACAATTTGTACCATGGAACAGTACACTCCAAAAGAACGCGCTGAAATTGTTCAGCTTTATATTCAAAATAACTTTTCAATTGTGTTAACTCAACGTGCGTTTCGCAAAAAAAATAAAGTGAAAAGTGCTCCAGTTAAGAACACAATTAAGTCTTTATACGCAAAATTTGTGAACACCGGTAATCTCAGTAATGCCAGTCATGCATCCAGACAACGCACAAGACGTTCTGATGAAAATATCGAAGCTGTACGAGCCAGTATTGAGGAGACTCCATCGACATCGAGTTATCGCCGCTCTCAGGAATTAGACATCTCTCGCACCACTCTCCGACGCATAATTCATAAAGATTTGAAGATGTTTCCATATAAAATTCAAATGGCACAAAAACTAAACCCAGCTGATTATCCGCGACGCCTTAATTTTGGCAAATGGGCCATCGAAATGGCTGAAAACGAACTTGACTTTTGGCGAAAACTCATCATGTCAGACGAGGCACATTTCTCGTTGAATGGAGGCGTAAACAAGCAAAATTGCCGATTTTATGCCACCGAAAATCCTCAATTAATTGAAGAACAGCCTCTTTACGACCAAAAAGTAACAGTTTGGTGCGGTGTTTGCGCGAATATGATCATCGGACCGTATTTTTTCGAAGACGATGATGGAGCCACGACAACAGTCAATGGTGAGCGTTATCGAGCCATAATAACGGATTTTGTGATACCCATTATTCGCGAAAATGACATGGATAACTTCTGGTTTCAACAGGACGGGGCTACATGCCATACAGCTCGACCAACAATCAATTTATTGCGACCATTTTTCCCCGGGCGATTGATATCGAAAAATGGTGATGTTGACTGGCCGCCGAGATCACCAGATTTGACGCCACCAGACTTTTATTTGTGGGGTTATTTGAAATCCAAGGTGTACGCTAATAAGCCAAAGACCTTAGCTCAACTGAAAGCCAACATTCGACGTGAAACAGCCGCCATATCATCCGAAACATTGGCCAAAGTCATGGAAAATGTCGAAAAAAGAGTGCATTTAGCTGTCAAAGCTAAAGGTGCCCATTTACGCGATCTAATTTTTAAATATTAGCTGAAACAAATCCCCTTGGACCAAAATAAATTATTTTTGAAATGAACAAAAAACATTGTTTTCTTTTGTTCTTTTTTTTTTTGAAACAAA
>CM050324.1:3392921-3416292 GCA_027475135.1 Bactrocera correcta | reverse complement strand
TAAATATAAGATTACGTAGTTCTTCTAAATGCTTTGCCGTTATGCCGTTAGGATGTTTATAGACTTCAGTAAAATAAAGAGGGTTAATTAACTTAAATATGTTAAACTAATGCCTTGAAGCTATTCGATTTCGATTGCTTAATGTGTATATACAAGAAAATCGACTTTATACCTAAATATAAGATTACGCAATTCTTCCAAATGCACTGCCGTTATTTCGTTATGGTTTTATGTTAACCTCAGTTAGCTTAAGAGGTTTATAAACTTAAATATGTTAAACCAGTTATTTGAAGCATTTCGATATCGATTGCTTAATGCATATATACAAGAAAATCGACTTTATTCCTAAATATAAGATTACGGAATTCTTCCAAATGTACTGTCGTTATGCCACCATGGCTTTATATCAACTTCAATACGTTAAAAAAGGTTAATTAGCTTAAATATGATAATCTTATTATTTGAGGCATTTCGATATCGATTGCTAAATGTGTATATAGAAGAAAATCGACTTTATACCTAAATATAAGATTACGAAATTCTTCTACATGAACTGCCGTTATGCCGCCATGGCTTTGTGTTAACTTCAGTGCGTTAAAGAAGCTTTATTAACTTAAATATGCTAAACTAATGATTTGAGTATTTTCGAAATCGATTGCTAAGTGCATATATACAAGAAGATCTTCCTTATACCTAAATATAAGATTACGGAATTCTTCCAAATGTACTGTCGTTATGCCGCCATGGCTTTATATGAACTTCAATATGTTAAAGAAGGTTAATTAACTTAAATATGTTAAACTAATGATTTGAGGCATTTCGATATCGTTTGCTAAATGCGTATATACAACAAAATCGACTTTATACCTAAATATACGCTTACGGAACTCTTTTAAATGCACTGCCGTTATGGCTTTATGTTAACTTCAGTTCGTTAAAGAAGGTTTATTAACTTAGATATGTTACACCAGTTATTGGAAGCATTCCGAAATCGATTGCTTAATGCATATATACAAGAAAATCGACTTTATACCTAAATATAATATTACGGAATACTTCTAAATGTACTGTCGTTATGCCACCATGGCTTTATATCAACTTCAATACGTTAAAAAAGGTTAATTAACTGAAATATGTTAAACTAATGATTTGAAGCATTAGATATCGATTGCTAAATGCGTATACACAACAAAATCGACTTTATACCTAAATATAAGATTACGGAATTCTTCCAAATGCACTGCCGTTATGCCGTTATGGCTTTATGTTAACTTCAGTTCGTTTAAGAAGGTTTATTAACTTAGATATGTTACACTAGTTATTTGAAGCATTTCGATATCGATTGCTAAATGAGTATATACAAGAAAATCGACTTTATACTTAAATATATGATAACGGAATTCTTCTACATGCACTGCCGTTATGCCGCCATGGCTTTGTTTTTACTTCAGTACGTTAAAGTAGGTTTGTTAACTTAAATATGTTAAACTAATGATTTGAAGCATTTCGATTTCGATTGCTAAATGAGTATATACAAGAAAATGGACTTTAAACCTAAGCATAAGATTACGGAATTCTTCTAAATGCTTTGCAGTTATGCCGTTAAGGCGTTTGTAGACTTCAGTAAGATAGAGTGGGTTAATTAACTTAAATATGTTAAACTAATGATTTGAGGCATTTCGATATCGATTGCTAAATGTGTATATACAAGAAAATCGACTTTATACCCATATATATGATAACGGAATTCTTCTACATGCACTGCTGTTATGCCGTTAAGGCGTTTGTAGACTTCAGTAAGATAAAGGGGGTTAATTAACTTAAATATGTTTAACTATTGATTTGAGGCATTTCGATATCGATTGCTAAATGTGTATACAAGAAAATCGACTTTATACCTAAATATATGATAACGGAATTCTTCTACATGCACTGCCTTTATACCGTTATGGTTTTATGTTAACTTCAGTTAGTTAAAGAAGGTTTATTAACTTAAACATGTTAAACCAGTTATTTGAAGCATTTCGATATCGATTGCTTAATGCATATATACAAGAAAATCGACTTTATACCTAAATATAAGATAACGTAATTCTTCTAAATGCTTTGCCGTTATGCCGTTAAGGCGTTTGTAGACTTCAGTAAGATAAAGAGGGTTAATTAACTTAAATATGTTAAACTAATGATTTGAGGCATTTCGATATCGATTGCTAAATGTGTATGTACAAGAAAATCGACTTTATACCTAAATATATGTAGTTTTAGTTTTTTCACTGATTTATTAAATTCATTAATTTTACACATTTTAACACATTTCGACTTATTATGTAGTTTTAGTTATTGTTTGATTTATTAAATTCATTAATTTTACACATTTCGACTTATTCTAGAATATTACTTTTAATTCACTTTACATTTAAACTTTTTAATATAAATTAACTTATATACATACATATGTATTTCAATTTAATTTACTTGTCAGACAACGGCTGGTCTGCCCTTCTTGCCATCTTCAACTCTACTGTGCAACTCAACTCTTCTCGACTATGCTCGACTATACAGTTCGAATATTGTTCGAATTTAGCATATGTTCGAGCAGTTTGGTCAGAGGTGCATTTAAAAGGCACGTCCGCTACGTGTGGATCTTTTACCCACAGGTTCCACTCCCACAATCGGCCGTCCTGCACCGTCATTCGCCCCGAATGAAGTGTTCCACTCCTTCATATATTCTACTTCAGTATTTCGTAACCCTTCGTTCTCGCCCACCTAAACTTCCTACCTGCCGTCTATGCTTATTACCTCTTTGTATCTTACAGATATTCTTTTTAACCAGTTTTGAAATGTCACCACTGGAAAATTGTTACGTATCATGTTTTTGTTTGTTTTCCTAAAGCTGCAACAAAGTCTTTTCGTACCATCTCTTTTTAAGACTAAAACAACTGGAAAACCCTCCTCAGAGTTGCTTTGTCTTTCACTGAACCCATTATCTATTCTCTTCTGATCAACGCATGAAACACGTCTTGGTGTTTGGTAAAAAGAAGTATCATCTATTGCCTGAATCTTCACGTTCAAATTACCTAAATCAAGATTTGATGCTGGCTCTGGATTAGTATCTTTTTCTTCAAGGGCTTCGCAAAGTGCAGAAAATTCGGTTAAAGCCAATTTACTACCAATTGCGTTGTCCTCTTCTTTCTTTACTTTAAAACCTTTATCATATTCGATTCTACTTTGACATACATGCCTTGTCTCTAAACTATCTTCATCATTTAAACTTGTCAGCTCTTTCCTGCCGAATACAGCGCCCTTTTCGCTAAAAGAAATATTTACACTCTTCAAAATATTATTTCCCAGAATGACTTTGCATGGCAAATCATTCATCCCAGTAACATGGAAAGTTACTTCGAAATTAATCCCATCCACATCGATATTTGCCTCAAAACTACCTAGTGTACATACCTCACCGTTAATGCCTCCCAGGGTCAAACGACTATCGCTAAGCTTCGAAATCCCTGCACGCTTATACATATCATATCTCATCAAACACACGTCAGCTCCCGTATCAATTAGAGCACTAATTATCAAGTCACCCATCTTTATTGGTTTAAAAATGTGACTTTTACTCCAAACAGTCAAAGCGTTGCTGCGTTTTGATTCTGTTTTAATATGCATCTCGCCTCTACGATCGCATTCAAATTGACGATGACCTATCTGTCCACACTTGAAACACTTTATCTGCTTTATCTTATCACAACCGTTGGCCAAATGAGATTCACTTCCACAATTAAAGCACTTTCTTTCGACCCTTGGTTCTACTGGCGTTGATGCGCCGTGCCATGATTTCTCTCTGCTTGATGGCTGTCGAGAATCATGTACCCTCTCATATACTCTTAACTGCTCTTTGAGCTCTTGAATTGTTCGCGCCTGATATAAAACTGTTTTATTTAATTTCGAATCCGAGATTCCTTCAATAAAATACAAAATTAGACTCTCTTCATCTAAATTCACTGGCTTGGCAATTTCTATCAAAGTGTATAGATATTCACGAAAACTTTCATTATTTTTCTTACGACGACTCTGCAATGTGCGATGAATATCGAGTGACGTTGGTCTCACACCGAACTCACTTCTTAACGTTGATTTTAAAGAACTAAAACTTCTTATTCCTGTCTGGCTACGCACAAACAATTTAGCCGCTCCTCTAAGAAGCTGTTTTGCAAACACAAATTGTTGTAAACTACTCCAATTTAAAATTACCGCGTTATCCTCAAACTCTTCTAACCATTTATCAACACTTAACTCATCTGTACCATTAAACAATGAAATACTTCCTTCCACATCCCTCAGTGTGAACTGCGGATTGGACACTATATTGGTTTGGTAAGAGGTTGGTGCCTCTACCACTTCTATCACTGAACGTAACTCACTTTCACTTTCATCTTCATCCTCCGACACATGTCCGAAATGTAATAGCAACCTATCTCTTAATTCACATTTCCTTCCTTGAACACTCAGTCCAATTTCTCGCAACTTATGCTTCAAAGCTACCACTGTCAAACTCAAAATATCCTGCACGTCCATCGTCTTTGCCTGTTAGGTCGATTACAATTTCTAAAAGATATACATACATATACATCTTAAAACATAACTTATTCCTTAAATAATATTATATCTATTAAATACATATGTACATAACTAAATACTAATTCATTTTAAGTTACAACATTTTAATAAATGCAAATTTTACTTTTAAGTATTTCTACTGACTTCTTCTGATATGCACACATATCAGCAAATCAAATTAACAGTCATGTTTTAAACCGCATTTGTTAATTCTTATTGGAATATACATTAACATTACATGAACAAACTTATGTATACCAATTTATACAAACGTACATTTTTGTCATTTACATTTTTTTTTTTTTTTACTGCTGGTACTTAGTTCTAATTACATTTCTTCAATACATATTTTATACATACATTATTCTTCTGAACCGTTTGCCTCATTGTATTTTCTTGCCTGCCACCGTTAGTTAAAACTTTGCAGCCTCGCACTTCACAGAAAGCTTCTCTCCCTCTCTCAACATTTGGAATACTGTACATTGCGATACATACTTAGCTCAATGGTCGCTTGAAAATTCTCCGAAGATCGTCAAATTGATGTGTTGCATGATTCTCGCTCTCAGCTCGCTCACGCTTTTGTCAAAATTCCGTTGTTCTTACGAATTTGAATTTTTAAGCTAACTGCCACCGCGTCTTCTAGGAATGTTGAACTTCTTGTAAACTTACTTAACTCAACGATCGCTTCACTTTAAAATTCTCCGAAGATCGTCCAAATGATGTTGAACTTCTTGGAAACTTACTTAGCTCAGCGGTCGCTTCACTTTAAAATTCTCCGAAGATCGTCCAAATGATGTTGAACTTCTTGGAAACTTACTTAGCTCAACGGTCGCTTCACTTTAAAATTCTCCGAAGATCGTCCAATTGATGTGTTGCCTGATTCTCGGAATATTGGACTTCTTGGAAACTTACATACCCCGTTTGCACATCTTACATACTTATGTACACATGCTCGGAATATTGCATATATATGTATGTACTACTCATCACTGAATTTAAATCGTTTCAGCACTTTTCTGTTTTATTTTATTTTATTTTATTTTATTTTATTTATTTATTTTTTTTTTTTTAATTTTAGGCACGGCTCACATACGCTCACATCCCGGTTGAGCCCCCATTTGTAGTTTTAGTTTTTTCACTGATTTATTAAATTCATTAATTTTACACATTTTAACACATTTCGACTTATTCTAGAATATTACTTTTAATTCACTTTACATTTAAACTTTTTAATATAAATTAACTTATATACATACATATGTATTTCAATTTAATTTACTTGTCAGACAACGGCTGGTCTGCCCTTCTTGCCATCTTCAAGTCTACTGTGCAACTCAACTCTTCTCGACTATGCTCGACTATACAGTTCGAAAATTGTTCGAATTTAGCATATGTTCGAGCAGTTTGGTCAGAGGTGCATTTAAAAGGCACGTCCGCTACGTGTGGATCTTTTACCCACAGGTTCCACTCCCACATATATGATAACGAAGTTCTTCTACATGCACTGCCGTTATGCCGTTAAGGCGTTTGTAGACTTCAGTATAATAAAGAGGGTTAATTAACTTAAATATGTTAAACTAATGCCTTGAAGCTATTCGATTTCGATTGCTAAATGTTTATATACAAGAAAATCGACTTTATACCTAAATAGAAAATTACGAAATTCTTCTAAATGCTTTGCCGTTATGCCGTTAAGGCGTTTGAAGACTTCAGTGAGATAAAGAGGGTTAATTAGCTTAAATATGTTAAACTAATGATTTGAAGCATTTCGATATCGATTGCTAGATGTGTATATACAACAAAATCGACTTTATACCTAAATATAAGATTACGTAATTCTTCTACATGCACTGCCGTTATGCCGTTAAGGCGTTTGTAGACTTCAGTAAAATAAAGAGGGTTAATTAACTTAAATATGTTAAACTAATGCCTTGAAGCTATTCGATTTCGATTGCTAAATGTGTATGTTCAAGAAAATCGACTTTATACCTAAATATAAGATTACGGAATTCTTCCAAATGCACTGCCGTTATTTCGTTATGGTTTTATGTTAACTTCAGTTAGTTTAAGAAGGTTTATAAACTTAAATATGTTAAACCAGTTATTTGAAGCATTTCGATATCGATTGCTTAATGCATATATACAAGAAAATCGACTTTATTCCGAATGTACTGTCGTTATGCCACCAGGCTTTATATCAACTTCAATACGTTTTTATTTATTTTATTTTATTTTATAAAAGTTTACATAACAATAAAATTATTACATAAACTATAAATAACGCAGCACTAGCATCGGAGGCTTTCGGCTGGCATGTTGACTAGGGCGGTATCAAATGCGTCGGAGTAGGTCGGTATCTCTGAGGAAATTATATATCCTACTGATGTTATTGTCCAGCGGGTTTTTTAGCAGCTGTGTGGGGTTAATACCATTGAAATGAAGTTGTCTTTGGGCATCAAGTTTCGGGCAGCAATCCAAGAGGTGGTTAATGCTGAGTGAAATGTTGCAGAACGGGCAGCAACTAGGAGTAGCGCCTTGAAGCAAATGAGAGGCAGTAATAATCGTGTGGCCAAGCCGGAGTCGGGTATATGGAGTTGTGTAGTTTGTCGGCATGGTCGGAGAGAAGCAGGGTTTTGTACGACTGGGATTGATTGAGGAGTAGTGATGGCTATACCGGCTCCACTCGGATAGCAATTTTTTTTCCTCTCATTATTTATAAACCGGTAGATATCTCTTTTAAAAAGGACGTTGGAAGTTATGGTAGGTGTAACAACCATATCTTTAGCGACCTTATCAGCAATCGTGTTGCCCTTTATATCTGCGTGACCGGGGACCCACATGATTTTGATATTCCGGGGGTGTGAAATAAGGATGTTTCGGATGTTTTCAATAACGGGGTTGGTTTGGTTACATTCCTTGATAGCTTGAAAACATGACATACTGTCAGAGCAAATTATAAATTTTCCTTTATTTCGTACGGAATAAAGCATCGCCTTGAATATTGCCACGGCTTCTGCTGTGAAAATCGAGCAGAAATTAAACAAAGTACCATAAGTAATTACTTCTCCATGTTCTTTCACGACAGCAAATGAAGTCTGTGATGATTTTGAACCGTCGGTAAAAATCAGATCCCATCCAGTGGACTTGTATTTCGCTGCTACTTCGAGGAAATTTGCCTTGTATATATCGTTGGCAGTATTCGCCTTCCGCAGGTGGACAAGTTCATTGATAAAAGAATCATTTTTAAACAGCCACGGCGGATGAACGCTTTTGCGAATACGAGGCCTTTGGAGTGGAAGGCCGTTATCCTTTGCGAATTTGATACATAAGTAAACGGATGATCGTACTTTGGGTGGCCGTTTGCGCGAAATCGCTAATTGTAGGTCCTTTCTAAGAAGAGCGTTCGGTGAAAACATCAGCTTAGCGTAGAGTTTGCGAACTGAATCTTCGGCGTCATCGAGTATTGTATTTAGCCCAGATTCTGCAAATAAATTATTTAAGGGAGTCGTTGGAAACGGGCGCAGCGATCTTCGAATTGCAGCGTGGTAAGGGGCAGTCAGCATTTTCAACTTATTTTTTGCGTGATGTCCATAAACTTCCAAACCGTATTGTATAGTTGAGACCATAAGTGCCCTGGTTACGTTAATCAACAATGCCGGACCGAGAAATGAGCGCTTTGCGGAGAGGTACTTAACTATTAATAGTTTGGACATTAGTCTATCTCTTACATATTGACAATGTTGAGCGAAAGAGTACTTAGAGTCTAGTATTATACCTAAAAACTTAAGGCTATTTGTACAATTTATGGTTACATCGGAAAAAGTTATGGTATGGGTGCTACAATTTCTTTTTCTACAAATGTGCAAAAATTTAGATTTGCTAGGGGAAATTGAAGCGCCGGAAGTTTGCGACCAGGAAAAGATTTTGGAGAGGATATCGGAGAAGGTTCTTAGAACCGCTGCTTGATCAGTGTTTTTGGAATGCACCAGAACATCGTCAGCGTACAGTTGGTGCTCAATAGTGGTAAATTTAGACAGTAATTCGCTGAGTTCATCAAACGCTATAATGAAGAGTATCACCGATAAGGGTGATCCTTGAGGAGTGCCATTATCTAGGGGAAGGATAGAGGAACGGGTGTTCGAGATAAGGACGCTTATTTTACGATGGGATAAAAAAGATTTTATAAAATTTAAGATTCGCGGACCCACTTTCCATTTGGTTAGTTGCCTTAGTACGATATGAATACCTATTCGATCAAAGGCTTTTAGAAAATCGAGAGACATCAGGGAGATGTGATTTTTATTTGACAAAGCATTAGAAATGTAGTGGTCAAGATGGACAAGTGAGTCAATAGTTCCCTGCCCTCTTTTGAATGCAACTTGGTTATGATGGATGAAATTATTTTTGCGGGCATACCAGGAGAGTCTGGTAGCAATCATTTTTTCTAGCAGTTTGCCTAAACACGGGAGAAGGGAGATTGGGCGGTAACTGCAGACATCAAGGGGAGATTTACCAGGTTTGAGGATGGGAACTATCAAGCTAGTTTTCCAAGCTTGGGGGTAAATGCCTGTAGAAAAAATGTTATTGTAGAGGTTAAGAAGGCGGGATAGGATAGGAAGGGGAAGGTTCTTGATAATGGGGTAAGAAATTCTATCGTGGCCAGGTGTTTTGCCTTTTACCGAAGAAAGGACAGAGACCAGCTCAAAATGCGTTAAGTCTTTTTCTAAGTTCTTGGCAGAGATCGAAAGATTGCTGGGTGGAAACCGGGAAGAGGTTATCTGGTACTTATTTGCAATAAATTCAGGGGGGAAGTTGCTATCGGAGGCGGCCGTAGAAAAGTAGTTGGCGAACTCTTGAGCTATATCTAGAGGATAAAGAAGAGTGCCGCGAGCAGAACTTAAGGCAGATATTGCAGAAAAAGAAGCCATCCCAGATAGTATTTTGATGTCGGCCCAGATCCTTCTTGGGTTGGATGACGAGTTAATGTTGCTGGTAAATTTTTCAAAGCAGGCAGCTTTCGCAAGTTTGGCTTTGCGGCGAAAATTAGCATTAGCTTTTTTATACTGAAGCAGATTGGAGGAAGACCTTTCACGCTTATATTCGTGCCATGTACTTTGTTTGGCTTGCCTTAAAGTTGAAAGTTCAGCGCTCCACCACAATGGAGCCGGCCTACGAGTTTTGCTACCTGATTGTGGGATAGATAGATTAGCCGCACTTCTGATGATTTTTTGGACGCGGGACGCTTCTTCGTTGACGTTGAGGGAAATGGGATAGGAGCTGCAACCATGTAGACACGCATCTTGGAACTTTAGCCAATCAGCAGAGTCAGTCTGGTATTTCAGCCTCGGGCGAAATGTTGAAGGAAAACGGTTTGAAGGGAGTCTGGTAATAATGGGAAAATGATCACTGCCATGGAGGTCATCAATTACTTGCCAAGTGCATTTGGTAGAAAGGGAAATCGAACAAATGGTGAGGTCAAGGTGGGTGAAGGATTTGTGAGTGGAGAAGTGAGTCGGGGAGCCGTTATTAAGGACAAAGGAGTTGGAGGCAAGGATTGAATCTTCAATTACACGGCCCTTAGCATTAAGCGAAGTGGAACCCCACATAGGGCTCCAGGCGTTAAAATCGCCTGCCAAAATAAATGGACTATCAGTTGACGGAAAAATACTATTAAAGTCAGTGGTTGAAAATGCTTGATCAATAGGGGAGTAGGCGCAGACAATGGATATTTTATTGGGCGATTGAATTTCTAATACCAAGGAAGAGATGCGGGACTGGAGAGGATAACATTTGTGCGGGACATTTTTCTTCACTAAGATACCAATTCCTTGCTTACTAGATACAATATGTTGCAAGTTATGAAAGTATCCAACATAAGCCAAAGGGGTACGAGCGTTGACCGTGTAGGGGAGGTGGGTTTCATTTAAAAGAATTACAGAGGGATTGTGTGATTTAATTAATATTTCAAGATCGATGAAATTATTGTAATATCCGTTTATGTTCCACTGTAAGGCTACAAACATATGGAACAAAAGAGAAAAGAAAGCTGGTATTTGTTTTTGTTAAGTACATGGGTAAAAATATTATGAGTTAGAAATGTCCATATTATTAGTTTCTGCTGGTTGCGAAGGTGAGGAAAGCGTAGTTGAGTCATCATGTTTATTAGTTGGAGATTGAGAGGAAAGAAGGATAGGAAGGGGAGAGGAAAGTGACGTGCAATAGCGCGAGAGTATGTCTGTTAAGTGGGGAGAGTCAGATAAATACATATTGCAATTATTTTGAGAGAGTGGATTATCAACGATTGCGTTGGTTGCTGTTGGGTTTTTGTTAAATGATTGCGGATTAAGGTCAGCTGTGTGAGAGTTAAGTGAGGACGAGATGTTCTTTGTGGAAGATGATGGTTTGGTTGAGTATGTATGTAATGAGTTGTTATTGATGGTTTGTGAGGAGTTTGCGGGGTTGGAAGGGGAATTTTTTTCGTTTGAGTCTGCAGTTGTTCGTGGTTTTTCGTTATTGTTGAATTCGGACGACTTTAACACATTGGCAAATGATGAGGGGTTAAGGGGAGCCGGGATTGTATTTTTGTATTTTTTTATTGCTTCGTGCATACTGCATTTTTCTAATGTTTTAATACGTAGTATTTCTTTAGTTTGTAGAAATTTTGGGCAAGCGTTTAAGGAGGACGGATGCTCTCCAGAACAGTTAGCGCACATTGTTCTTATACATTCGGTAGGGGAGTGGGGAGGGAGATAGCAATTGTTACACATTGGGAAATTTTTGCAGTATTTTGTTGTATGGCCTAGTTTTTGACACGACTTGCATCTCATGGGGTTTGGGATGTATGGACGGACAGAAAGGATTCTCCATGCGACTTCAATTTTTTCGGGAAGATGATATTTATCAAATGATAAGAGAATTGAGCCAGTAGGCTTAGATACACCATCAATTATTCTATTAAACTTATATATAGAAGTTACGCCGTGCGCCTTAAGACCCTCTATAATGTCGTTTTCAGGCAAATGAGTCAGGAATGGAGCAAAAATGGTTCCTTTTACGCTGTTCAAGTTATCGTGAAGTTTAGCGGTGATATCGCACACTCCCGGAAGAGATTTAGCTGACAAAAACTTTTCTGCAATTTTCTTATTTTTGAGAAGCAAAAGTAAACTGCCGTCGCGAAGCTCGGATATAGTGTTGACATCTTTGCTAATGGCTAGTATACCTTTATGTACGGCAAAACACGATAAGCTCGTTAGTGGTTTGTTACCTTCCAATGCTTTTATTATGATGAATTTAGGATCGTCTTTTTTTGTAATAGGTAGTTCTGGGAATAAATCCAATGGAGTCGTTTCTGATTTTTTTCGTTTAGGTCTGGAGCTCGGAGAAAGCAGGGCGAACCTGTTATCTCCGAGGTTAGAAGCCCCGGGGGGCATATTGGCAAATTGTTGATTTGTGACACTGCCTTTATAAGCGCGGCTTAGTTAAGTAAACAACAAATGCACGTGTTTTAATACGAATAGCACTGATAAAGAGAATTGAAAACAAACGCACTGTGTTAGAAACGCAACTGTTCCCGCTGAGTGATAGTCGGAGACTGATTCAATACGTTAAAAAAGGTTAATTAACTTAAATATGATAATCTTATTATTTGAGGCATTTCGATATCGATTGCTAAATGTGTACATAGAAGAAAATCGACTTTATACCTAAATATAAGATTATGAAATTCTTCTACATGAACTGCCGTTATGCCGCCATGGCTTTGTGTTAACTTCAGTGCGTTAAAGAAGCTTTATTAACTTAAATATGTTAAACTAATGATTTGAAGATTTTCGAAATCGATTGCTAAGTGCATGTATACAAGAAAATCTTCCTTATACCTAAATATAAGATTACGGAATTCTTCCAAATGTACTGTCGTTATGCCGCCATGGCTTTATATGAACTTCAATATGTTAAAGAAGGTTAATTAACTTAAATATGTTAAACTAATGATTTGAGGCATTTCGATATCGATTGCTAAATGTGTATATACAACAAAATCGACTCTATACCTAAATATACGCTTACGGAAATCTTCTAATGCACTGCCGTTATGGCTTTATGTTAACTTCAGTTCGTTAAAGAAGGTTTATTAACTTAGATATGTTACACCAGTTATTGGAAGCATTCCGAAATCGATTGCTTAATGCATATATACAAGAAAATCGACTTTATACCTAAATATAATATTACGGAATACTTCCAAATGTACTGTCGTTATGCCACCATGGCTTTATATCAACTTCAATACGTTAAAAAAGGTTAATTAACTTAAATATGTTAAACTAATGATTTGAAGCATTAGATATCGATTGCTAAATGTGTATTTGCAACAAAATCGACTTTATACCTAAATATAAGCTTACGGAATTCTTCTAAATGCACTGCCGTTATGCCGCCATGGCTTTATGTTAACTTCGTTGCGTTAAAGAAGCTTTATTAACTTAAATATGTTAAACTTATGATTTGAAAGTTTTCGAAACCGATTGCTAAATGCATATACACAACAAAATCGACTTTATACCTCAATATATAAGATTACGGAATTCTTCCAAATGCACTGCCGTTATGCCGTTATGGCTTTATGTTAACTTCAGTTCGTTTAAGAAGGTTAATTAACTTAGATATGTTACACTAGTTATTTGAAGCATTTCGATATCGATTGCTAAATGAGTATATACAAGAAAATCGACTTTATACCTAAATATATGATAACGGAATTCTTCTACATGCACTGCCGTTATGCCGCCATGGCTTTGTGTTAACTTCAGTGCGTTAAAGTAGGTTTGTTAACTTAAATATGTTAAACTAATGATTTGAAGCATTTCGATTTCGATTGCTAAATGAGTATATACAAGAAAGTGGACTTTAAACCTAAGCATAAGATTACGGAATTCTTCTAAATGCTTTGCAGTTATGCCGCTAAGGCGTTTGTAGACTTCAGTAAGATAGAGTGGGTTAATTACCTTAAATATGTTAAACTAGTGATTTGAGGCATTTCGATATCGATTGCTAAATGTTTATATACAAGAAAATCGACTTTATACCTAAATATAAGGTTACGGAATTCTTCTACATGCACTGCCTTTATACCGTTATGGTTTTATGTTAACTTCAGTTAGTTAAAGAAGGTTTATTAACTTAAACATGTTAAACCAGTTATTTTAAGCATTTCGATATCGATTGCTTAATGCATATATACAAGAAAATCGACTTTATACATAAATATAAGATTACGGAATTCTTCCAAATGTACTGTCGTTATGCCACCATGGCTTTATATCAACTTCAATACGTTAAAAAAGGTTAATTAAATAAAATATGATAAACTAATGAGTTAATTAACTTAAATATGTTAAACTAATGATTTGAGGCATTTCGATATCGATTGCTAAATGTGTATATACAAGAAAATCGACTTTATACCTAAATATAAGATTACGGAATTCTCTAATGCTACTGCCGTTATGCCGTATGGCTTTTATGAACTTCAGTATGTTAAAGAGGTTAATTAACTTAAATATGTTAAACTAATGATTTGAAGCATTTCGATATCGATTGCTAAATGAGTATATACAAGAAAATCGACTTTATACCTAAATATAAGATTACGTAATTCTTCTAAATGCTTTGCCGTTATGCCGTTAAGTGTTTGTAGACTTCAATAAGATAAAGAGGGTTAATTAACTTAAATATGTTAACTAATGATTTGAAGCATTTCGATATCGATTGCTAAATGAGTATATACAAGAAAATCGACTTTATACCTAAATATAAGATTACGTAATTTTTCTAAATGCTTTGCGGTTATGCCGTTAAGATGTTTGTAGACTTCAATAAAATAAAGAGGGTTAATTAACTTAATTATGTTAAGCTAATGATTTGAAGCATTTCGATTTCGATTGCTAAATGAGTATATACAAGAAAAGCGACTTTATACCGAAATATAAGATTACGTAATTCTTCTAAATGCTTTGCCGTTATGCCGTTAAGGCGTTTGTAGACTTCAGTAAGATAAAGAGGGTTAATTATCTTAAATATGTTAAACTAATGATTTGAAGCATTTCGATTTCGATTGATAAATGACTATATACAAGAAAATCGATTTTATACCTAAATATAAGATTACGTAATTCTTCCAAATGCTTTGCCGTTATGCCGTTAAGGCGTTTGTAGACTTCAGTAAGATATAGAGGGTTAATTAGCTTAAATATTGTAAACTAATGATTTGAGGCATTTCGATATCGATTGCTAAATGTGTACATACAAGAAAATCGACTTTATACCTAAATATATGATAACGGAATTCTTCTACATGCACTGCCGTTATGCCGTTATGCCGTTAAGGCGTTTGTAGACTTCAGTAAGATAAAGGGGGTTAATTAACTTAAATATGTTAAACTAATGATTTGAGGCATTTCGATATCGATTGCTAAATGTGTATATACAAGAAAATCGACTTTATAACTAAATATAAGATTACGGAATTCTTCCAAATGTACTGCCGTTATACCGTTATGGTTTTATGTTAACTTCAGTTAGTTAAAGAAGGTTTATTAACTTAAACATGTTAAACCAGTTATTTGAAGCATTTCGATATCGATTGCTTAATGCATATATACAAGAAAATCGACTTTATACCTAAATATAAGATTACGGAATTCTTCCAAATGTACTGTCGTTATGCCACCATGGCTTTATATCAACTTCAATACGTTAAAAAAGGTTAATTAACTAAAATATGATAAACTAATGATTTGAGGCATTTCGATATCGATTGCTAAATGTGTATATAGAAGAAAATCGACTTTATACCTAAATATAAGATTACGGAATTCTTCTACATGAACTGCCGTTATGCCGCCATGGCTTTGTGTTAACTTCAGTTCGTTAAAGAAGCTTTATTAACTTAAATATGTTAAACTAATGATTTGAAGATTTTCGAAATCGATCGCTAAGTGCATATATACAAGAAAATCTTCCTTATACCTAAATATAAGATTACGGAATTCTTCCAAATGTACTGTCGTTATGCCGCCATGGCTTTATATGAAGGTTAATTAACTTAAATATGTTAAACTAATGATTTGAGGCATTTCGATATCGATTGCTAAATGTGAATATTCAACAAAATCGACTTTATACCTAAATATACGCTTACGGAGTTCTTCTAAATGCACTGCCGTTATGCCGTTATGGCTTTAGGTTAACTTCAGTTCGTTAAAGAAGGTTTATTAACTTAGATATGTTACACCAGTTATTAGAAGCATTTCGAAATTGATTGCTTAATGCATAACTATATACAAGAAAATCGACTTTATACCTAAATATAAGATTACGGAATTCTTCAAAATGTACTGTCGTTATGCCGCCATGGCTTTATATGAACTTCAATATGTTAAAGAAGGTTAATTAACTTATATATGTTAAACTAATGATTTGAGGTATTTCGATATCGATTGCTAAATGTGTATATACAAGAAAATCGACTTTATTCCTAAATATATGATAACGGAGTTCTTCTACAAGCATTGCCGTTATGCCGTTAAGGCGTTTGTAGACTTTAGTAAAATAAAGAGGGTTAATTAACTTAAATATGTTAAACTAATGCCTTGAAGCTATTCGAATTCGATTGCTAAATGCGTATATACAAGAAAATCGACTTTATACCTAAATATAAGATTACGTAATTCTTCTAAATGCTTTGCCGTTATGCCGTTTGTAGACTTCAGTAAAATAAAGAGGGTTAATTAACTTAAATATGTTAAACTAATGCCTTGAAGCTATTCGATTTCGATTGCTAAATGTGTATATACAAGAAAATCGACTTTATACCTAAATATAAGATTACGGAATTCTTCCAAATGCACTGCCGTTATTTCGTTATGGTTTTATGTTAACTTCAGTTAGTTTAAGAAGGTTTATTAACTTAAATATGTTAAACCAGTTATTTGAAGCATTTCGATATCGATTGCTTAATGCATATATACAAGAAAATTGACTTTATTCCTAAATATAAGATTAGGGAATTCTTCCAAATGTACTGTCGTTATGCCACCAGGCTTTATATCAACTTCGATACGTTAAAAAAGGTTAATTAACTTAAATATGATAATCTTATTTTTTGAGGCATTTCGATATCGATTGCTAAATGTGTACATAGAAGAAAATCGACTTTATACCTAAATATAAGATTACGAAATTCTTCTACATGAACTGCCGTTATGCCGCCATGGCTTTGTGTTAACTTCAGTGCGTTAAAGAAGCTTTATTAACTTAAATATGTTAAACTAATGATTTGAAGATTTTCGAAATCGATTGCTAAGTGCATATATACAAGAAAATCTTCCTTATACCTAAATATAAGATTACGGAATTCTTCCAAATGTACTGTCGTTATGCCGCCATGGCATTATATGAACTTCAATATGTTAAAGATGGTTAATTAACTATATGTTAAACTAATGATTTGAGGCATTTCGATATCGATTGCTAAATGTGTATATACAACAAAATCGACTTTATACCTAAATATACGCTTACGGAAATATTCTAATGCACTGCCGTTGTGGCTTTATGTTAACTTCAGTTCGTTAAAGAAGGTTTATTAACTTAGATATGTTACACCAGTTATTGGAAGCATTTCGAAATCGATTGCTTAATGCATATATACAAGAAAATCGACTTTATACCTAAATATAATATTACGGATTTCTTCCAAATGTACTGTCGTTATGCCGCCATGGCTTTATATGAACTTCAATATGTTTAAGAAGGTTAATTAGCTTAAATATGTTAAACTAATGATTTGAGGCATTTCGATACCGATTGCTAAATGTGTATATACAAGAAAATCGACTTTATACCGGAATATAAGATTACGTAATTCCTCTAGATGCTTTGCCGTTATGCCGTTGAGGCGTTTGTAGACTTCAGTAAGATAAAGAGGGTTAATTAACTTAAATATGTTAAACTAATGATTTGAAGCATTTCTATATCGATTGCTAAATGAGTATATACAAGAAAATCGACTTTATACCTAAATATAAGATTACGTAATTCTTCTAAATGCTTTGCCGTTATGCCGTTAAGATGTTTGTAGACTTCAATAAAATAAAGAGGGTTAATTAACTTAAATATGTTAAGCTAATGATTTGAAGCATTTCGATTTCGATTGCTAAATGAGTATATACAAGAAAATCGACTTTATACCTATATAAGATTACGTAATTTTTCTAAATGCTTTGCGGTTATGCCGTTAAGATGTTTGTAGACTTCAATAAAATAAAGAGGGTTAATTAACTTAATTATGTTAAGCTAATGATTTGAAGCATTTCGATTTCGATTGCTAAATGAGTATATACAAGAAAAGCGACTTTATACCGAAATATAAGATTACGTAATTCTTCTAAATGCTTTGCCGTTATGCCGTTAAGGCGTTTGTAGACTTCAGTAAGATAAAGAGGGTTAATTATCTTAAATATGTTAAACTAATGATTTGAAGCATTTCGATTTCGATTGATAAATGACTATATACAAGAAAATCGATTTTATACCTAAATATAAGATTACGTTATTCTTCCAAATGCTTTGCCGTTATGACGTTAAGGCGTTTGTAGACTTCAGTAAGATATAGAGGGTTAATTAGCTTAAATATTGTAAACTAATGATTTGAGGCATTTCGATATCGATTGCTAAATGTGTACATACAAGAAAATCGACTTTATACCTAAATATATGATAACGGAATTCTTCTACATGCACTGCCGTTATGCCGTTATGCCGTTAAGGCGTTTGTAGACTTCAGTAAGATAAAGGGGGTTAATTAACTTAAATATGTTAAACTAATGATTTGAGGCATTTCGATATCGATTGCTAAATGTGTATATACAAGAAAATCGACTTTATAACTAAATATAAGATTACGGAATTCTTCCAAATGTACTGCCGTTATACCGTTATGGTTTTATGTTAACTTCAGTTAGTTAAAGAAGGTTTATTAACTTAAACATGTTAAACCAGTTATTTGAAGCATTTCGATATCGATTGCTTAATGCATATATACAAGAAAATCGACTTTATACCTAAATATAAGATTACGGAATTCTTCCAAATGTACTGTCGTTATGCCACCATGGCTTTATATCAACTTCAATACGTTAAAAAAGGTTAATTAACTAAAATATGATAAACTAATGATTTGAGGCATTTCGATATCGATTGCTAAATGTGTATATAGAAGAAAATCGACTTTATACCTAAATATAAGATTACGGAATTCTTCTACATGAACTGCCGTTATGCCGCCATGGCTTTGTGTTAACTTCAGTTCGTTAAAGAAGCTTTATTAACTTAAATATGTTAAACTAATGATTTGAAGATTTTCGAAATCGATCGCTAAGTGCATATATACAAGAAAATCTTCCTTATACCTAAATATAAGATTACGGAATTCTTCCAAATGTACTGTCGTTATGCCGCCATTGCTTTATATGAACTTCAATATGTTAAAGAAGGTTAATTAACTTAAATATGCTAAACTAATGATTTGAGGGATTCGATATCGATTGCTAAATGTGTATATACAACAAAATCGACTTTATACCTAAATATACGCTTACGGAATTCTTCTAAATGCACTGCCGTTATGCCGTTATGGCTTTATGTTAACTTCAGTTCGTTAAAGATGGTTTATTAACTTAGATATGTTACACCAGTTATTAGAAGCATTTCGAAATCGATTGCTTAATGCATATATACAAGAAAATCGACTTTATACCTAAATATAAGATTACGGAATTCTTCAAAATGTACTGTCGTTATGCCGCCATGGCTTTATATGAACTTCAATATGTTAAAGAAGGTTATTTAACTTAAATATGTTAAACTAATGATTTGAGGCATTTCGATATCGATTGCTAAATGTGTATATACAAGAAAATCTACTTTATACCTAAATATAAGGTTACGGAATTCTTCCAAATGCACTGCCGTTATACCGTTATGGTTAACTTCAGTTAGTTAAAGAGGGTTTATTAACTTAAATATGTTAAACCAGTTATTTGAAGCATTTCGATATCGATTGCTTAATGCATATATACAAGAAAATCGACTTTATACCTAAATATATGATAACGGAATTCTTCTACAAGCAGTTATGCCGTTAAGGCGTTTGTAGACTTCAGTAAGATAAAGAGGGTTAATTAACTTAAATATGTTAAACTAATGATTTGAGGCATTTCGATATCGATTGCTATATGAGTATATATAAGAAAATCTACTTTATACCTAAATATAAGATTACGTAATTCTTCTAAATGCTTTGCCGTTATGCAATTAAGGCGTTTGTAGACTTCAGTAAGATAAAGGGGGTTAATTAACTTAAATATGTTAAACTAATGATTTGAGGCATTTCGATATCGATTGCTAAATGTGTATGTACAAGCAAATCGACTTTATACCTAAATATATGATAACGGAATTCTGCTACATGCAGTTATGCCGTTAAGGCGTTTGTAGACTTCAGTAAGATAAAGAGGGTTAATTAACTTAAATATGTTAAACTAATGATTTAACGCATTTCGATATCGATTGCTTAATGAATATATATAAGAAAATCGACTTTATGCCTAAATATAAGATTACGTAATTCTTCTAAATGCTTTGCCGTTATGCAATTAAGGCGTTTGTAGACTTCAGTAAGATAAAGAGGGTTAACCAGCTTAAATATGTTAAACTAATGATTTGAGGCATTTCGATATCGATTGCTAAATGTGTATGTACAAGAAAATCGACTTTATAACTAAATATATGATAACGGAATTCTTCTACATGCACTGCCGTTATGCCGTTAAGGCGTTTGTAGACTTCAGTAAGATAAAGGGGGTTAATTAACTTAAATATGCTAAACTAATGATTTGAGGCATTTCGATATCGCTTGCTAAATGAGTATATACAAGAAAATCGACTTTATACCTAAATATAAGATTACGTAATTCTTCTTAATGCTTTGCCGTTATGCAATTAAGGCGTTTGTAGACTTCAGTAAGATAAAGAGGGTTAATTAACTTAATTATGTTAAAATAATGATTTGAGGCATTTCGATATCGATTGCTAAATGAGTATATATAAGAAAATCGACTTTATACCTAAGTATAAGATAACGGAATTCTTCTAATTGCTTTGCTGTTATGCCAATAAGGCGTTTGTAGACTTCAGTAAGATAGAGTGGGTTAATTAACTTAAATATATTAAACTAATGATTTGAGGCATTTCGATATCGATTGCTAAATGTGTATATACAAGAAAATCGACTTTATACCCAAATATATGATAACGGAATTCTTCTACATGCACTGCCGTTATGCCGTTAAGGCGTTTGTAGACTTCAGTAAGAAAAAGGGGGTTAATTAACTTAAATATGTTAAACTAATGATTTGAGGCATTTCGATATCGATTGCTAAATGTGTATATACAAGAAAATCGTCTTTATACCTAAATATAAGATTACGGAATTCTTTCAAATGCACTGCCGTTATACCGTTATGGTTTTATGTTAACTTCAGTTAGTTAAAGAAGGTTTATTAACTTAGATATGTTACACCAGTTATTGGAAGCATTTCGAAATCGATTGCTTAATGCATATATACAAGAAAATCGACTTTATACCTAAATATAATATTACGGATTTCTTCCAAATGTACTGTCGTTATGCCGCCATGGCTTCATATGAACTTCAATATGTTTAAGAAGGTTAATTAGCTTAAATATGTTAAACTAATGATTTGAGGCATTTCGATACCGATTGCTAAATGTGTATATACAAGAAAATCGACTTTATACCGGAATATAAGATTACGTAATTCCTCTAGATGCTTTGCCGTTATGCCGTTGAGGCGTTTGTAGACTTCAGTAAGATAAAGAGGGTTAATTAACTTAAATATGTTAAACTAATGATTTGAAGCATTTCTATATCGATTGCTAAATGAGTATATACAAGAAAATCGACTTTATACCTAAATATAAGATTACGTAATTCTTCTAAATGCTTTGCCGTTATGCCGTTAAGATGTTTGTAGACTTCAATAAAATAAAGAGGGTTAATTAACTTAAATATGTTAAGCTAATGATTTGAAGCATTTCGATTTCGATTGCTAAATGAGTATATACAAGAAAATCGACTTTATACCTAAATATAAGATTACGTAATTTTTCTAAATGCTTTGCGGTTATGCCGTTAAGATGTTTGTAGACTTCAATAAAATAAAGAGGGTTAATTAACTTAATTATGTTAAGCTAATGATTTGAAGCATTTCGATTTCGATTGCTAAATGAGTATATACAAGAAAAGCGACTTTATACCGAAATATAAGATTACGTAATTCTTCTAAATGCTTTGCCGTTATGCCGTTAAGGCGTTTGTAGACTTCAGTAAGATAAAGAGGGTTAATTATCTTAAATATGTTAAACTAATGATTTGAAGCATTTCGATTTCGATTGATAAATGACTATATATAAGAAAATCGATTTTATACCTAAATATAAGATTACGTAATTCTTCCAAATGCTTTGCCGTTATGCCGTTAAGGCGTTTGTAGACTTCAGTAAGATATAGAGGGTTAATTAGCTTAAATATTGTAAACTAATGATTTGAGGCATTTCGATATCGATTGCTAAATGTGTACATACAAGAAAATCGACTTTATACCTAAATATATGATAACGGAATTCTTCTACATGCACTGCCGTTATGCCGTTATGCCGTTAAGGCGTTTGTAGACTTCAGTAAGATAAAGGGGGTTAATTAACTTAAATATGTTAAACTAATGATTTGAGGCATTTCGATATCGATTGCTAAATGTGTATATACAAGAAAATCGACTTTATAACTAAATATAAGATTACGGAATTCTTCCAAATGTACTGCCGTTATACCGTTATGGTTTTATGTTAACTTCAGTTAGTTAAAGAAGGTTTATTAACTTAAACATGTTAAACCAGTTATTTGAAGCATTTCGATATCGATTGCTTAATGCATATATACAAGAAAATCGACTTTATACCTAAATATAAGATTACGGAATTTTTCCCAAAATGTACTGTCGTTATGCCACCATGGCTTTATATCAACTTCAATACGTTAAAAAAGGTTAATTAACTAAAATATGATAAACTAATGATTTGAGGCATTTCGATATCGATTGCTAAATGTGTATATACAAGAAAATCGACTTTATACCTAAATATAAGATTATGGAATTCTTCTACATGAATTGCCGTTATGCCGCCATGGCTTTGTGTTAACTTCAGTTCGTTAAAGAAGCTTTATTAACTTAAATATGTTAAACTAATGATTTGAAGATTTTCGAAATCGATTGCTTAATGCATATATACAAGAAAATCGACTTTATACCTAAATATAAGATTACGGAATTCTTCAAAATGTACTGTCGTTATGCCGCCATGGCTTTATATGAACTTCAATATGTTAAAGAAGGTTATTTAACTTAAATATGTTAAACTAATGATTTGAGGCATTTCGATATCGATTGCTAAATGTGTATATACAAGAAAATCGACTTTATACCTAAATATAAGGTTACGGAATTCTTCCAAATGCACTGCCGTTATACCGTTATGGTTTTATGTTAACTTCAGTTAGTTAAAGAGGGTTTATTAACTTAAATATGTTAAACCAGTTATTTGAAGCATT
>CM050324.1:3363515-3391921 GCA_027475135.1 Bactrocera correcta | reverse complement strand
TTGTATATACACATTTAGCAATCGATATCGAAATGCCTCAAATCATTAGTTTAACATATTTAAGTTAAATAACCTTCTTTAACATATTGAAGTTCATATAAAGCCATGGCGGCATAACGACAGTACATTTTGAAGAATTCCGTAATCTTATATTTAGGTATAAAGTCGATTTTCTTGATATATGCATTAAGCAATCGATTTCGAAATGCTTCTAATAACTGGTGTAACATATCTAAGTTAATAAACCATCTTTAACGAACTGAAGTTAACATAAAGCCATAACGGCATAAGGCAGTGCATTTAGAAGAATTCCGTAATCTTATATTTAGGTATAAAGTCGATTTTCTTCTATATACGCATTTAGCAATCGATATCGAAATGCCTCAAATCATTAGTTTATCATATTTTAGTTATTTAACCTTTTTTAACGTATTGAAGTTGATATAAAGCCATGGTAGCATAACGACAGTACATTTGGAAGAATTCCGTAATCTTATATTTAGGTATAAAGTCGATTTTCTTGTATATATGCATTAAGCAATCGATATCGAAATGCTTCAAATAACTGGTTTAACATGTTTAAGTTAATAAACCTTCTTTAACTAACTGAAGTTAACATAAAACCATAACGGTATAACGGCAGTGCATTTGAAAGAATTCCGTAATCTTATATTTAGGTATAAAGACGATTTTCTTGTATATACACATTTAGCAATCGATATCGAAATGCCTCAAATCATTAGTTTAACATATTTAAGTTAATTAACCCCCTTTATCTTACTGAAGTCTACAAACGCCTTAACGGCATAACGGCAGTGCATGTAGAAGAATTCCGTTATCATATATTTGGATATAAAGTCGATTTTCTTGTATATACACATTTAGCAATCGATATCGAAATGCCTCAAATCATTAGTTTAATATATTTAAATTAATTAACCCACTCTATCTTACTGAAGTCTACAAACGCCTTAACGGCATAACAGCAAAGCAATCAGAAGAATTCCGTTATCTTATACTTAGGTATAAAGTCGATTTTCTTATATATACTCATTTAGCAATCGATATCGAAATGCCTCAAATCATTATTTTTAAAATAATTTAAATTAATTAACCCTCTTTATCTTTCTGAAGTCTACAAACGCCTTAATTGCATAAGGCAAAGCATTAAGAAGAATTACGTAATCTTTATTTAGGTATAAAGTCGATTTTCTTGTATATACTCATTTAGCAAGCGATATCGAAATGCCTCAAATCATTAGTTTTGCATATTTAAGTTAATTAACCCCCTTTATCTTACTGAAGTCTACAAACGCCTTAACGGCTAAACGGCAGTGCATGTAGAAGAATTCCGTTATCATATATTTAGTTATAAAGTCGATTTTCTTGTACATACACATTTAGCAATCGATATCGAAATGCCTCAAATCATTAGTTTAACATATTTAAGCTGGTTAACCCTCTTTATCTTACTGAAGTCTACAAACGCCTTAATTGCATAACGGCAAAGCATTTAGAAGAATTACGTAATCTTATATTTAGGCATAAAGTCGATTTTCTTATATATACTCATTAAGCAATCGATATCGAAATGCCTCAAATCATTAGTTTAACATATTTAAGTTAATTAACCCTCTTTATCTTACTGAAGTCTACAAACGCCTTAACGGCATAACTGCATGTAGAAGAATTCCGTTATCATATATTTAGGTATAAAGTCGATTTGCTTGTACATACACATTTAGCAATCGATATCGAAATGCCTCAAATCATTAGTTTAACATATTTAAGTTAATTAACCCTCTTTATCTTACTGAAGCCTACAAACGCCTTAATTGCATAACGGCAAAGCATTTAGAAGAATTACGTAACTTATATTTAGGTATAAAGTAGATTTTCTTATATATACTCATTTAGCAATCGATATCGAAATGCCTCAAATCATTAGTTTAACATATTTAAGTTAATTAACCCTCTTTATCTTACTGAAGTCTACAAACGCCTTAACGGGATAACTGCTTGTAGCAGAATTCCGTTATCATATATTTAGGTATAATGTCGATTTTCTTGTATATATGCATTAAACAATCGATATCGAAATGCTTCAAATAACTGGTTTAACATATTTAAGTTAATAAACCCTCTTTAACTAACTGAAGTTAACCATAACGGTATAACGGCAGTGCATTTGGAAGAATTCCGTAACCTTATATTTAGGTATAAAGTCGATTTTCTTGTATATACACATTTAGCAATCGATATCGAAATGCCTCAAATCATTCGTTTAACATATTTAAGTTAAATAACCTTCTTTAACATATTGAAGTTCATATAAAGCCATGGCGGCATAACGACAGTACATTTTGAAGAATTCCGTAATCTTATATTTAGGTATAAAGTCGATTTTCTTGTATATATGCATTAAGCAATCGATTTCGAAATGCTTCTAATAACTGGTGTAACATATCTAAGTTAATAAAGCTTCTTTAACGAACTGAAGTTAACACAAAGATAAGGCGGCATAACGGCAGTTCATGTAGAAGAATTCCGTAATCTTATATTTAGGTATAAAGTCGATTTTCTTCTATATACACATTTAGCAATCGATATCGAAATGCCTCAAATCATTAGTTTATCATATTTTAGTTAATTAACCTTTTTTAACGTATTGAAGTTGATATAAAGCCATGGTAGCATAACGACAGTACATTTGGAAGAATTCCGTAATCTTATATTTAGGTATAAAGTCGATTTTCTTGTATATATGCATTAAGCAATCGATATCGAAATGCTTCAAATAACTGGTTTAACATGTTTAAGTTAATAAACCTTCTTTAACTAACTGAAGTTAACATAAAACCATAACGGTATAACGGCAGTGCATTTGAAAGAATTCCGTAATCTTATATTTAGGTATAAAGACGATTTTCTTATATATACTCATTTAGCAATCGATATCGAAATGCCTCAAATCATTATTTTAACATAATTAAGTTAATTAACCCTCTTTATCTTACTGAAGTCTACAAACGCCTTAATTGCATAACGGCAAAGCATTAAGAAGAATTACGTAATCTTATATTTAGGTATAAAGTCGATTTTCTTGTATATACTCATTTAGCAAGCGATATCGAAATGCCTCAAATCATTAGTTTAACATATGTAAGTTAATTAACCCTCTTTATCTTACTGAAGTCTACAAACGCCTTAACGGCATAACTGCATGTAGAAGAATTCCGTTATCATATATTTAGGTATAAAGTCGATTTTCTTGTACATACACATTTAGCAATCGATATCGAAATGCCTCAAATCATTAGTTTAACATATTTAAGTTAATTAACCCTCTTTATCTTACTGAAGCCTACAAACGCCTTAATTGCATAACGGCAAAGCATTTAGAAGAATTACGTAATCTTATATTTAGGTATTAAGTAGACCTAAGTTAGTAGGTTTTTGTTATATATACCATTTAGCAATCGATATCGAAATGCCTCAAATCATTAGTTTAAATATTTAAGTTAATTAACCCCCTTTATCTTACTGAAGTCTACAAACGCCTTAACGGCATAACGGGAGGGATTAGAAGAATTCCGTTATCTATATTTGGGGATAAAGTCGATTTTCTTTATAACCATTTAGCAATCGATATCGAAATGCCTCAAATCATTAGTTTAAATATTTAAGTTAATTAACCCCTTATCTTACTGAAGTCCACAAACGCCTTAACGGCATAACGCAAAAAAATTTGAAGAATTCCGTTATCTTTTATTAGGTATAAAGTCGATTTTCTTTAAAACCATTAGCAAGATATCGAAATGCCTCAAATCATTAGTTTAACATATTTAAGTTAATTAACCCTCTTTATCTTACTGAAGTCTACAAACGCCTTAACGGCATAACTGCATTTAGAAGAATTCCGTTATCTTTTATTTAGGTATAAAGTCGATTTTCTTGTAATACACATTTAGCAACGATATCGAAATGCCTCAAATCATTGTTTAACATATTTAAGTTAATTTAAACCCCCTTTAACTTACTGAAGTTCTAAAAGCCTTTAAAGGGATAACGGAAGCATTTGAAGAATTCCCTTAAACTTATATTTAGGTATAAAGTCGATTTTCTTGTATATATGCATTAAGCAATCGATATCGAAATGCTTCAAATAACTGGTTTAACATATTTAAGTTAATAAACCTTTTTTAACTAACTAAAGTTAACATAAAACCATAACGGTATAACGGCAGTGCATTTGAAAGAATTCCGTAATCTTATATTTAGGTATAAAGACGATTTTCTTGTATATACACATTTAGCAATCGATATCGAAATGCCTCAAATCATTAGTTTAACATATTTAAGTTAATTAACCCCCTTTATCTTACTGAAGTCTACAAACGCCTTAACGGCATAACGGCAGTGCATGTAGAAGAATTCCGTTATCATATATTTGGGTATAAAGTCGATTTTCTTGTATATACACATTTAGCAATCGATATCGAAATGCCTCAAATCATTATTTTAACATAATTAAGTTAATTAACCCTCTTTATCTTACTGAAGTCTACAAACGCCCTAATTGCATAACGGCAAAGCATTAAGAAGAATTACGTAATCTTATATTTAGGTATAAAGTCGATTTTCTTGTATATACTCATTTAGCAAGCGATATCGAAATGCCTCAAATCATTAGTTTAGCATATTTAAGTTAATTAACCCCCTTTATCTTACTGAAGTCTACAAACGCCTTAACGGCATAACGGCAGTGCATGTAGAAGAATTCCGTTCTCATATATTTAGTTATAAAGTCGATTTTCTTGTACATACACATTTAGCAATCGATATCGAAATGCCTCAAATCATTAGTTTAACATATTTAAGCTGGTTAACCCTCTTTATCTTACTGAAGTCTACAAACGCCTTAATTGCATAACGGCAAAGCATTTAGAAGAATTACGTAATCTTATATTTAGGCATAAAGTCGATTTTCTTGTATATACACATTTAGCAATCGAAATCGAATAGCTTCAAGGCATTAGTTTAACATATTTAAGTTAATTAACCCTCTTTATCTTACTGAAGTCTACAAACGCCTTAATTGCATAACGGCAAAGCATTTAGAAGAATTACGTAATCTTATATTTAGGTATAAAGTAGATTTTCTTATATACATATACTCATTTAGCAATCGATATCGAAATGCCTCAAATCATTAGTTTAACATATTTAAGTTAATTAACCCCCTTTATCTTACTGAAGTCTACAAACGCCTTAACGGCATAACTGCTTGTAGCAGAATTCCGTTATCATATATTTAGGTATAAAGTCGATTTTCTTGTATATATGCATTAAGCAATCGATTTCGAAATGCTTCTAATAACTGGTGTAACATATCTAAGTTAATAAACCATCTTTAACGAACTGAAGTTAACATAAAGCCATAACGGCATAACGGCAGTGCATTTAGAAGAATTCCGTAAGCGTATAATTAGGTATAAAGTCGATTTTGTTGTATATACACATTTAGCAATCGATATCGAAATGCCTCAAATCATTAGTTTAACATATTTAAGTTAATTAACCTTCGTTAACATATTGAAGTTCATATAAAGCCATGGCGGCATAACGACAGTACATTTGGAAGAATTCCGTAATCTTATATTTAGGTATAAGGAAGATTTTCTTGTATATATGCACTTAGCAATCGATTTCGAAAATCTTCAAATCATTAGTTTAACATATTTAAGTTAATAAAGCTTCTTTACCGAACTGAAGTTAACACAAAGTAAGGCGGCATAACGGCAGTTCATGTAGAAGAATTCCGTAATCTTATATTTAGGTATAAAGTCGATTTTCTTCTATATACACATTTAGCAATCGATATCGAAATGCCTCAAATCATTAGTTTATCATATTTTAGTTAATTAACCTTTTTTAACGTATTGAAGTTGATATAAAGCCATGGTAGCATAACGACAGTACATTTGGAAGAATTCCGTAATCTTATATTTAGGTATAAAGTCGATTTTCTTGTATATATGCATTAAACAATCGATATAAATGCTGCAAAAAACGGTTTCATGTTTAAGTTAATAAAACTTCTTTAATAACTGAAGTTAACATAAAACCAAAAGGTATAAGGGAGTGCATATTTAAAAATGCCCAATCTTATATTTAGGTATAAAGACGATTTTCTTGTATTAACATTTGAATCGATATAAAGCCTAAATCATTAGTTTAACATTTGAAGAATTCCCCCTTATCTTACTTAGTCTACAAACGCCTTTTAAAGCATAACGGGAATGCATATAGAAGAATTCCGTTATCATATAATTGGTATAAACGATTTCTTGTATATACACATTTAGCAACGAATCAAATCCTCAAATCATTAGTTTAACATATTTAAGAATTACCCCCTTTATCTTACTAAAGACGAATTCTTGGCATAACGACAGTTTCATGTAGAAAATGCCTTTTCATTAATTTAAAATATTTACTTAATATATTCATTAACAATCGATATCGAAATGCCTTAAAGCATTTGGTTAACATATGTTTAAAAATTCCCTTTTATCTTACTGAAGTATAAAACGCCTTAACTGTATAACTGCATGTTTGCAAATTCCCATTTTCATATATTAGCCTAAATCATTTGCTTGTACATAAAGTTTAATAATCTATCGAAATGCCTCAAATCATTAGTTTAACATATTTAAGTTAATTACCCCCTTTATCTTATAAGGCTACAAACGCCTTAATTGCATAAGCAAAGCATTTAGAAGAATTACGTAATCTTAAATTTAGGTATAAATAGATTTTCTTATATAACTCATTTAGCAATCGATATCGAAATCCTCAAATCATTAGGTTAACATATTTAAGTAATTCCCTCTTTATCTTACTGAAGTTACAAACGCCTTAACGGCATAAATGCTTTAGAAAATTCCGAAATCATAAATTTAGGTATTTAAACATTTTTTGTATATATGATTAAGCAATCTTTATCTAACTGATCAAATAACTGCCTTTAAATTTAAGTAATAAACCCTCTTTAACTAACTTTAAGTTAACCATAAGGTATAACGGCAGTTTCTTTGGAAGAATTCCGTAACCTATATTAGGTATAAAGTAGATTTTCTTGTATAACACATTTAGCAATCATATCCATGCCTCAAATCATTAGTTTAACAAATTTAAGTTAATAACCTTCTTTAACATATTGAAGTTCATATAACCATTTAGGTATAACGAAGTACATTTTGAAGAATTCCATAATCTTATATTTATATAAAGTCGATTTTCTTGTATATATGCATTAACAAAATTTAAAGTTTAATAACCGTGTTTAAAATATCTAAGTTAACAAACCATTTAACGAACTGAAGTTAACATAAAGCCATAACCCGGGATAACGGCATATTTAGAAGAATTCGTTATCGTATATTAGCATAAAGTCGATTTTGTTGTATATACAAATTTTAAAAATCGAATTTGAAATGCCTCAAATCATTAGTTTAACATATTTAAGTTAATTTACCTTCTTAACATAGTTTAATTTATAAAGCAATGGCGGTAAGACGTACATTTGGAAGAATTCCGTAATCTTTTTATTTAGCATAAGGAAGATTTTCTAATAAATCATTAGCATATTTCAAAATCTTAAATCATTAGTTTAACATATTGAAGTTAATAAAGCCTGGGCCTTTTTAATCTTATATTTAGGTATAAAGGATTTTCTTTATATCATAGCAATCATCGAAATCTCAAATATTGTTTACATATTAGTTAATACCTTTTAACGATGAAGTTAAAAGATGGGCATAACGCAGTCATTTGAAGAATTCCGTAACTTATATTTAGGTATAAAGTCGATTTTTTTATATACATAGCAATCGATATCGAAATGCTCAAATATGTTTACATTTAGTAAACCTTTTAACTATGAAGTTATAACCATGGTATAACGCAGTACATTTGGAAGAATTCCGTAATCTATATTTAGTATAAAGTCGATTTTCTTGTATATACATTAAGCAATCGATATCGAAATCTCAAATATGTTTAACATTTTAAGTTAATACCTTTACTACTAAGTTACAAAAACCATAACGGATAACGGCAGTGCATGAGAATTCCGTATCTATATTTGTATAAAGCGATTTTCTTGTATTACACATTTAGCAATCGATATCGAATGCCTCAAATCATTAGTTTAAATATTTAAGTAATTAACCCTATCTTACTGAAGTCTACAAACGCTTAACGGCATAACGGCAGCATGAAGAATTCGTACTATATTTGTATAATCGATTTTCTTGTATATACATTTACAATCGATCGAAATGCTCAAATCATTATTTAACATATTTAAGTAATTAACCCTTTATCTTACTGAAGTCTACAAACGCCTTAAGGCATAACGGCAAAGCATAGAAGAATTCGTAATCTTATATTTGGTATAAAGTCGTTTTCTTTTATATCATTTAGCAACGATCGAAATGCTAAATCATTAGTAACATATTTAAGTTAATTAACCCTTTATTATGAAGTCTACAAACCTTAACGGCATAACGGCAGTAGAAATTCGTATCTATATTTAGGTATAAAGTCGATTTTCTTGTAATACCATTTAGCAATCGATCGAAATGCTCAAATCATTAGTAAATATTTAATATTAACCCCTTTATTATGAAGTCTACAAACCTTAAGCATAACGCAAAGCATTTAGAAGAATTACGTAATCTTATATTTAGGATAAAGTGATTTCTTTATATACCATTTAGCAATCGAATGAATGCTTCAAACATTAGTTTAACATATTTAAGTTAATTAACCTCTTTATCTTACTGAAGTCTACAAACGCCTAAGGCATAACGGCATAGAGAATTCGTAATCTTATATGGTATAAAGTGATTTTCTTTATATACATTTAGCAATCGTATCGAAATGCCTCAAATATTGTTTAACATATTTAAGTAATTAACTCTACTATGAAGTTAACCTCGGATAACGCAGTCATTTGGAAGATCCGTATATATTTAGGTATAAAGTGATTTTCTTGTATATACATTAAGCAATCGATTTCGAAATGCTTCAATAATGGTTAACATATTAAGTTAATAACCTTCTTTAACAATGAAGTTAAATAAAGCCACACGGCAGTCATGAATCCGTAACTATATTTAGGTATAAAGTCGATTTTTTGTATTACATAGCAATCGATTCGAAATGCCTCAAATATTGTTTAACATATAGTAATTAACCTCTTTAACAATTGAAGTTAATAGCCATGCGGCATAACGCAGTCATTTGGAAGAATTCCGTAACTTATATTTAGGTATAAGGAGATTTTTTGTATATACACTTAGCAATCGATTTCGAAATCTTCAAATCATTAGTTTAACATATTTAAGTTAATAAACTTCTTTAACGAACTGAAGTTAACACAAAGCAAGGCGGCATAACGGCAGTTCATGTAGAAGAATTCCGTAATCTTATATTTAGGTATAAAGTCGATTTTCTTCTATATACACATTTAGCAATCGATATCGAAATGCCTCAAATCATTAGTTTATCATATTTTAGTTAATTAACCTTTTTTAACGTATTGAAGTTGATATAAAGCCATGGTAGCATAACGACAGTACATTTGGAAGAATTCCGTAATCTTATATTTAGGTATAAAGTCGATTTTCTTGTATATATGCATTAAGCAATCGATATCGAAATGCTTCAAATAACTGGTTTAACATGTTTAAGTTAATAAACCTTCTTTAACTAACTGAAGTTAACATAAAACCATAACGGTATAACGGCAGTGCATTTGAAAGAATTCCGTAATCTTATATTTAGGTATAAAGACGATTTTCTTGTATATACACATTTAGCAATCGATATCGAAATGCCTCAAATCATTAGTTTAACATATTTAAGTTAATTAACCCCCTTTATCTTACTGAAGTCTACAAACGCCTTAACGGCATAACGGCAGTGCATGTAGAAGAATTCCGTTATCATATAATTGGGTATAAAGTCGATTTTCTTGTATATACACATTTAGCAATCGATATCGAAATGCCTCAAATCATTAGTTTAACATATTTAAGTTAATTAACCCCCTTTATCTTACTGAAGTCTACAAACGCCTTAACGGCATAACGGCAAAGCATTAGAAGAATTACCCTAATCATTTTAATTGGGTATAAAGTCGATTTTCTTATATATATTCATTAAGCAATCGATATCGAAATGCCTTAAATCATTAGTTTAACATATTTAAGTTAATTAACCCTCTTTATCTTACTGAAGTCTACAAACGCCTTAACGGCATAACCTGCATGTAGCAGAATTCCGTTATCATATATTTAGGTATAAAGTCGATTTGCTTGTACATACACATTTAGCAATCGATATCGAAATGCCTCAAATCATTAGTTTAACATATTTAAGTTAATTAACCCCCTTTATCTTACTGAAGTCTACAAACGCCTTAATTGCATAACGGCAAAGCATTTAGAAGAATTACGTAATCTTATATTTAGGTATAAAGTAGATTTTCTTATATATACTCATTTAGCAATCGATATCGAAATGCCTTTAAATCATTAGTTTAACATATTTAAGTTAATTAACCCTCTTTATCTTACTGAAGTCTACAAACGCCTTAACGGCATAACTGCTTTAGAAGAATTCCGTAATCATATATTTAGGTATAAAGTCGATTTTCTTGTATATATGCATTAAGCAATCGATATCGAAATGCTTCAAATAACTGGTTTAACATATTTAAGTTAATAAACCCTCTTTAACTAACTGAAGTTAACATAACGCCTATAACGGCAAAATGCATTTGGAAGAATTCCGTAACCTTATATTTAGGTATAAAGTAGATTTTCTTGTATATACACATTTAGCAATCGATATCGAAATGCCTCAAATCATTAGTTTAACATATTTAAGTTAAATAACCTTCTTTAACATATTGAAGTTCATATAAAGCCATGGCGGCATAACGACAGTACATTTTGAAGAATTCCGTAATCTTATATTTAGGTATAAAGTCGATTTTCTTGTATATATGCATTAAGCAATCGATTTCGAAATGCTTCTAATAACTGGTGTAACATATCTAAGTTAATAAACCATCTTTAACGAACTGAAGTTAACATAAAGCCATAACGGCATAACGGCAGTGCATTTAGAAGAATTCCGTAAGCGTATATTTAGGTATAAAGTCGATTTTGTTGTATATACACATTTAGCAATCGATATCGAAATGCCTCAAATCATTAGTTTAACATATTTAAGTTAATTAACCTTCTTTAACATATTGAAGTTCATATAAAGCAATGGCGGCATAACGACAGTACATTTGGAAGAATTCCGTAATCTTATATTTAGGTATAAGGAAGATTTTCTTGCATATATGCACTTAGCGATCGATTTCGAAAATCTTCAAATCATTAGTTTAACATATTTAAGTTAATAAAGCTTCTTTAACGAACTGAAGTTAACACAAGCCATGGCGGCATAACGGCAGTTCATGTAGAAGAATTCCGTAATCTTATATTTAGGTATAAAGTCGATTTTCTTTATATAACCCTTTAGCAATCGATATCGAAATGCCTTTAAATAATTGGGTTTTTCATTTTTAAATTAATAACCTTTTTTAACTAATTTAAGTTAAATAAAACCATGGTATAACGGCAGTACATTTGGAAGAATTCCGTAATCTTATATTTAGGTATAAAGTCGATTTTCTTGTATATACCCTTAAGCAATCGATATCGAAATGCCTTTAAATAATTGGGTTTTAAAATTTTAAGTTTAAAAAAACCCCCCTTTTTCTTAAATGAAGTTAAAAAAAACCCTTTAAAGGATAACGGCAGTCATTTGGGAAAAATTCCGTTAAACTTTTATTTGGGGGTAAAGTCGATTTTCTTGTATATACACATTTAAACAATCGATATCGAAATGCCTCAAATCATTAGTTTAACATATTTAAGTTAATTAACCCCCTTTATCTTACTGAAGTCTACAAACGCCTTAACGGCATAACGGCAAAGGGATGCATGTAGAAGAATTCCGTTATCATATATTTGGGTATAAAGTCGATTTTCTTGTATTACCCTTTAGCAATCGATATCGAAATGCTTCAAATCATTAGTTTTAAAATATTTAATTAATTAACCCTCTTTATTTTATTTAAGTCTACAAACCTTAACGGCATAACGGCAAAGCATTTAGAAGAATTACGTAATCTTATATTTAGGTATAAAGTCGATTTTCTTGTATATACTCATTTAGCAATCGATATGAAATGCTTCAAATCATTAGTTTAACATATTTAAGTTAATTAACCCTCTTTATCTTACTGAAGTCTACAAACGCCTTAACGGCATAACGGCAAAGCATTTAGAAGAATTACGTAATCTTATATTTGGTATAAAGTCGATTTTCTTGTATATACCATTTAGCAATCGGTATCGAAATGCCTCAAATCATTAGTTTAACATATTTAAGTAATTAACCCTTTTTTAAAAAAAATTGAAGTTTTAAAAGCCTTCGGCATAACAAGCATTTGGGAAAAAATTTCCCTAATATTATATTTAGGTATAAAGTCGATTTTCTTGTATATATGCATTAAGCAATCGATTTCGAAATGCTTCCAAAAAACTGGTTTAACATATTTAAGTTAATAAACCCTTTTTTAACAACTGAAGTTAACCCTAAAGGCAAACGGCAGTGCATTAGAAATTTTCCCTAACTTTTATTTAGGTATAAAGTCGATTTTTTGTATATACACATTTAGCAATCGATATCGAAATGCCTCAAATCATTAGTTTAACATATTTTGTTAATTAACCTTTTTTAACATATTGAAGTTCATATAAAGCCATGGCGGCATAACGACAGTACATTTGGAAGAATTCCGTAATCTTATATTTAGGTATAAGGAAGATTTTCTTGTATATATGCACTTAGCAATCGATTTCGAAAATCTTCAAATCATTAGTTTAACATATTTAAGTTAATAAAGCTTCTTTAACGAAATGAAGTTAACACAAAGCCATGGCGGCATAACGGCAGTTCATGTAGAAGAATTTCGTTATCATATATTTAGGTATAAAGTCGATTTTCTTCTATGTACACATTCAGCAATCGATATCGAAATGCCTCAAATAATAAGATTATCATATTTAAGTTAATTAACCTTTTTTAACGTATTGAAGTTGATATAAAGCCTGGTGGCATAACGACAGTACATTTGGAAGAATTCCCTAATCTTATATTTAGGAATAAAGTCAATTTTCTTGTATATATGCATTAAGCAATCGATATCGAAATGCTTCAAATAACTGGTTTAACATATTTAAGTTTATAAACCTTCTTTAACTAACTGAAGTTAACATAAAACTATAACGGTATAACGGCAGTGCATTTGGAAGAATTCCGTAACCTTATATTTAGGTATAAAGTCGATTTTCTTGTATACACATTTAGCAATCGATATCGAAATGCCTCAAATCATTAGTTAAACATACATATTTAAGTTAATTAACCCCCTTTATATTACTGAAGTCTACAAACGCCTTAACGGCATAACGGCAGTGCATGTAGAAGAATTCCGATATCATATATTTGGGTATAAAGTCGATTTTCTTGTATATACACATTTAGCAATCGATATCGAAATGCCTCAAATCACTAGTTTAACATATTTAAGGTAATTAACCCACTCTATCTTACTGAAGTCTACAAACGCCTTAGCGGCATAACTGCAAAGCATTTAGAAAAATTCCGTAATCTTATGCTTAGGTTTAAAGTCCACTTTCTTGTATATACTCATTTAGCAATCGAAATCGAAATGCTTCAAATCATTAGTTTAACATATTTAAGTTAACAAACCTACTTTAACGCACTGAAGTTAACACAAAGCCATGGCGGCATAACGGCAGTGCATGTAGAAGAATTCCGTTATCATATATTTAGGTATAAAGTCGATTTTCTTGTATATACTCATTTAGCAATCGATATCGAAATGCTTCAAATAACTAGTGTAACATATCTAAGTTAATTAACCTTCTTAAACGAACTGAAGTTAACATAAAGCCATAACGGCATAACGGCAGTGCATTTGGAAGAATTCCGTAATCTTATATATTGAGGTATAAAGTCGATTTTGTTGTGTATATGCATTTAGCAATCGGTTTCGAAAACTTTCAAAACATAAGTTTAACATATTTAAGTTAATAAAGCTTCTTTAACGCAACGAAGTTAACATAAAGCCATGGCGGCATAACGGCAGTGCATTTAGAAGAATTCCGTAAGCTTATATTTAGGTATAAAGTCGATTTTCTTCTATGTACACATTTAGCAATCGATATCGAAATGCCTCAAATAATAAGATTATCATATTTAAGTTAATTAACCTTTTTTAACGTATTGAAGTTGATATAAAGCCTGGTGGCATAACGACAGTACATTCGGAAGAATTCCCTAATCTTATATTTAGGAATAAAGTCGATTTTCTTGAACATACACATTTAGCAATCGAAATCGAATAGCTTCAAGGCATTAGTTTAACATATTTAAGTTAATTAACCCTCTTTATTTTACTGAAGTCTACAAACGCCTTAACGGCATAACGGCAGTGCATGTAGAAGAATTACGTAATCTTATATTTAGGTATAAAGTCGATTTTGTTGTATATACACATCTAGCAATCGATATCGAAATGCTTCAAATCATTAGTTTAACATATTTAAGCTAATTAACCCTCTTTATCTTACTGAAGTCTTCAAACGCCTTAACGGCATAACGGCAAAGCATTTAGAAGAATTTCGTAATCTTCTATTTAGGTATAAAGTCGATTTTCTTGTATATAAACATTTAGCAATCGAAATCGAATAGCTTCAAGGCATTAGTTTAACATATTTAAGTTAATTAACCCTCTTTATTATACTGAAGTCTACAAACGCCTTAACGGCATAACGGCAGTGCATGTAGAAGAACTTCGTTATCATATATGTGGGAGTGGAACCTGTGGGTAAAAGATCCACACGTAGCGGACGTGCCTTTTAAATGCACCTCTGACCAAACTGCTCGAACATATGCCAAATTCGAACAATTTTCGAACTGTATAGTCGAGCATAGTCGAGAAGAGTTGAGTTGCACAGTAGAGTTGAAGATGGCAAGAAGGGCAGACCAGCCGTTGTCTGACAAGTAAATTAAATTGAAATACATATGTATGTATATAAGTTAATTTATATTAAAAAGTTTAAATGTAAAGTGAATTAAAAGTAATATTCTAGAATAAGTCGAAATGTGTTAAAATGTGTAAAATTAATGAATTTAATAAATCAGTGAAAAAACTAAAACTACAAATGGGGGCTCAACCGGGATGTGAGCGTATGTGAGCCGTGCCAAAAATTTAAAAAAAAAAAAAATAAATAAATAAAATAAAATAAAATAAAACAGAAAAGTGCTGAAACGATTTAAATTCAGTGATGAGTAGTACTTACATATATATGCAATATTCCGAGCATGTGTACATAAGTATGTAAGATGTGCAAACGGGGTATGTAAGTTTCCAAGAAGTCCAATATTCCGAGAATCAGGCAACACATCAATTGGACGATCTTCGGAGAATTTTAAAGTGAAGCGACCGTTGAGCTAAGTAAGTTTCCAAGAAGTTCAACATCATTTGGACGATCTTCGGAGAATTTTAAAGTGAAGCGACCGCTGAGCTAAGTAAGTTTCCAAGAAGTTCAACATCATTTGGACGATCTTCGGAGAATTTTAAAGTGAAGCGATCGTTGAGTTAAGTAAGTTTACAAGAAGTTCAACATTCCTAGAAGACGCGGTGGCAGTTAGCTTAAAAATTCAAATTCGTAAGAACAACGGAATTTTGACAAAAGCGTGAGCGAGCTGAGAGCGAGAATCATGCAACACATCAATTTGACGATCTTCGGAGAATTTTCAAGCGACCATTGAGCTAAGTATGTATCGCAATGTACAGTATTCCAAATGTTGAGAGAGGGAGAGAAGCTTTCTGTGAAGTGCGAGGCTGCAAAGTTTTAACTAACGGTGGCAAGCAAGAAAATACAATGAGGCAAACGATTCAGAAGAATAATGTATGTATAAAATATGTATTGAAGAAATGTAATTAGAACTAAGTACCAGCAGTAAAAAAAAAAAAAATGTAAATGACAAAAATGTACGTTTGTATAAATTGGTACACATAAGTTTGTTCATGTAATGTTAATGTATATTCCAATAAGAATTAACAAATGCGGTTTAAAACATGACTGTTAATTTGATTTGCTGATATGTGTGCATATCAGAAGAAGTCAGTAGAAATACTTAAAAGTAAAATTTGCATTTATTAAAATGTTGTAACTTAAAATGAATTAGTATTTAGTTATGTACATATGTATTTAATAGATATAATATTATTTAAGGAATAAGTTATGTTTTAAGATGTATATGTATGTATATCTTTTAGAAATTGTAATCGACCTAACAGGCAAAGACGATGGACGTGCAGGATATTTTGAGTTTGACAGTGGTAGCTTTGAAGCATAAGTTGCGAGAAATTGGACTGAGTGTTCAAGGAAGGAAATGTGAATTAAGAGATAGGTTGCTATTACATTTCGGACATGTGTCGGAGGATGAAGATGAAAGTGAAAGTGAAAGTGAGTTACGTTCAGTGATAGAAGTGGTAGAGGCACCAACCTCTTACCAAACCAATATAGTGTCCAATCCGCAGTTCACACTGAGGGATGTGGAAGGAAGTATTTCATTGTTTAATGGTACAGATGAGTTAAGTGTTGATAAATGGTTAGAAGAGTTTGAGGATAACGCGGTAATTTTAAATTGGAGTAGTTTACAACAATTTGTGTTTGCAAAACAGCTTCTTAGAGGAGCGGCTAAATTGTTTGTGCGTAGTCAGACAGGAATAAGAAGTTTTAGTTCTTTAAAATCAACGTTAAGAAGTGAGTTCGGTGTGAGACCAACGTCACTCGATATTCATCGCACATTGCAGAGTCGTCGTAAGAAAAATAATGAAAGTTTTCGTGAATATCTATACACTTTGATAGAAATTGCCAAGCCAGTGAATTTAGATGAAGAGAGTCTAATTTTGTATTTTATTGAAGGAATCTCGGATTCGAAATTAAATAAAACAGTTTTATATCAGGCGCGAACAATTCAAGAGCTCAAAGAGCAGTTAAGAGTATATGAGAGGGTACATGATTCTCGACAGCCATCAAGCAGAGAGAAATCATGGCACGGCGCATCAACGCCAGTAGAACCAAGGGTCGAAAGAAAGTGCTTTAATTGTGGAAGTGAATCTCATTTGGCCAACGGTTGTGATAAGATAAAGCAGATAAAGTGTTTCAAGTGTGGACAGATAGGTCATCGTCAATTTGAATGCGATCGTAGAGGCGAGATGCATATTAAAACAGAATCAAAACGCAGCAACGCTTTGACTGTTTGGAGTAAAAGTCACATTTTTAAACCAATAAAGATGGGTGACTTGATAATTAGTGCTCTAATTGATACGGGAGCTGACGTGTGTTTGATGAGATATGATATGTATAAGCGTGCAGGGATTTCGAAGCTTAGCGATAGTCGTTTGACCCTGGGAGGCATTAACGGTGAGGTATGTACACTAGGTAGTTTTGAGGCAAATATCGATGTGGATGGGATTAATTTCGAAGTAACTTTCCATGTTACTGGGATGAATGATTTGCCATGCAAAGTCATTCTGGGAAATAATATTTTGAAGAGTGTAAATATTTCTTTTAGCGAAAAGGGCGCTGTATTCGGCAGGAAAGAGCTGACAAGTTTAAATGATGAAGATAGTTTAGAGACAAGGCATGTATGTCAAAGTAGAATCGAATATGATAAAGGTTTTAAAGTAAAGAAAGAAGAGGACAACGCAATTGGTAGTAAATTGGCTTTAACCGAATTTTCTGCACTTTGCGAAGCCCTTGAAGAAAAAGATACTAATCCAGAGCCAGCATCAAATCTTGATTTAGGTAATTTGAACGTGAAGATTCAGGCAATAGATGATACTTCTTTTTACCAAACACCAAGACGTGTTTCATGCGTTGATCAGAAGAGAATAGATAATGGGTTCAGTGAAAGACAAAGCAACTCTGAGGGGGGTTTTCCAGTTGTTTTAGTCTTAAAAAGAGATGGTACGAAAAGACTTTGTTGCAGCTTTAGGAAAACAAACAAAAACATGATACGTAACAATTTTCCAGTGGTGACATTTCAAAACTGGTTAAAAAGAATACATCTGTAAGATACAAAGAGGTTATAAGCATAGACGGCAGGTAGGAAGTTTAGAAGGTGGGCGAGAACGAAGGGTTACGAAATACTGAAGTAGAATATATGAAGGAGTGGAACACTTCATTCGGGGCGAATGACGGTGCAGGACGGCCGATTGTGGGAGTGGAACCTGTGGGTAAAAGATCCACACGTAGCGGACGTGCCTTTTAAATGCACCTCTGACCAAACTGCTCGAACATATGCTAAATTCGAACAATATTCGAACTGTATAGTCGAGCATAGTCGAGAAGAGTTGAGTTGCACAGTAGAGTTGAAGATGGCAAGAAGGGCAGACCAGCCGTTGTCTGACAAGTAAATTAAATTGAAATACATATGTATGTATATAAGTTAATTTATATTAAAAAGTTTAAATGTAAAGTGAATTAAAAGTAATATTCTAGAATAAGTCGAAATGTGTAAAATTAATGAATTTAATAAATCAAACAATAACTAAAACTACATAATAAGTCGAAATGTGTTAAAATGTGTAAAATTAATGAATTTAATAAATCAGTGAAAAAACTAAAACTACATATATTTAGGTATAAAGTCGATTTTCTTGTACATACACATTTAGCAATCGATATCGAAATGCCTCAAATCATTAGTTTAACATATTTAAGTTACTTAACCCTCTTTATCTTACTGAAGTCTACAAACGCCTTAACGGCATAACGGCAAAGCATTTAGAAGAATTACGTTATCTTATATTTAGGTATAAAGTCGATTTTCTTGTATATATGCATTAAGCAATCGATATCGAAATGCTTCAAATAACTGGTTTAACATGTTTAAGTTAATAAACCTTCTTTAACTAACTGAAGTTAACATAAAACCATAACGGTATAAAGGCAGTGCATGTAGAAGAATTCCGTTATCATATATTTAGGTATAAAGTCGATTTTCTTGTATACACATTTAGCAATCGATATCGAAATGCCTCAAATCAATAGTTAAACATATTTAAGTTAATTAACCCCCTTTATCTTACTGAAGTCTACAAACGCCTTAACGGCATAACAGCAGTGCATGTAGAAGAATTCCGTTATCATATATATGGGTATAAAGTCGATTTTCTTGTATATACACATTTAGCAATCGATATCGAAATGCCTCAAATCATTAGTTTAACATATTTAAGTTAATTAACCCACTCTATTTTACTGAAGTCTACAAACGCCTTAACGGCATAACTGCAAAGCATTTAGAAGAATTCCGTAATCTTATGCTTAGGTTTAAAGTCCATTTTCTTGTATATACTCATTTAGCAATCGAAATCGAAATGTTTCAAATCATTAGTTTAACATATTTAAGTTAACAAACCTACTTTAACGTACTGAAGTTAAAACAAAGCCATGGCGGCATAACGGCAGTGCATGTAGAAGAATTCCGTTATCATATATTTAAGTATAAAGTCGATTTTCTTGTATATACTCATTTAGCAATCGATATCGAAATGCTTCAAATAACTAGTGTAACATATCTAAGTTAATAAACCTTCTTAAACGAACTGAAGTTAACATAAAGCCATAACGGCATAACGGCAGTGCATTTGGAAGAATTCCGTAATCTTATATTTAGGTATAAAGTCGATTTTGTTGTGTATATGCATTTAGCAATCGATATCTAATGCTTCAAATCATTAGTTTAACATATTTCAGTTAATTAACCTTTTTTAACGTATTGAAGTTGATATAAAGCCATGGTGGCATAACGACAGTACATTTAGAAGTATTCCGTAATATTATATTTAGGTATAAAGTCGATTTTCTTGTATATATGCATTAAGCAATCGATTTCGTAATGCTTCCAATAACTGGTGTAACATATCTAAGTTAATAAACCTTCTTTAACGAACTGAAGTTAACATAAAGCCATAACGGCAGTGCATTTAAAAGAGTTCCGTAAGCGTATATTTAGGTATAAAGTCGATTTTGTTGTATATACACATTTAGCAAACGATATCGAAATGCCTCAAATCATTAGTTTAACATATTTAAGTTAATTAACCTTCTTTAACATATTGAAGTTCATATAAAGCCATGGCGGCATAACGACAGTACATTTGGAAGAATTCCGTAATCTTATATTTAGGTATAAGGAAGATCTTCTTGTATATATGCACTTAGCAACCGATTTCGAAAATACTCAAATCATTAGTTTAGCATATTTAAGTTTATAAAGCTTCTTTAACGCACAGAAGTTAACACAAAGCCATGGCGGCATAACGGCAGTTCATGTAGAAGAATTTCGTAATCTTATATTTAGGTATAAAGTCGATTTTCTTCTATATACACATTTAGCAATCGATATCGAAATGCCTCAAATAATAAGTTTATCATATTTAAGCTAATTAACCTTTTTTAACGTATTGAAGTTGATATAAAGCCATGGTGGCATAACGACAGTACATTTGGAAGAATTCCGTAATCTTATATTTAGGAATAAAGTCGATTTTCTTGTATATATGCATTAAGCAATCGATATCGAAATGCTTCAAATAACTGGTTTAACATATTTAAGTTTATAAACCTTCTTAAGCTAACTGAGGTTAACATAAAACCATAACGAAATAACGGCAGTGCATTTGGAAGAATTGCGTAATCTTATATTTAGGTATAAAGTCGATTTTCTTGTATATACACATTAAGCAATCGAAATCGAATAGCTTCAAGGCATTAGTTTAACATATTTAAGTTAATTAACCCTCTTTATTTTACTGAAGTCTATAAACATCCTAACGGCATAACGGCAAAGCATTTAGAAGAATTACGTAATCTTATATTTAGGTATAAAATCGATTTTGTTGTATATACTCATTTAGCAATCGATATAGAAATGCTTCAAATCATTAGTTTAACATATTTAAGTTAATTAACCCTCTTTATCTTTCAGAAGTCTACAAACGTTTTAACGGCATAACGGCAAAGCATTTAGAAGAATTCCGTAATCTTATATTTAGGTATAAAGTCGATTTTGTTGTGTATATGCATTTAGCAATCGATTTCGAAAATCTTCATATCATAAGTTTAACATATTTAAGCTAATTAACCCTCTTTATCTTACTGAAGTCTACAAACGCCTTAACGGCATAACGGCAGTGCATGTAGAAGAATTCCGTTATCATATATTTAGGTATAAAGTCGATTTTCTTGTACATACACATTTAGCAATCGATATCGAAATGCCTTAAATCATTAGTTTAACATATTTAAGTTAATTAACCCTCTTTATCTTACTGAAGTCTACAAACGCCTTAATCGCATAACGGCAAAGCATTTAGAAGAATTACGTAATCTTATATTTAGGTATAAAGTCGATTTTCTTGTATATACTCATTTAGCAATCGATATAGAAATGCTTCAAATCATTAGTTTAACATATTTAAGTTAATTAACCCTCTTTATCTTACTGAAGTCTACAAACGTTTTAACGGCATAACGGCAAAGCATTTAGAAGAATTACGTAATCCTATATTTAGGTATAAAGTCGATTTTGTTGTATATACACATTTAGCAATCGATATCGAAATGCCTCAAATCATTAGTTTAACATATTTAAGTTAATTAACCCCCTTTATATTACTGAAGTCTACAAACGCCTTAACGGCATAACGGCAGTGCATGTAGAAGAATTCCGTTATCATATATTTAGGTATAAAGTCGATTTTCTTGTACATACACATTTGGCAATCGATATCGAAATGCCTCAAATCATTAGTTTAACATATTTAAGTTAATTAACCCTCTTTATCTCACTGAAGTCTACAAACGCCTTAACGGCATAACGGCAAAGCATTTGGAAGAATTACGTTATCTTATATTTAGGTATAAATTCGATTTCCTTGTATATACTCATTTAGCAATCGATATAGAAATGCTTCAAATCATTAGTTTAACATATTTAAGTTAATTAACCCTCTTTATCTTACTGAAGTCTACAAACGTTTTAACGGCATAACGGCAAAGCATTTAGAAGAATTCCGTAATCTTATATTTAGGTATAAAGTCGATTTTGTTGTGTATATGCATTTAGCAATCGATATCGAAATGCCTCAAATCATTAGTTTAACATATTTAAGTTAATTAACCCTCTTTATCTCACTGAAGTCTACAAACGCCTTAACGGCATAAAGGCAAAGCATTTAGAAGAATTACGTAATCCTATATTTAGGTATAAAGTCGATTTTGTTGTATATACACATTTAGCAATCGATATCGAAATGCCTCAAATCATTAGTTTAACATATTTAAGTTAATTAACCCCCTTTATATTACTGAAGTCTACAAACGCCTTAACGGCATAACGGCAGTGCATGTAGAAGAATTCCGTTATCATATATTTAGGTACAAAGTCGATTTTCTTGTACATACACATTTGGCAATCGATATCGAAATGCCTCAAATCATTAGTTTAACATATTTAAGTTAATTAACCCTCTTTATCTCACTGAAGTCTACAAACGCCTTAACGGCATAACGGCAAAGCATTTAGAAGAATTCCGTTATCTTATATTTAGGTATAAAGTCGATTTTGTTGTGTATATGCATTTAGCAATCGATATCTAATGCTTCAAATCATTAGTTTAACATATTTCAGTTAATTAACCTTTTTTAACGAACTGAAGTTAACATAAAGCCATAACGGCATAACGGCAGTGCATTTGGAAGAATTCCGTAATCTTATATTTAGGTATAAAGTCGATTTTGTTGTGTATATGCATTTAGCAATCGATATCTAATGCTTCAAATCATTAGTTTAACATATTTCAGTTAATTAACCTTTTTTAACGTATTGAAGTTGATATAAAGCCATGGTGGCATAACGACAGTACATTTAGAAGTATTCCGTAATATTATATTTAGGTATAAAGTCGATTTTCTTGTATATATGCATTAAGCAATCGATTTCGGAATGCTTCCAATAACTGGTGTAACATATCTAAGTTAATAAACCTTCTTTAACGAACTGAAGTTAACATAAAGCCATAACGGCAGTGCATTTAAAAGAGTTCCGTAAGCGTATATTTAGGTATAAAGTCGATTTTGTTGTATATACACATTTAGCAAACGATATCGAAATGCCTCAAATCATTAGTTTAACATATTTAAGTTAATTAACCTTCTTTAACATATTGAAGTTCATATAAAGCCATGGCGGCATAACGACAGTACATTTGGAAGAATTCCGTAATCTTATATTTAGGTATAAGGAAGATCTTCTTGTATATATGCACTTAGCAATCGATTTCGAAAATACTCAAATCATTAGTTTAGCATATTTAAGTTAATAAAGCTTCTTTAACGCACTGAAGTTAACACAAAGCCATGGCGGCATAACGGCAGTTCATGTAGAAGAATTTCGTAATCTTATATTTAGGTATAAAGTCGATTTTCTTCTATATACACATTTAGCAATCGATATCGAAATGCCTCAAATAATAAGATTATCATATTTAAGCTAATTAACCTTTTTTAACGTATTGAAGTTGATATAAAGCCATGGTGGCATAACGACAGTACATTTGGAAGAATTCCGTAATCTTATATTTAGGAATAAAGTCGATTTTCTTGTATATATGCATTAAGCAATCGATATCGAAATGCTTCAAATAACTGGTTTAACATATTTAAGTTTATAAACCTTCTTAAGCTAACTGAGGTTAACATAAAACCATAACGAAATAACGGCAGTGCATTTGGAAGAATTGCGTAATCTTATATTTAGGTATAAAGTCGATTTTCTTGTATATACACATTAAGCAATCGAAATCGAATAGCTTCAAGGCATTAGTTTAACATATTTAAGTTAATTAACCCTCTTTATTTTACTGAAGTCTATAAACATCCTAACGGCATAACGGCAAAGCATTTAGAAGAATTACGTAATCTTATATTTAGGTATAAAATCGATTTTGTTGTATATACTCATTTAGCAATCGATATAGAAATGCTTCAAATCATTAGTTTAACATATTTAAGTTAATTAACCCTCTTTATCTTTCAGAAGTCTACAAACGTTTTAACGGCATAACGGCAAAGCATTTAGAAGAATTCCGTAATCTTATATTTAGGTATAAAGTCAATTTTGTTGTGTATATGCATTTAGCAATCGATTTCGAAAATCTTCATATCATAAGTTTAACATATTTAAGCTAATTAACCCTCTTTATCTTACTGAAGTCTACAAACGCCTTAACGGCATAACGGCAGTGCATGTAGAAGAATTCCGTTATCATATATTTAGGTATAAAGTCGATTTTCTTGTACATACACATTTAGCAATCGATATCGAAATGCCCTAAATCATTAGTTTAACATATTTAAGTTAATTAACCCTCTTTATCTTACTGAAGTCTACAAACGCCTTAATCGCATAACGGCAAAGCATTTAGAAGAATTACGTAATCTTATATTTAGGTATAAAGTCGCTTTTCTTGTATATACTCATTTAGCAATCGATATAGAAATGCTTCAAATCATTAGTTTAACATATTTAAGTTAATTAACCCTCTTTATCTTACTGAAGTCTACAAACGTTTTAACGGCATAACGGCAAAGCATTTAGAAGAATTACGTAATCCTATATTTAGGTATAAAGTCGATTTTGTTGTATATACACATTTAGCAATCGATATCGAAATGCCTCAAATCATTAGTTTAACATATTTAAGTTAATTAACCCCCTTTATATTACTGAAGTCTACAAACGCCTTAACGGCATAACGGCAGTGCATGTAGAAGAATTCCGTTATCATATATTTAGGTATAAAGTCGATCTTCTTGTACATACACATTTGGCAATCGATATCGAAATGCCTCAAATCATTAGTTTAACATATTTAAGTTAATTAACCCTCTTTATCTCACTGAAGTCTACAAACGCCTTAACGGCATAACGGCAAAGCATTTGGAAGAATTACGTTATCTTATATTTAGGTATAAATTCGATTTCCTTGTATATATGCATTTAGCAATCGATATCTAATGCTTCAAATCATTAGTTTAACATATTTCAGTTAATTAACCTTTTTTAACGAACTGAAGTTAACATAAAGCCATAACGGCATAACGGCAGTGCATTTGGAAGAATTCCGTAATCTTATATTTAGGTATAAAGTCGATTTTGTTGTGTATATGCATTTAGCAATCGATATCTAATGCTTCAAATCATTAGTTTAACATATTTCAGTTAATTAACCTTTTTAACGTATTGAAGTTGATATAAAGCCATGGTGGCATAACGACAGTACATTTAGAAGTATTCCGTAATATTATATTTAGGTATAAAGTCGATTTTCTTGTATATATGCATTAAGCAATCGATTTCGGAATGCTTCCAATAACTGGTGTAACATATCTAAGTTAATAAACCTTCTTTAACGAACTGAAGTTAACATAAAGCCATAACGGCAGTGCATTTAAAAGAGTTCCGTAAGCGTATATTTAGGTATAAAGTCGATTTTGTTGTATATACACATTTAGCAAACGATATCGAAATGCCTAAAATCATTAGTTTAACATATTTAAGTTAATTAACCTTCTTTAACATATTGAAGTTCATATAAAGCCATGGCGGCATAACGGCAGTTCATGTAGAAGAATTTCGTAATCTTATATTTAGGTATAAAGTCGATTTTCTTCTATATACACATTTAGCAATCGATATCGAAATGCCTCAAATAATAAGATTATCATATTTAAGCTAATTAACCTTTTTTAACGTATTGAAGTTGATATAAAGCCATGGTGGCATAACGACAGTACATTTGGAAGAATTCCGTAATCTTATATTTAGGAATAAAGTCGATTTTCTTGTATATATGCATTAAGCAATCGATATCGAAATGCTTCAAATAACTGGTTTAACATATTTAAAATTATAAACCTTCTTAAGCTAACTGAGGTTAACATAAAACCATAACGAAATAACGGCAGTGCATTTGGAAGAATTGCGTAATCTTATATTTAGGTATAAAGTCGATTTTCTTGTATATACACATTAAGCAATCGAAATCGAATAGCTTCAAGGCATTAGTTTAACATATTTAAGTTAATTAACCCTCTTTATTTTACTGAAGTCTATAAACATCCTAACGGCATAACGGCAAAGCTTTTAGAAGAATTACGTAATCTTATATTTAGGTATAAAATCGATTTTGTTGTATATACTCATTTAGCAATCGATATAGAAATGCTTCAAATCATTAGTTTAACACATTTAAGTTAATTAACCCTCTTTATCTTTCAGAAGTCTACAAACGCCTTAACGGCATAACGGCAAAGCATTTAGAAGAATTCCGTAATCTTATATTTAGGTATAAAGTCGATTTTGTTGTGTATATGCATTTAGCAATCGATTTCGAAAATCTTCATATCATAAGTTTAACATATTTAAGCTAATTAACCCTCTTTATCTTACTGAAGTCTACAAACGCCTTAACGGCATAACGGCAGTGCATGTAGAAGAATTCCGTTATCATATATTTAGGTATAAAGTCGATTTTCTTGTACATACACATTTAGCAATCGATATCGAAATGCCTTAAATCATTAGTTTAACATATTTAAGTTAATTAACCCTCTTTATCTTACTGAAGTCTACAAACGCCTTAAACGCATAACGGCAAAGCATTTAGAAGAATTTCCCTAATCCTTTTATTTAGGTATAAAGTCGATTTTTTGTATATACCATTTAGCAATCGATATGAAATGCCTTTAAATCATTAGTTTAACATATTTAAGGGGTTTTAACCCTCTTTATCTTATTTTAATTAAAAAAGTTTTTAACGATACCAAACATTTAGGAAAAAAATTTTTAACCTTATTTTTGGGGAAAAATGAATTTTGTGCCATTTTCAATGTACGAAAAAGAAATCATTAAAAATTTAACATTTTGTTTTTTTAATTTTGAAGCTTCAAAACGGGTTAAAAATAAATAAAATTTTAAAAATTTCCTTTTATATTTTTTAAAAAGGGAAAAAAGTTTATTTTTTTAAAAAATTTGGCAAAGTTTTGAAAAGTTAATATTGTTTAAAATATTTTTAAATTAATCATTCCAAGTTAAAAACCCTTAAGGAAAGGAAAGATTTTGGAAAAATTACTTACAAATTTTGGAAAATTTGTTTCCTTGTTTAACTCAAAATTTAAAAATTTTGAAACTTAAATTTTTAGTTTTAAAATATTTTAAATTAATTAACCCTCTTTATCTTACTGAAGTCTACAAACGTTTTTAAAGGCATAAAGGCAAAGCATTTAGAAGAATTACGTAATCCTATATTTAGGTATAAAGTCGATTTTGTTGTATATACACATTTAGCAATCGATATCGAAATGCCTCAAATCATTAGTTTAACATATTTAAGTTAATTAACCCTCTTTATCTCACTGAAGTCTACAAACGCCTTAACGGCATAAAGGCAAAGCATTTGGGAAAAATTACGTTATCTTATATTTAGGTATAAATTTGATTTTCCCTTTTATATATCATTTAAACAATCGGTATGAAATGCTTCAAATAATTGTTTAACATATTTAAGTTAATTAAAACCCCCTTTAACTTAAATGAAGTTCTAAAACCTTTTAAAGGATAACCCAAAGGGATTTGGGAAAAATTTCCCTAACCTTTTATTTAGGGAAAAGTTGGTTTTTTTGGATATACACATTTGGGAATCGATATCGAAATGCCTCAAATCCTTAGTTTAAATATTTAAGTTAAAAACCCCCTTTAACCACTGAAGTTAAAAAAAGCCTTTAAAGGCATAAAGGCAAAGCATTTAGAAGAATTCCCTTAACTTATTTTAGGTATAAAGTCGATTTTCTTGTATATATCATTAAACAATCGGTATCGAAATGCTTCAAATAATTTTAACATATTTAAGTTAATAAAACCCCCTTTAACTAACTGAAGTTAAAAAAAACCTAACGGAAACGGCAAAAGAATACCCTAACCCTTTTATTTAGTAAAAGTTGGTTTTTTTTGGATATACCATTTGGGAATCGATATCGAAATGCCTCAAATCCTTATTTAATATTTAAGTTAAAAACCTCTTTAAAAAATTTAAA
>CM050324.1:3339515-3362515 GCA_027475135.1 Bactrocera correcta | reverse complement strand
TACGGAATTCTTCAAAATGTACTGTCGTTATGCCGCCGTGGCTTTATATGAACATCAATATGTTAAAGAAGGTTTATTAACTTAAATATTTTAAACTAATGATTTGAAGCATTTAGATATCGATTGCTAAATGTGGATATACAAGAAAGTCGAATTTATACCTAAATATAAGATTACGGAATTCTTCTAAATGCACTGCCGTTATGCCGCCATGGCTTTAAGCCAACTTCCGTTCGTTAAAGAAGGTTTATTAACTTAAATATGTTAAACTAATGATTTGAAGCATTTCGATATCGATTGCTAAATGTGTATATACAAGAAAATCGACTTTATACATAAATGTAAGACTACGAAATTCTTCCAAATGTATTGTCGTTATGCTGCCATGGCTTTACATCAACTTCAATACGTTAAAGAAGGTTAATTAACTTAAATATGTTAAACTAATGATTTGAAGCATTTCGATATCGATTGCTATATACGTAAATAGAACAAAATCGACTTTATACCTAAATATAAGATTACGGAATTCTTCTAAATGCACTGCCGTTATGCCGCCATGGCTTTATATCACCTTCATTACGTTAAAGAAGGTTAACTAACTTAAATATGTTAAACGAATGATTTGAAGCATTTCGACATCGATAGCTAAATGTGTATATAAGAGAAAATCGACTTTTTACCTAAATATAAGATTACGGAATTCTTCCAAATGCACTGCCGTTATGCCGCCATGGCCTTAAGCCAACTTCAGTTCGTTAAAAAAGGTTTATTAACTTAAATATGTTAAACCAGTTATTTGAAGCATTTCGACATCGATTGCTTAATGCTTGTATACCAGAAAATCGATTTTATACCTAAATATAAGACTACGGAATTCTTCCAAATGTACTGTCGTTACGCCGCCATGGCTTTATATCAACTTCAATACGTTAAAGAAGGTTAATTAACTTAAATATGTTAAACTAAAAATTTGAAGCATTTCGATATCGAGTGCTGAATGTGTATGTACAACAAAATCGACTTTATACCTAAATATAAGATAACGGAATTCATATAAATATACTGCCGTTATGCCGTTATGGCTTTATGTAAACTTCAGTAAGATAAAGAAGATTAATTAACTTAAATATGCTAAACCAGTTATTTGAAGCATTTCGATATCGATTGCTAAATGTGTAAATACAGGAAAATCGACTTTGTACCTAAATATAAAATTATAACATTACGGAATTCTTCTAAATGCACTGCCGTAATACCGTTAGGGCTTTATGTAGACTTCAGTAAGCTAAAAAGCGTTTATTAACATAAATATGTTAAACGAATGATTTGAAGCATTTCGATATCGATTGCTTAATGCATATATACAAGAAAATCGACTTTATACCTAAATAAAAGATTATGGAGTTCTTCCAAATGTACTGTCGTTATGCCACCATGGCTTTATATCAACTTCAATACGTTAAAAAAGGTTAATTAACTTAAATATGTTAAACTAAGGATTTGAAGCATTTAGATATCGATTGCTAAATGTGTATTTACAACAAAATCGACTTTATACCTAAATATAAGCTTACGGAATTCTTCTAAATGCACTGCCGTTATGCCGCCATGGCTTTATGTTAACTTCGTTGCGTTAAAGAAGCTTTATTAACTTAAATATGTTAAACTTATGATTTGAAGATTTTCGAAATCGATTGCTAAATGCATATACACAACAAAATCGACTTTATACCTAAATATAAGATTACGGAATTCTTCCAAATGCACTGCCGTTATGCCGTTATGGCTTAATGTTAACTTAAGTTCGTTTAAGAAGGTTTATTAACTTAGATATGTTACACTAGTTATTTGAAGCATTTCGATATCGATTGCTAAATGTGTATATACAAGAAAATCGACTTTATACCTAAATATATGATAACTGAATGCTTCTACATGCACTGCCGTTATGCCGCCATGGCTTTGTGCGTTAAAGTAGGTTTGTTAACTTAAATATGTTAAAATAATGATTTGAAGCATTTCGATTTCGATTGCTAAATGAGTATATACAAGAAAATGGACTTTATACCTAAGTATAAGATTACGGAATTTTTCTAAATGCTTTGCCGTTATGACGTTAAAACGTTTGTAGACTTCATTAAGATAAAGAGAGTTAATTAACTTAAATATGTTAAACTAATGATTTGAAGCATTTCTATATCGATTGCTAAATGTGTATATACAAGAAAATGGACTTTATACCTTAATATAAGATTACGTAATTCTTCTAAATGCTTTGCCGTTATGCCGTTAAGATGTTTGTAGACTTCAGTAAAATAAAGAGGGTTAATTAACTTAAGTATGTTAAACTAATGCCTTGAAGCATTTCGACATCGATTGCTTAATGTGTATATATAAGAAAATCGACTTTATACCTAAATATAAGATTACGGAATTCTTCCAAATGCACTGCCGTTATACCGTTATGGTTTTATGTTAACTTCAGTTAGTTTAAGAAGGTTTATAAACTTAAATATGTTAAACCAGTTATTTGAAGCATTTCGATATCGATTGCTTAATACATATATACAAGAAAATCGACCTTATTCCTTAATATAAGATTACGGAATTCATCCAAATGTACTGTCGTTATGCCACCATGGCTTTATATCAACTTCAATACGTTAAAAAAGGTTAATTAACTTAAATATGATAATCTTATGATTTGAGGCATTTCGATATCGATTGCTAAATGTGTATATACAACAAAATCGACTTTATACCTAAATATATGCTTACGGAATTCTTCTAAATGCTCTGCCGTTATGCCGTTAAGGGTTTATGTTAACTTCAGTTCATTAAAGAAGGTTTATTAACTTAGATATCTTACACCAGTTATTAGAAGCATTTCGAAATCGATTGCTTAATGTATATATACAAGAAAATCGACTTTATACCTAAATATAAGATTACGGAATTCTTCAAAATGTACTGTCGTTATGCCGCCATGGCTTTATATGAACATCAATATGTTAAAGAAGGTTAATTAACTTAAATATGTTAAACTAATGATTTGAGGCATTTCGATATCGATTGCTAAATATGTATATACAAGAAAATCGACTTTATACCTAAATATAAGGTTACGGAATTCTTCCAATTGCACTTCCGTTATACCGTTATGGTTTTATGTTAACTTCAGTTAGTTAAAGAGGGTTTATTAACATAAATATGTTAAATCAGTTATTTGAAGCATTTCGATATCGATTGCTTAATGCATATATACACGAAAATCGACTTTATACCTAAATATAAGATAACGTAATTCTTCTAAATGCTTTGCCGTTATGCCGTTAAGGCGTTTGTAGACTTCAGAAAGATAAAGAGGGTTAATTAACTTAAATATGTTAAACTAATGATTTGAGGCATTTCGATATCGATTGCTAAATATGTATATACAAGAAAATCGACTTTATACCTAAATATAAGCTCACGGAATTCTTCTAAATGCACTGCCGTTATGCCGCCATGGCTTTATGTTAACTTCGTTGCGTTAAAGAAGCTTTATTAACGTAAATATGTTAAACTTATGATTTGAAGATTTTCGAAATCGATTGCTAAATGCATATACACAACAAAATCGACTTTATACCTAAATATAAGATTAAGGAATTCTTCCAAATGCACTGCCGTTATGCCGTTATGGCGTTATGTTAACTTAATTTCGTTTAAGAAGGCTTATTAACTTAGATATGTTACACTAGTTATTTGAAGCATTTCGATATCGATTGCTAAATGAGTATATACAAGAAAATCGACTTTATACCTAAATATATGATAACGGAATTCTTCTACATGCACTGCCGTTATGCCGCCATGGCTTTGTGCGTTAAAGTAGGTTTGTTAACTTAAATATTTTAAACTAATGATTTGAAGCATTTCGATTTCGCTTGCTAAATGAGTATATACAAGAAAATGGACTTTATACCTAAGTATAAGGTTACGGAATTTTTCTAAATGCTTTGCCGTTATGCCGTTAAAACGTTTGTAGACTTCATTAAGATAAAGAGAGCTAATTAACTTAAATATGTTAAACTAATGATTTGAAGCATTTCTATATCGATTGCTAAATGTGTATATACAAGAAAATGGACTTTATACCTAAATATAAGAATACGTAATTCTTCTAAATGCTTTGCCGTTATGCCGTTAAGATGTTTGTAGACTTCAGTAAAATAAAGAGGGTTAATTAACTTAAATATGTTAAACTAATGCCTTGAAGCATTTCGATTTCGATTGCTAAATGTGTATATACAAGAAAATCGACTTTATACCTAAATATAAGATTACGGAATTCTTCCAAATGCACTGCCGTTATACCGTTATGGTTTTATGTTAACTTCAGTTAGTTTAAGAAGGTTTATAAACTTAAATATGTTAAACCAGTTATTTGAAGCATTTCGATATCGATTGCTTAATGCATATATACAAGAAAATCGACTTTATTCCTAAATATAAGATTACGGAATTCTTCCAAATGTACTGTCGTTATGCCACCATGGCTTTATATCAACTTCAAAACGTTAAAAAAGTTAATTAACTTAAATATGATAATCTTATGATTTGAGGCATTTCGATATCGATTGCTAAATGTGTATATAGAAGGAAATCAACTTTATACCTAAATATAAGATTACGGAATTCTTCTACATGAACTGCCGTTATGCCGCCATGGCTTTGTGTTAACTTCAGTGCGTTAAAGAAGCTTTATTAACTTAAATATGTTAAACTAATGATTTGAAGATTTTCGAAATCGATTGCTAAGTGCATATATACAAGAAAATCTTCCTTATACCTAAATATAAGATTACGGAATTCTTCCACATGTACTGTCGTTATGCCGCCATGGCTTTATATGAACTTCAATATGTTAAAGAAGGTTAATTAACATAAGTATGTTAAACTAATGATTTGAGGCATTTCGATATCGATTGCTAAATGAGTATATACAACAAAATCGACTTTATACCTAAATATACGCTTACGGAATTCTTCTAAATGCACTGCTGTTATGCCGTTATGGCTTTATGTTAACTTCAGTTCGTTAAAGAAGGTTTATTAGCTTAGATATGTTACACCAGTTATTAGAAGCATTTCGAAATCGATTGCTTAATGTATATATACAAGAAAATCGACTTTATACCTAAATATAAGATTACGGAATTCTTCAAAATGTACTGTCGTTATGCCGCCATGGCTTTATATGAACATCAATATGTTAAAGAAGGTTAATTAACTTAAATATGTTAAACTAATGATTTGAGGCATTTCGATACCGATTGCTAAATATGTATTAACAAGAAAATCGACTTTATACCTAAATATAATTTTACGGAAATCTTCCAAATGCACTTCCGTTATACCGTTATGGTTTTATGTTAACTTCAGTTAGGTAAAGAGGGTTTATTAACATACATATGTTAAACCAGTTATTTGAAGCATTTCGATATCGATTGCTTAATGCATATATACAAGAAAATCGACTTTATACTTAAATATAAGATAACGTAATTCTTCTAAATGCTTTGCCGTTATGCCGTTAAGGCGTTTGTAGACTTCAGAAAGATAAAGAGGGTTAATTAATTTAAATATGTTAAACTAATGATTTGAGGCATTCCGATATCGCTTGCTAAATGAGTATATACAAGAAAATCGACTTTATACCTAAATATAAGATTATGTAATTCTTCTAAATGCTTTGCCGTTATGCAATTAAGGCGTTTGTAGACTTCAGTAAGATAAAGAGGGTTAATTAACTTAAATATGTTAAACTAATGATTTGAGGCATTTCGATATCGATTGCTTAATGTGTATGTACAAGAAAATCGACTTTATACCTAAATATATGATAACGGAATTCTTCTACATGCAGTTATGCCGTTAAGGCGTTTGTAGACTTCAGTAAGATAAAGAGGGTTAGTTAACTTAAATATGTTAAGCTAATGATTTGAGGCATTTCGATATCGATTGCTAAATGTGTATGTACAAGAAAATCGACTTTGTACCTAAATATAAGATCACGTAATTCTTCAAAATGCTTTGCCGTTATGCCGTTAAGGCCTTTGTAGACTTCAGTAAGATAAAGAGGGTTAATTAACTTAAATATGTTAAACTAATGATTTGAGGCATTTCGACATCGATTGTTAAATGTGTATGTACAAGAAACTCGACTTTATACCTAAATATATGATAACGGAATTCTTCTACATGCACTTATGCCGTTAAGGCGTTTGTAGACTTCAGTAAGATAAAGAGGGTTAATTAACTTAAATATGTTAAGCTAATGATTTGAGGCATTTCGATATCGATTGCTAAATGTGTATGTACAAGAAAATCGACTTTGTACCCAAATATAAGATTACGTAATTCTTCAAAATGCTTTGCCGTTATGCCGTTAAGGCCTTTGTAGACTTCAGTAAGATAAAGGGGGTTAATTAACTTAAATATGTTAAACTAATGATTTGAGGCATTTCGATATCGATTGCTAAATATGTATATACAAGAAAATCGACTTTATACCTAAATATAAGGTTACGGAATTCTTCCAATTGCACTTCCGTTATACCGTTATGGTTTTATGTTAACTTCAGTTAGTTAAAGAGGGTTTATTAACATAAATATGTTAAACCAGTTATTTGAAGCATTTCTATATCGATTGCTAAATGAGTATATACAAGAAAATCGACTTTATACCTAAATATAAGATTACGTAATCCTTCTAAATGCTTTGCCGTTATGCCGTTAAGATGTTTGTAGACTTCAATAAAATAAAGAGGGTTAATTAACTTAAATATGTTAAACTAATGATTTGAAGCATTTCGATTTCGACTGCTAAATGAGTATATACAAGAAAAGCGACTTTATACCGAAATATAAGATAACGTAATTCTTCTAAATGGTTTGCCGTTATGCCGTTAAGGCATTTGTAGACTTCAGTAAGATAAAGAGGGTTAATTATCTTAAATATGTTAAACTTATGATTTGAAGCATTTCGATTTCGATTGCTAAATGTGTATATACAAGAAAATCGACTTTATACCTAAATATATATATGATTACGTAATTTTTCTAAATGCTTTGCCGTTATGCCGTTAAGGCGTTTGTAGACTTCAGTAAGATAAAGAGGGTTAATTAACTTGAATATGTTAAACTAATGATTTGAGGCATTTCGATATCGATTGCTAAATGTGTATATACAAGAAAATCGACTTAATGCCTAAATATAAGATTACGGAATTCTTCCAAATTCACTGCCGTTATACCGTTATGGCTTTATGTTAACTTCAGTTAGTTAAAGAAGGTTTGTTAACTTAAATATGTTAAACCAATTATTTGAAGCATTTCGATATCGATTGCTTAATGCATATATACAAGAAAATCGACTTTATACCTAAATAAAAGATTATGGAATTCTTCCAAATGTACTGTCGTTATGGCACCATGGCTTTATATCAACTTCAATACGTTAAAAAAGGTTAATTAACTTAAATATGTTAAACTAATGATTTGAAGCATTTAGATATCGATTGCTAAAGGTGTATTTACAACAAAATCGACTTTATACCTAAATATAAGTTTACGGAATTCTTCTAAATGCACTGCCGTTATGCCGCCATGGCTTTATGTTAACTTCGTTGCGTTAAAGAAGCTTTATTAACTTAAATATGTTAAACTTATGATTTGAAGATTTTCGAAATCGATTGCTAAATGCATATACACAACAAGATCGACTTTATACCTAAATATAAGATTACGGAATTCTTCCAAATGCACTGCCGTTATGCCGTTATGGCTTTATGTTAACTTAAGTTCGTTTAAGAAGGCTTACTAACTTAGATATGTTACACTAGTTATTTGAAGCATTTCGATATCGATTGCTAAATGAGTATATACAAGAAAATCGACTTTATACCTAAATATATGATAACGGAATTCTTCTACATGCACTGCCGTTATGCCGCCATGGCTTTGTGCGTTAAAGTAGGTTTGTTAACTTAAATATGTTAAACTAATGATTTGAGGCATTTCGATTTCGATTGCTAAATGAGTATATACAAGAAAATGGACTTTATACCTAAGTATAAGATTACGGAATTTTTCTAAATGCTTTGCCGTTATGCCGTTAAAACGTTTGTAGACTTCATTAAGATAAAGAGAGTTAATTAACTTAAATATGTTAAACTAATGATTTGAAGCATTTCTATATCGATTGCTAAATGTGTATATACAACAAATGGACTTTTTACCTAAATATAAGATTACGTAATTCTTCTAAATGCTTTGTCGTTATGCCGTTAAGATGTTTGTAGACTTCAGTAAAATAAAGAGGGTTAATTAACTTAAATATGTTAAACTAATGCCTTGAAGCATTTCGATTTCGATTGCTAAATGTGTATATACAAGAAAATCGACTTTATACCTAAATATAAGATTACGGAATTCATCCAAATGCACTGCCGTTATACCGTTATGGTTTATGTTAACTTCAGTTAGTTTAAGAAGGTTTATAAACTTAAATATGTTAAACCAGTTATTTGAAGCATTTCGATATCGATTGCTTAATGCATATATACAAGAAAATCGACTTTATTCCTAAATATAAGATTACGGAATTCTTCCAAATGTACTGTCGTTATGCCACCATGGCTTTATATTAACTTCAATACGTTAAAAAAGGTTAATTAACTTAAATATGATAATCTTATGATTTGAGGAATTTCGATATCGATTGCTAAATGTGTATATAGAAGAAAATCGACTTTATACCTAAATATAAGATTACGGTTTTTTTTCTACATGAACTGCCGTTATGCCGCCATGGCTTTGTGTTAACTTCAGTGCGTTAAAGAAGTTTTTATTAACTTAAATATGTTAAACTAATGATTTGAAGATTTTCGAAATCGATTGCTAAGTGCATATATACAAGAAAATCTTCCTTATACCTAAATATAAGATTACGGAATTCTTCCAAATGTACTGTCGTTATGCCGCCATGGCTTTATATGAACTTCAATATGTTAAAGAAGGTTAATTAACATAAGTATGTTAAACTAATGATTTGAGGCATTTCGATATCGATTGCTAAATGTGTATATACAACAAAATCGACTTTATACCTAAATATACGCTTACGGAATTCTTCTAAATGCACTGCCGTTATGCCGTTATGGCTTTATGTTAACTTCAGTTCGTTAAAGAAGGTTTATTAACTTAGATATGTTACACCAGTTATTAGAAGCATTTCGAAATCGATTGCTTAATGTATATATACAAGAAATTCGACTTTATACCTAAATATAAGATTACGGAATTCTTAAAAATGTACTGTCGTTATGCCGCCATTGCTTTATATGAACATCAATATGTTAAAGAAGGTTAATTAACTTAAATATGTTAAACTAATGATTTGAGGCATTTCGGTATCGATTGCTAAATATGTATATACAAGAAAATCGACTTTATTCCTAAATATAAGGTTACGGAATTCTTCCAAATGCACTTCCGTTATACCGTTATGGTTTTATGTTAACTTCAGTTAGTTAGAGAGGGTTTATTAACATAAATATGTTAAACCAGTTATTTGAAGCATTTCGATATCGATTGCTTAATGCATATATACAAGAAAATCGACTTTATACCTAAATATAAGATTACGTAATTCTTCTAAATGCTTTGCCGTTATGCAATTAAGGCGTTTGTAGACTTCAGTAAGATAAAGAGGGTAAATTAACTTGAATATGTTAAACTAATGATTTGAGGCATTTCGACATCGATTGCTAAATGTGTATATACAAGAAAATCGACTTTATACCTAAATATATGATAATGGAATTCTTCTACATGCAGTTATGCCGTTAAGGCGTTTGTAGACTTCAGAAAGATAAAAAGGGTTAATTAACTTAAATGTGTTAAACTAATGATTTGAGGCATTTCGATATCGCTTGCTAAATGAGTATATATAAGAAAATCGACTTTATACCTAAATATAAGATTACGTAATTCTTCAAAATGCTTTGCCGTTATGCAATTAAGGCGTTTGTAGACTTCAGTAAGATAAAGAGGGTTAATTAACTTAAATATGTTAAACTAATGATTTGAGGCATTTCGACATCGATTGCTAAATGTGTATGTACAAGAAAATCGACTTTATACCTAAATAAATGATAACGGAATTCTTCTACATGCAGTTATGCCGTTAAGGCGTTTGTAGACTTCAGTAAGATAAAGAGGGTTAATTAACTTAAATATGTTAAACTAATGATTTGAGGCATTTCGATATCGATTGCTAAATGTGTATGTACAAGAAAATCGACTTTATACCTAAATATAGATAACGGAATTCTTCTACATGCACTGCCGTTATGCCGTTAAGGCGTTTGTAGACTTCAGTAAGATAAAGGGGGTTAATTAACTTAAATATGTTAAACTAATGATTTGAGGCATTTCGATATCGATTGCTAAATATGTATATACAAGAAAATCGACTTTATACCTAAGTATAAGGTTACGGAATTCTTCCAAATGCACTTCCGTTATACCGTTATGGTTTTATGTTAACTTCAGTTAGCTAAAGAGGGTTTATTAACATAAATATGTTAAATCAGTTATTTGAAGCATTTCTATATCGATTGCTAAATGAGTATATACAAGAAAATCGACTTTATACCTAAATATAAGACTACGTAGACCTTCTAAATACTTTGCCGTTGTGCCGTTAAGATGTTTGTAGACCTCAATAAAATAAAGAGGGTTAATTAACTTAAATATGTTCAACTAATGATTTGAAGCATTTAGATATCGATTGCTAAAGGTGTATTTACAACAAAATCGACTTTATACCTAAATATAAGCTTACGGAATTCTTCTAAATGCACTGCCGTTATGCCGCCATGGCTTTATGTTAACTTCGTTGCGTTAAAGAAGCTTTATTAACTTAAATATGTTAAACTTATGATTTGAAGATTTTCGAAATCGATTGCTAAATGCATATACACAACAAAATCGACTTTATACCTAAATATAAGATTACGGAATTCTTCCAAATGCACTGCCGTTATGCCGTTATGGCTTTATGTTAACTTAAGTTCGTTTAAGAAGGTTTATTAACTTAGATATGTTACACTAGTTATTTGAAGCATTTCGATATCGATTGATAAATGAGTATATACAAGAAAATCGACTTTATACCTAAATATATGATAACGGAATTCTTCTACATGCACTGCCGTTATGCCGCCATGGCTTTATGCGTTAAAGTAGGTTTGTTAACTTAAATATGTTAAACAAACGATTTGAAGCATTTCGATTTTGATTGCTAAATGAGTATATACAAGAAAATGGACTTTATACCTAAGTATAAGATTACGGAATTTTTCTAAATGCTTTGCCGTTATGCCGTTAAAACGTTTGTAGACTTCATTAAGATAAAGAGAGTTAATTAACTTAAATATGTTAAACTAATGATTTGAAGCATTTCTATATCGATTGCTAAATGTGTATATACAAGAAAATGGACTTTATACCTAAATATAAGATAACGTAATTCTTCTAAATGCTTTGCCGTTATGCCGTTAAGATGTTCGTAGACTTCAGTAAAATAAAGAGGGTTAATTAACTTAAATATGTTAAACTAATGCCTTGACGCATTTCGATTTCGATTGCTAAATGTGTATATACAAGAAAATCGACTTTATACCTAAATATAAGACTACGGAATTCTTCCAAATGCACTGCCGTTATACCGTTATGGTTTTGTGTTAACTTCAGTTCGTTAAAGAAGGTTTATTAACTTAGATATGTTACACCAGTTATTAGAAGCATTTCGAAATCGATTGCTTAATGTATATATACAAGAAAATCGACTTTATACCTAAATATAAGATTACGGAATTCTTCAAAATGTACTGTCAATATGCCGCCATGGCTTTATATGAACATCAATATGTTAAAGAAGGTTAATTAACTTAAATATGTTAAACTAATGATTTGAGGCATTTCGATATCGATTGCTAAATATGTATATACAAGAAAATCGACTTTATACCTAAATATAAGGTTACGGAATTCTTCCAAATGCACTTCCGTTATACCGTTATGGTTTTATGTTAACTTCAGTTAGTTAAAGAGGGTTTATTAACATAAATATGTTAAACCAGTTATTTGAAGCATTTCGATATCGATTGCTTAATGCATATATACAAGAAAATCGACTTTATACCTAAATATAAGACTACGGAATTCTTCTAATTGCTATGCAATTAAGGCGTTTGTAGACTTCAGAAAGATAAAGAAGGTTAATTAACTTAAATATGTTAAACTAATGATTTGAGGCATTTCGATATCGATTGCTAAATATGTATATACATGAAAATAGACTTTATACCTAAATATAAGGTTACGGAATTCTTCCAAATGCACTTCCGTTATACCGTTATGGTTTTATGTTAACTTCAGTTCGTTAAAGAAGGTTTATGAACTTAGATATGTTACACCAGTTATAAGAAGCATTTCGAAATCGATTGCTTAATGCATATATACAAGAAAATCGACTTTATACCTAAATATAAGATTACGGAATTCTTCTAAATGCTTTGCCGTTATGCCGTTAAGGCGTTTGTAGACTTCAGAAAGATAAAGAGGGTTAATTAACTTAAATATGTTAAACTAATGATTTGAGGCATTCCGATATCGCTTGCTAAATGAGTATATACAAGAAAATCGACTTTATACCTAAATATAAGATTACGTAATTCTTCTAAATGCTTTGCCGTTATGCAATTAAGGCGTTTGTAGACTTCAGTAAGATAAAGAGGGTTAATTAACTTAAATATGTTAAACTAATGATTTGAGGCATTTCGATATCGATTGCTTAATGTGTATATATAAGAAAATCGACTTTATACCTAAATATAAGATTACGTAATTCTTCTAAATGCTTTGCCGTTATGCAATTAAGGCGTTTGTAGACTTCAGTAAGATAAAGAGAGTTAATTAACTTAAATATGTTAAGCTAATGATTTGAGGCATTTCGATATCGATTGCTAAATGTTTATGTACAAGAAAATCGACTTTATACCTAAATATATGATAGCGGAATTCTTCTACATGCACTGCCGTTATGCCGTTAAGGCGTTTGTAGACTTCAGTAAGATAAAGGGGGTTAATTAACCTAAATATGTTAAACTAATGATTTAAGGCATTTCGATATCGATTGCTAAAAGTGTGTATACAAGAAAATCGACTTAATACCTAAATATAAGATTACGGACTTCTTCCAAATGCACTGCCGTTATGCCGCTAAGGCTTTTGTAGACTTTAGTAAGATAAAGAGGGTTAATTAACTTAAATATGTTAAACTAATGATTTGAAGCATTTTGATTTCGATTGCTAAATGAGTATATACAAGAAAATCGACTTTATATCGAAATATAAGATTACTTAATTCTTCTAAATGCTTTGCCGTTATGCCGTTATGGCGTTTGTAGACTTCAGTAATATAAAGAGGGTTAATTAACTTAAATATGTTAAACTAATGATTTGAAGCATTTTGATTTCGATTGCTAAATGAGTATATACAAGAAAATCGACTTTATACCGAAATATAAGATAACTTAATTCTTCTAAATGCTTTGCCGTTATGCCGTTAAGGCGTTTGTAGACTTCAGTAAGATAAAGAGGGTTAATTAACTTAATTATGTTAAACTAATGATCTGAGGCATTTCGATATCGATTGCTAAATGTGTATGTACAAGAAAATCGACTTTATACCTAAATATATGATAACTGAATTCTTCTACATGCACTGCCGTTATGCCGTTAAGGCGTTTGTAGACTTCAGTAAGATAAAGAGGGTTAATTAACTTAAATATGTTAAACTAATGATTTGAGGCATTTCGATATCGATTGATAAATATGTATATACAAGAAAATCGACTTTATACCTGAGTATAAGGTTACGGAATTCTTCCAAATGCACTTCCGTTATACCGTTATGGTTTTATGTTAACTTCAGTTAGTTAAAGAGGGTTTATTAACATAAATATGTTAAACCAGTTATTTGAAGCATTTCTATATCGATTGCTAAATGAGTATATACAAGAAAATCGACTTTATACCTAAATATAAGACTACGTAGACCTTCTAAATACTTTGCCGTTGTGCCGTTAAGATGTTTGTAGACCTCAATAAAATAAAGAGGGTTAATTAACTTAAATATGTTCAACTAATGATTTGAAGCATTTAGATATCGATTGCTAAAGGTGTATTTACAACAAAATCGACTTTATACCTAAATATAAGCTTACGGAATTCTTCTAAATGCACTGCCGTTATGCCGCCATGGCTTTATGTTAACTTCGTTGCGTTAAAGAAGCTTTATTAACTTAAATATGTTAAACTTATGATTTGAAGATTTTCGAAATCGATTGCTAAATGCATATACACAACAAAATCGACTTTATACCTAAATATAAGATTACGGAATTCTTCCAAATGCACTGCCGTTATGCCGTTATGGCTTTATGTTAACTTAATTTCGTTTAAGAAGGTTTATTAACTTAGATATGTTACACTAGTTATTTGAAGCATTTCGATATCGATTGATAAATGAGTATATACAAGAAAATCGACTTTATACCTAAATATATGATAACGGAATTCTTCTACATGCACTGCCGTTATGCCGCCATGGCTTTATGCGTTAAAGAAGGTTTGTTAACTTAAATATGTTAAACAAATGATTTAAAGCATTTCGATTTCGATTGCTAAATGAGTATATACAAGAAAATGGACTTTATACCTAAGTATAAGATTACGGAATTTTTCTAAATGCTTTGCCGTTATGCCGTTAAAACGTTTGTAGACTTCATTAAGGTAAAGAGAGTTAATTAACTTAAATATGTTAAACTAATGATTTGAAGCATTTCTATATCGATTGCTAAATGTGTATATACAAGAAAATGGACTTTATACCTAAATATTAGATAACGTAATTCTTCTAAATGCTTTGCCGTTATGCCGTTAAGATGTTTGTAGACTTCAGTAAAATAAAGAGGGTTAATTAACTTAAATATGTTAAACTAATGCCTTGACGCATTTCGATTTCGATTGCTAAATGTGTATATACAAGAAAATCGACTTTATACCTAAATATAAGACTACGGAATTCTTCCAAATGCACTGCCGTTATACCGTTATGGTTTTGTGTTAACTTCAGTTAGTTTAAGAAGGTTTATAACCTTAAATATGTTAAACCAGTTATTTGAAGCATTTCGATATCGATTGCTTAATGCATATATACAAGAAAATCTTCCTTATACCTAAATATAAGATTACGGAATTCTTCCAAATGTACTGTCGTTATGCCGCCATGGCTTTATATGAACTTCAATATGTTAAAGAAGGTTAATTAACTTAAGTATGTTAAACTAATGATTTGAGGCATTTCGATATCGATTGCTAAATGTGTATATACAACAAAATCGACTTTATACCTAAATATACTCTTACGGAATTCTTCTAAATGCACTGGCGTTATGCCGTTATGGCTTTATGTTAACTTCAGTTCGTTAAAGAAGGTTTATTAACTTAGATATGTTACACCAGTTATTAGAAGCATTTCGAAATCGATTGCTTAATGTATATATACAAGAAAATCGACTTTATACCTAAATATAAGATTACGGAATTCTTCAAAATGTACTGTCAATATGCCGCCATGGCTTTATATGAACATCAATATGTTAAAGAAAGTTAATTAACTTAAATATGTTAAACTAATGATTTGAGGCATTTCGATATCGATTGCTAAATATGTATATACAAGAAAATCGACTTTATACCTAAATATAAGGTTACGGAATTCTTCCAAATGCACTTCCGTTATACCGTTATGGTTTTATGTTAACTTCAGTTAGTTAAAGAGGGTTTATTAACATAAATATGTTAAACCAGTTATTTGAAGCATTTCGATATCGATTGCTTAATGCATATATACAAGAAAATCGACTTTATACCTAAATATAAGATTACGGAATTTTTCTATTTGCTATGCAATTAAGGCGTTTGTAGACTTCAGAAAGATAAAGAAGGTTAATTAACTTAAATATGTTAAACTAATGATTTGGGGCATTTCGATATCGATTGCTAAATATGTATATACAAGAAAATCGACTTTATACCTAAATATAAGGTTACGGAATTCTTCCAAATGCACTTCCGTTATACCGTTATGGTTTTATGTTAACTTCAGTTCGTTAAAGAAGGTTTATGAACTTAGATATGTTACACCAGTTATTAGAAGCATTTCGAAATCGATTGCTTAATGCATATATACAAGAAAATCGACTTTATACCTAAATATAAGATTACGGAATTCTTCTAAATGCTTTGCCGTTATGCCGTTAAGGCGTTTGTAGACTTCAGAAAGATAAAGAGGGTTAATTAACTTAAATATGTTAAACTAATGATTTGAGGCATTCCGATATCGCTTGCTAAATGAGTATATACAAGAAAATCGACTTTATACCTAAATATAATATTACGTAATTCTTCTTAATGCTTTGCCGTTATGCAATTAAGGCGTTTGTAGAATTCAGTAAGATAAAGAGGGTTAATTAACTTAAATATGTTAAACTAATGATTTGAGGCATTTCGATATCGATTGCTAAATGTGTATATATAAGAAAATCGACTTTATACCTAAATATAAGATTACGTAATTCTTCCTAACGCTTTGCCGTTATGCAATTAAGGCGTTTGTAGAATTCAGTAAGATAAAGGGGGTTAATTAACCTAAATATGTTAAACTAATGATTTAAGGCATTTCGATATCGATTGCTAAATGTGTATATACAAGAAAATCGACTTTATATCGAAATATAAGATTACTTAATTCTTCTAAATGCTTTGCCGTTATGCCGTTATGGCGTTTGTAGACTTTAGTAAGATAAAGAGGGTTAATTAACTTAAATATGTTAAACTAATGATTTGAAGCATTTTGATTTCGATTGCTAAATGAGTATATACAAGAAAATCGACTTTATATCGAAATATAAGATTACTTAATTCTTCTAAATGCTTTGCCGTTATGCCGTTATGGCGTTTGTAGACTTTAGTAAGATAAAGAGGGTTAATTAACTTAAATATGTTAAACTAATGATTTGAAGCATTTTGATTTCGATTGCTAAATGAGTATATACAAGAAAATCGACTTTATACCGAAATATAAGATAACTTAATTCTTCTAAATGCTTTGCCGTTATGCCGTTAAGGCGTTTGTAGACTTCAGTAAGATAAAGAGGGTTAATTAACTTAAATATGTTAAACTAATGATTTGAAGCATTTCGATATCGATTGCTAAATGTGTATTTACAACAAAATCGACTTTATACCTAAATATAAGATTACGTAATTCTTCTAAATGCTTTGCCTTTATGCCGTTAAAACGTTTGTAGACTTTAGTAAGATAAAGAAGGTTAATTAACTTAAATATGTTAAACTAATGATTTGAAGCATTTCTATATCGATTGCTAAATGAGTATATACAAGAAAATCGACTTTATACCTAAATATAAGATTACGTAATTCTTCTAAATGCTTTACCGTTATGCCGTTAAGATGTTTGTAGACTTCAGTAAAATAAAGAGGGTTAATGAACTTAAATATGTTAAACTAATGATTTGAGGCATTTCGATATCGATTGATGAATATGTATATACAAGAAAATCGACTTTATACCTGAGTATAAGGTTACGGAATTCTTCCAAATGCACTTCCGTTATACCGTTATGGTTTTATGTTAACTTCAGTTAGTTAAAGAGGGTTTATTAACATAAATATGTTAAACCAGTTATTTGAAGCATTTCTATATCGATTGCTAAATGAGTATATACAAGAAAATCGACTTTATACCTAAATAGAAGACTACGTAGACCTTCTAAATACTTTGCCGTTGTGCCGTTAAGATGTTTGTAGACCTCAATAAAATAAAGAGGGTTAATTAACTTAAATATGTTCAACTAATGATTTGAAGCATTTAGATATCGATTGCTAAAGGTGTATTTACAACAAAATCGACTTTATACCTAAATATAAGCTTACGGAATTCTTCTAAATGCACTGCCGTTATGCCGCCATGGCTTTATGTTAACTTCGTTGCGTTAAAGAAGCTTTATTAACTTAAATATGTTAAACTTATGATTTGAAGATTTTCGAAATCGATTGCTAAATGCACATACACAACAAAATCGACTTTATACCTAAATATAAGATTACGGAATTCTTCCAAATGCACTGCCGTTATGCCGTTATGGCTTTATGTTAACTTAAGTTCGTTTAAGAAGGTTTATTAACTTAGATATGTTACACTAGTTATTTGAAGCATTTCGATATCGATTGATAAATGAGTATATACAAGAAAATCGACTTTATACCTAAATATATGATAACGGAATTCTTCTACATGCACTGCCGTTATGCCGCCATGGCTTTATGCGTTAAAGTAGGTTTGTTAACTTAAATATGTTAAACAAATGATTTGAAGCATTTCGATTTCGATTGCTAAATGAGTATATACAAGAAAATGGACTTTATACCTAAGTATAAGATTACGGAATTTTTCTAAATGCTTTGCCGTTATGCCGTTAAAACGTTTGTAGACTTCATTAAGGTAAAGAGAGTTAATTAACTTAAATATGTTAAACTAATGATTTGAAGCATTTCTATATCGATTGCTAAAAGTGTATATACAAGAAAATGGACTTTATACCTAAATATAAGATAACGTAATTCTTCTAAATGCTTTGCCGTTATGCCGTTAAGATGTTTGTAGACTTCAGTAAAATAAAGAGGGTTAATTAACTTAAATATGTTAAACTAATGCCTTGACGCATTTCGATTTCGATTGCTAAATGTGTATATACAAGAAAATCGACTTTATACCTAAATATAAGACTACGGAATTCTTCCAAATGCACTGCCGTTATACCGTTATGGTTTTGTGTTAACTTCAGTTAGTTTAAGAAGGTTTATAACCTTAAATATGTTAAACCAGTTATTTGAAGCATTTCGATATCGATTGCTTAATGCATATATACAAGAAAATCCTCCTTATACCTAAATATAAGATTACGGAATTCTTCCAAATGTACTGTCGTTATGCCGCCATGGCTTTATATGAACTTCAATATGTTAAAGAAGGTTAATTAACTTAAGTATGTTAAACTAATGATTTGAGGCATTTCGATATCGATTGCTAAATGTGTATATACAACAAAATCGACTTTATACCTAAATATACTCTTACGGAATTCTTCTAAATGCACTGGCGTTATGCCGTTATGGCTTTATGTTAACTTCAGTTCGTTAAAGAAGGTTTATTAACTTAGATATGTTACACCAGTTATTAGAAGCATTTCGAAATCGATTGCTTAATGTATATATACAAGAAAATCGACTTTATACCTAAATATAAGATTACGGAATTCTTCAAAATGTACTGTCAATATGCCGCCATGGCTTTATATGAACATCAATATGTTAAAGAAAGTTAATTAACTTAAATATGTTAAACTAATGATTTGAGGCATTTCGATATCGATTGCTAAATATGTATATACAAGAAAATCGACTTTATACCTAAATATAAGGTTACGGAATTCTTCCAAATGCACTTCCGTTATACCGTTATGGTTTTATGTTAACTTCAGTTAGTTAAAGAGGGTTTATTAACATAAATATGTTAAACCAGTTATTTGAAGCATTTCGATATCGATTGCTTAATGCATATATACAAGAAAATCGACTTTATATCTAAATATAAGATTACGGAATTCTTCTATTTGCTATGCAATTAAGGCGTTTGTAGACTTCAGAAAGATAAAGAAGGTTAATTAACTTAAATATGTTAAACTAATGATTTGGGGCATTTCGATATCGATTGCTAAATATGTATATACAAGAAAATCGACTTTATACCTAAATATAAGGTTACGGAATTCTTCCAAATGCACTTCCGTTATACCGTTATGGTTTTATGTTAACTTCAGTTCGTTAAAGAAGGTTTATGAACTTAGATATGTTACACCAGTTATTAGAAGCATTTCGAAATCGATTGCTTAATGCATATATACAAGAAAATCGACTTTATACCTAAATATAAGATTACGGAATTCTTCTAAATGCTTTGCCGTTATGCCGTTATGGCGTTTGTAGACTTCAGTAATATAAAGAGGGTTAATTAACTTAAATATGTTAAACTAATGATTTGAGGCATTCCGATATCGCTTGCTAAATGAGTATATACAAGAAAATCGACTTTATACCTAAATATAATATTACGTAATTCTTCTTAATGCTTTGCCGTTATGCAATTAAGGCGTTTGTAGAATTCAGTAAGATAAAGAGGGTTAATTAACTTAAATATGTTAAACTAATGATTTGAGGCATTTCGATATCGATTGCTAAATGTGTATATATAAGAAAATCGACTTTATACCTAAATATAAGATTACGTAATTCTTCCTAATGCTTTGCCGTTATGCAATTAAGGCGTTTGTAGAATTCAGTAAGATAAAGGGGGTTAATTAACCTAAATATGTTAAACTAATGATTTAAGGCATTTCGATATCGATTGCTAAATGTGTATATACAAGAAAATCGACTTTATATCGAAATATAAGATTACTTAATTCTTCTAAATGCTTTGCCGTTATGCCGTTATGGCGTTTGTAGACTTTAGTAAGATAAAGAGGGTTAATTAACTTAAATATGTTAAACTAATGATTTGAAGCATTTTGATTTCGATTGCTAAATGAGTATATACAAGAAAATCGACTTTATATCGAAATATAAGATTACTTAATTCTTCTAAATGCTTTGCCGTTATGCCGTTATGGCGTTTGTAGACTTCAGTAATATAAAGAGGGTTAATTAACTTAAATATGTTAAACTAATGATTTGAAGCATTTTGATTTCGATTGCTAAATGAGTATATACAAGAAAATCGACTTTATACCGAAATATAAGATAACTTAATTCTTCTAAATGCTTTGCCGTTATGCCGTTAAGGCGTTTGTAGACTTCAGTAGATAAAGAGGGTTAATTAACTTAATTATGTTAAACTAATGATCTGAGGCATTTCGATATCGATTGCTAAATGTGTATGTACAAGAAAATCGACTTTATACCTAAATATATGATAACTGAATTCTTCTACATGCACTGCCGTTATGCCGTTAAGGCGTTTGTAGACTTCAGTAAGATAAAGGGGGTAAATTAACTTAAATATATTAAACTAATGATTTGAGGCATTTCGATATCGATTGCTAAATGTGTATGTACAAGAAAATCGACTTAATACCTAAATATAAGATTACGGAATTCTTCCAAATGCACTGCCGTTATACCGTTATGGCTTTATGTTAACTTCAGTTAGTTAAAGAAGGTTTGTTAACTTAAATATGTTAAACCAGTTATTTGAAGCATTTCGATATCGATTGCTTAATGCATATATACAAGAAAATCGACTTTATACCTAAATAAAAGATTACGGAATTCTTCGAAATGTACTGCCGTTATGCCGTTAAGGCGTTTGTAGACTTCAGTAAGATAAAGGGGGTTAATTAACTTAAATATGTTAAACTAATGATTTGAAGCATTTCGATATCGATTGCTAAATGTGTATATACAACAAAATCGACTTTATGCCTAAATATAAGATTACGTAATTCTTCTAAATGCTTTTCCTTTATGCCGTTAAAACGTTTGTAGACTTTAGTAAGATAAAGAGGGTTAATTAACTTAAATATGTTAAACTAATGATTTGAAGCATTTCTATATCGATTGCTAAATGAGTATATACTAGAAAATCGACTTTTTACCTAAATACAAGATAACGTAATTCTTCTAAATGCTTTGCCGTTATGCCGTTAAGGCGTTTGTAGACTTCAGTAAGATAAAGAGGGTTAATTAACTTAAAGATGTTAAACTAATGATTTGAGGCATTTCGATATCGCTTGCTTAATGAGTATATACAAGAAAATCGACTTTATACCTAAATATAAGATTACGTAATTCTTCCAAATCCTTTGCCGTTATGCAATTAAGGCTTCTGTAGGCTTCAGTAAGATAAAGTAGGTTTGTTAACTTAAATATGTTAAACTAATGATTTGAGGCATTTCGATATCGATTGCTAAATGTGTATGTACAAGAAAATCGACTTAATATCTAAATATAAGATTACAGAATTCTTCCAAATGCACTGCCGTTATGCCGTTAAGGCTTTTGTAGACTATAGTAAGATAAAGAGGGTTAATTAACTTAAATATGTTAAACTAATGATTTGAAGCATTTCGATATCGATTGCTAAATGTGTATTTACAACAAAATCGACTTTATACCTAAATATAAGATTACGTAATTCTTCTAAATGCTTTGCCTTTATGCCGTTAAAACGTTTGTAGACTTTAGTAAGATAAAGAAGGTTAATTAACTTAAATATGTTAAACTAATGATTTGAAGCATTTCTATATCGATTGCTAAATGAGTATATACAAGAAAATCGACTTTATACCTAAATATAAGATTACGTAATTCTTCTAAATGCTTTACCGTTATGCCGTTAAGATGTTTGTAGACTTCAGTAAAATAAAGAGGGTTAATGAACTTAAATATGTTAAACTAATGATTTGAGGCATTTCGATATCGATTGATAAATATGTATATACAAGAAAATCGACTTTATACCTGAGTATAAGGTTACGGAATTCTTCCAAATGCACTTCCGTTATACCGTTATGGTTTTATGTTAACTTCAGTTAGTTAAAGAGGGTTTATTAACATAAATATGTTAAACCAGTTATTTGAAGCATTTCTATATCGATTGCTAAATGAGTATATACAAGAAAATCGACTTTATACCTAAATATAAGACTACGTAGACCTTCTAAATACTTTGCCGT
>CM050324.1:3323439-3338515 GCA_027475135.1 Bactrocera correcta | reverse complement strand
TAAACTAATGATTTGAGGCATTTCGATACCGATTGCTAAATATGTATTAACAAGAAAATCGACTTTATACCTAAATATAAGGTTACGGAATTCTTCCAAATGCACTTCCGTTATACCGTTATGGTTTTATGTTAACTTCAGTTAGTTAAAGAGGGTTTATTAACATAAATATGTTAAACCAGTTATTTGAAGCATTTCGATATCGATTGCTTAATGCATATATACAAGAAAATCGACTTTATACCTAAATATAAGATAACGTAATTCTTCTAAATGCTTTGCCGTTATGCAATTAAGGCGTTTGTAGACTTCAGTAAGATAAAGAGGGTTAATTAACGTAAATATGTTAAACTAATGATTTGAGGCATTTCGATATCGATTGCTAAATATGTATATACAAGAAAATCGACTTTATACCTAAATATAAGGTTACGGAATTCTTCCAATTGCACTTCCGTTATACCGTTATGGTTTTATGTTAACTTCAGTTAGTTAAAGAGGGTTTATCAACATAAATATGTTAAACCAGTTATTTGAAGCATTTCTATATCGATTGCTAAATGAGTACATACAAGAAAATCGACTTTATACCTAAATATAAGATTACGTAATCCTTCTAAATGCTTTGCCGTTATGCCGTTAAGATGTTTGTAGACTTCAATAAAATAAAGAGGGTTAATTAACTTAAATATGTTAAACTAATGATTTGAAGCATTTCGATTTCGACTGCTAAATGAGTATGTACAAGAAAAGCGACTTTATACCGAAATATAAGATAACGTAATTCTTCTAAATGGTTTGCCGTTATGCCGTTAAGGCATTTGTAGACTTCAGTAAGATAAAGAGGGTTAATTATCTTAAGTATGTTTAACTAATGATTTGAGGCATTTCGATATCGATTGCTAAATGTGTATATACAAGAAAATCGACTTAATGCCTAAATATAAGATTACGGAATTCTTCCAAATGCACTGCCGTTATACCGTTATGGCTTTATGTTAACTTCAGTTAGTTAAAGAAGGTTTGTTAACTTAAATATGTTAAACCAGTTATTTGAAGCATTTCGATATCGATTGCTTAATGCATATATACAAGAAAATCGACTCTATACCTAAATAAAAGATTATGGAATTCTTCCAAATATACTGTCGTTATGCCACCATGGCTTTATATCAACTTCAATACGTTAAAAAAGGTTTATTAACTTAAATATGTTAAACTAATGATTTGAAGCATTTAGATATCGATTGCTAAAGGTGTATTTACAACAAAATCGACTTTATACCTAAATATAAGCTTACGGAATACTTCTAAATGCACTGCCGTTATGCCGCCATGGCTTTATGTTAACTTCGTTGCGTTAAAGAAGCTTTATTAACTTAAATATGTTAAACTTATGATTTGAAGATTTTCGAAATCGATTGCTAAATGCATATACACAACAAAATCGACTTTATACCTAAATATAAGATTACGGAATTCTTCCAACTGCACTGCCGTTATGCCGTTATGGCTTTATGTTAACTTAAGTTCGTTTAAGAAGGTTTATTAACTTAGATATGTTACACTAGTTATTTGAAGCATTTCGATATCGATTGCTAAATGAGTATATACAAGAAATTCGACTTTATCCCTAAATATATGATAACGGAATTCTTCTACATGCACTGCCGTTATGCCGCCATGGCTTTGTGCGTTAAAGTAGGTTTGTTAAATTAAATATGTTAAACTAATGATTTGAAGCATTTCGATTTCGATTGCTAAATGAGTATATACAAGAAAATCGACTTTATACCTAAATATAAGATTACGTAATCCTTCTAAATGCTTTGCCGTTATGCCTTTAAGATGTTTGTAGACTTCAATAAAATAAAGAGGGTTAATTAACTTAAATATGTTAAACTAATGATTTGAAGCATATCGATTTCGACTGCTAAATGAGTATATACAAGAAAAGCGACTATGTTAAACTAACGATTTGAGGCATTTCGATACCGATTGCTAAATATGTATTAACAAGAAAATCGACTTTATACCTAAATATAAGCTTACTAACTTCAGTTAGTTAAAGAGGGTTTATTAACATAAATATGTTAAACCAGTTATTTGAAGCATTTCGATATCGATTGCTTAATGCACATATACAAGAAAATCGACTTTATACCTAAATATAAGATAACGTAATTCTTCTAAATGCTTTGCCGTTATGCCGTTAAGGCGTTTGTAGACTTCAGAAAGATAAAGAGGCTTAATTAACTTAAATATGTTAAACTAATGATTTGAGGCATTTCGATATCGATTGCTAAATATGTATATACAAGAAAATCGACTTTATACCTAAATATAAGGTTACGGAATTCTTCCAATTGCACTTCCGTTATACCGTTATGGTTTTATGTTAACTTCAGTTAGTTAAAGAGGGTTTATCAACATAAATATGTTAAACCAGTTATTTGAAGCATTTCTATATCGATTGCTAAATGAGTACATACAAGAAAATCGACTTTATACCTAAATATAAGATTACGTAATCCTTCTAAATGCTTTGCCGTTATGCCGTTAAGATGTTTGTAGACTTCAATAAAATAAAGAGGGTTAATTAACTTAAATATGTTAAACTAATGATTTGAAGCATTTCGATTTCGACTGCTAAATGAGTATGTACAAGAAAAGCGACTTTATACCGAAATATAAGATAACGTAATTCTTCTAAATGGTTTGCCGTTATGCCGTTAAGGCATTTGTAGACTTCAGTAAGATAAAGAGGGTTAATTATCTTAAGTATGTTTAACTAATGATTTGAGGCATTTCGATATCGATTGCTAAATGTGTATATACAAGAAAATCGACTTAATGCCTAAATATAAGATTACGGAATTCTTCCAAATGCACTGCCGTTATACCGTTATGGCTTTATGTTAACTTCAGTTAGTTAAAGAAGGTTTGTTAACTTAAATATGTTAAACCAGTTATTTGAAGCATTTCGATATCGATTGCTTAATGCATATATACAAGAAAATCGACTCTTACCTAAATAAAAGATTATGGAATTCTTCCAAATATACTGTCGTTATGCCACCATGGCTTTATATCAACTTCAATACGTTAAAAAAGGTTTATTAACTTAAATATGTTAAACTAATGATTTGAAGCATTTAGATATCGATTGCTAAAGGTGTATTTACAACAAAATCGACTTTATACCTAAATATAAGCTTACGGAATACTTCTAAATGCACTGCCGTTATGCCGCCATGGCTTTATGTTAACTTCGTTGCGTTAAAGAAGCTTTATTAACTTAAATATGTTAAACTTATGATTTGAAGATTTTCGAAATCGATTGCTAAATGCATATACACAACAAAATCGACTTTATACCTAAATATAAGATTACGGAATTCTTCCAACTGCACTGCCGTTATGCCGTTATGGCTTTATGTTAACTTAAGTTCGTTTAAGAAGGTTTATTAACTTAGATATGTTACACTAGTTATTTGAAGCATTTCGATATCGATTGCTAAATGAGTATATACAAGAAATTCGACTTTATCCCTAAATATATGATAACGGAATTCTTCTACATGCACTGCCGTTATGCCGCCATGGCTTTGTGCGTTAAAGTAGGTTTGTTAAATTAAATATGTTAAACTAATGATTTGAAGCATTTCGATTTCGATTGCTAAATGAGTATATACAAGAAAATCGACTTTATACCTAAATATAAGATTACGTAATCCTTCTAAATGCTTTGCCGTTATGCCTTTAAGATGTTTGTAGACTTCAATAAAATAAAGAGGGTTAATTAACTTAAATATGTTAAACTAATGATTTGAAGCATATCGATTTCGACTGCTAAATGAGTATATACAAGAAAAGCGACTATGTTAAACTAACGATTTGAGGCATTTCGATACCGATTGCTAAATATGTATTAACAAGAAAATCGACTTTATACCTAAATATAAGCTTACTAACTTCAGTTAGTTAAAGAGGGTTTATTAACATAAATATGTTAAACCAGTTATTTGAAGCATTTCGATATCGATTGCTTAATGCACATATACAAGAAAATCGACTTTATACCTAAATATAAGATAACGTAATTCTTCTAAATGCTTTGCCGTTATGCCGTTAAGGCGTTTGTAGACTTCAGAAAGATAAAGAGGCTTAATTAACTTAAATATGTTAAACTAATGATTTGAGGCATTCCGATATCGCTTGCTAAATGAGTATATACAAGAAAATCGACTTTATACCTAAATATAAGATTACGTAATTCTTCTAAATGCTTTGCCGTTATGCAATTAAGGCGTTTGTAGACTTCAGTAAGATAAAGAGGGTTAATTAACTTAAATATGTTAAACTAATGATTTGAGGCATTTCTATATCGATTGCTAAATATGTATATACAAGAAAATCGACTTTATACCTAAATATAAGGTTACGGAATTCTTCCAATTGCACTTCCGTTATACCGTTATGGTTTTATGTTAACTTCAGTTAGTTAAAGAGGGTTTATTAACATAAATATGTTAAACCAGTTATTTGAAGCATTTCTATATCGATTGCTAAATGAGTATATACAAGAAAATCGACTTTATACCTAAATATAAGATTACGTAATCCTTCTAAATGCTTTGCCGTTATGCCGTTAAGATGTTTGTAGACTTCAATAAAATAAAGAGGGTTAATTAACTTAAATATGTTAAACTAATGATTTGAAGCATTTCGATTTCGACTGCTAAATGAGTATATACAAGAAAAGCGACTTTATACCGAAATATAAGATAACGTAATTCTTCTAAATGGTTTGCCGTTATGCCGTTAAGGCATTTGTAGACTTCAGTAAGATAAAGAGGGTTAATTATCTTAAATATGTTAAACTAATGATTTGAAGCATTTCGATTTCGATTGCTAAATGAGTATATACAAGAAAATCGACTTTATACCTAAATATATATATGATTACGTAATTTTTCTAAATGCTTTGCCGTTATGCCGTTAAGGCGTTTGTAGACTTCAGTAAGATAAAGAGGGTTAATTAACTTAAATATGTTAAACTAATGATTTGAGGCATTTCGATATCGATTGCTAAATGTGTATACACAAGAAAATCGACTTAATGCCTAAATATAAGATTACGGAATTCTTCCAAATGCACTGCCGTTATACCGTTATGGTTTTATGTTAACTTCAGTTAGTTAAAGAAGGTTTGTTAACTTAAATATGTTAAACCAGTTATTTGAAGCATTTCGATTTCGATTGCTTAATGCATATATACAAGAAAATCGACTTTATACCTAAATAAAAGATTATGGAATTCTTCCAAATGTACTGTCGTTATGCCACCATGGCTTTATATCAACTTCAATACGTTAAAAAAGGTTAATTAACTTAAATATTATAATCTTATGATTTGAGGCATTTCGATATCGATTGCTAAATGTGTATATAGAAGAAAATCGACTTTATACCTAAATATAAGATTACGGAATTCTTCTACATGAACTGCCGATATGCCGCCATGGCTTTGTGTTAACTTCAGTGCGTTAAAGAAGCTTTATTAACTTAAATATGTTAAACTAACGATTTGTAGATTTTCGAAATCGATTGCTAAGTGCATATATACAAGAAAATCTTCCTTATACCTAAATATAAGATTACGGAATTCTTCCAAATGTACTGTCGTTATTCCGCCATGGCTTTATATGAACTTCAATATGTTAAAGAAGGTTAATTAACTTAAGTATGTAAAACCAGTTATTTGACGCATTTCGATATCGATTGCTTAATGCATATATACAAGAAAATCGACTTTATACCTAAATATAAGATAACGTAATTCTTCTAAATGCTTTGCCGTTATGCCGTTAAGGCTTTATGTAAACTTCAGTAAGATAAAGAGGGTTAACTAACTTAAATATGTTAAACTAATGATTTGAGGCATTCCGATATCGCTTGCTAAATGAGTATATACAAGAAAATCGACTTTATACCTAAATATAAGATTACGTAATTCTTCTAAATGCTTTGCCGTTATGCAATTAAGGCGTTTGTAGACTTCAGTAAGATAAAAAGGGTTAATTAACTTAAATATGTTAAACTAATGATTTGAGGCATTTCGATATCGGTTGCTAAATGTGTATGTACAAGAAAATCGACTTTATACCTATATATATGATAACGGAATTCTTCTACATGTTGTTATGCCGTTAAGGCGTTTGTAGACTTCAGTAAGATAAAGAGGGTTAATTAACTTAAATATGTTAAACTAATGATTTGAGGCATTTCGATATCGCTTGCTAAATGAGTATATATAAGAAAATCGACTTTATACCTAAATATAAGATTACGTAATTCTTCAAAATGCTTTGCCGTTATGCAATTAAGGCGTTTGTAGACTTCAGTAAGATAAAGTGGGTTAATTAACTTAAATATGTTAAACTAATGATTTGAGACATTTCGACATCGATTGCTAAATGAGTATGTATAAGAAAATCGACATTATACCTAAATATATGATAACGGGATTCTTCTACATGCAGTTATGCCGTTAAGGCGTTTGTAGACTTCAGTAAGATAAAGAGGGTTAATTAACTTAAATATGTTAAACTAATGATTTGAGGCATTTCGATATCGATTGCTAAATGTGTATGTACAAGAAAATCGACTTTATACCTAAATATAGATAACGGAATTCTTCTACATGCACTGCCGTTATGCCGTTAAGGCATTTGTAGACTTCAGTAAGATAAAGGGGGTTAATTAACTTAAATATGTTAAACTAATGATTTGAGGCATTTCGATATCGATTGCTAAATATGTATATACAAGAAAATCGACTTTATACCTAAGTATAAGGTTACGGAATTCTTCCAAATGCACTTCCGTTATACCGTTATGGTTTTATGTTAACTTCAGTTAGTTAAAGAGGGTTTATTAACATAAATATGTTAAACCAGTTGTTTGAAGCATTTCTATATCGATTGCTAAATGAGTATATACAAGAAAATCGACTTTATACCTAAATATAAGACTACGTAAACCTTCCAAATGCTTTGCCGTTGTGCCGTTAAGATGTTTGTAGACTTCAATAAAATAAAGAGGGTTAATTACCTTAAATATGTTCAACTAATGATTTGAAGCATTTCGATTTCGACTGCTAAATGAGTATATACAAGAAAAGCGACTCTATACCGAAATATAAGGTTACGTAATTCTTCTAAATGGTTTGCCGTTATGCCGTTAAGGCGTTTGTAGACTTCAGTAAGATAAAGAGCGTTAATTATCTTAAATATGTTAAACTAATGATTTGAAGCATTTCGATTTCGATTGCTAAATGAGTATATTCAAGAAAATCGACTTTATACATAAATATAAGATTACGTAATTCTTCTAAATGCTTTGCAGTTATGCAATTAAGGCGTTTGTAGACTTCAGTAAGATAAAGAGGGTTAATTAACTTAAATATGTTTAACTAATGATTTGAGGCATTCCGATATCGCTTGCTAAATGAGTATATACAAGAAAATCGACTTTATACCTAAATATAAGATTACGTAATTCTTCTAAATGCTTTGCCGTTATGCAATTAAGGCGTTTGTAGACTTCAGTAAGATAAAGAGGGTTAATTAACTTAAATATGTTAAAGTAATGATTTGAAGCATTTAGATATCGATTGCTAAAGGTGTATTTACAACAAAATCGACTTTATACCTAAATATAAGCTTACGGAATTCTTCTAAATGCTTTGCCGTTATACCGTTATGGCTTTATGTTAAGTTCAGTTAGTTAAAGAAGGTTTGTTAACTTAAATATGTTAAACCAGTTATTTGAAGCATTTCGATATCGATTGCTTAATGCATATATACAAGAAAATCGACTTTATACCTAAATAAAAGATTACGGAATTCTTCCAAATGTACTGTCGTTATGCCACCATGGCTTTATATCAACTTCAATACGTTAAAAAAGGTTAATTAACTTAAATATGTTAAACTAATGATTTGAAGCATTTAGATATCGATTGCTAAATGTGTATTTACAACAAAATCGACTTTATACCTAAATATAAGCTTACGGAATTCTTCTAAATGCACTGCCGTTATGCCGCCATGGCTTTATGTTAACTTCAGTTCGTTTAAGAAGGTTTATTAACTTAGATATGTTACACTAGTTTTTTGAAGCATTTCGATATCGATTGCTAATGAGTATATACAAGAAAATCGACTTTCTACCTAAATATAAGATAACGGAATTCTTCTTAACGCACTGCCGTTATGCCGCCATGGCTTTGTGTTAACTTCAGTGCGTTAAAGAAACTTTATTAACTTAAATATGTTAAACTAATGATTTGAAGATTTTCGAAATCGATTGCTAAGTGCTTATATACAAGAAAATCTTCCTTATACCTAAATATAAGATTACGGAATTCTTCCAAATGTACTGTCGTTATGCCGCGATGGCTTTATATGAACTTCAATATGTTAAAGAAGGTTAATTAACTTAAATATGTTAAACTAATGATTTGAGGCATTTCGATATCGATTGCTAAATGTGTATATACAACAAAATCGACTTTATACCTAAATATACGCTTACGGAATTCTTCTAAATGCACTGCCGTTATGGCGTTATGGCTTTATGTTAACTTCAGTTCGTTAAGGAAGGTTTATTAACTTAGATATGTTACACCAGTTATTAGATGCATTTCGAAATCGATTGCTTAATGCATATATACAAGAAAATCGACTTTATACCTAAATATAAGATTACGGAATTCTTCAAAATGTACTGTCGTTATGCCGCAATGGCTTTATATGAACTTCAATATGTTAAAGAAGGTTAATTAACTTAAATATGTTAAACTAATGATTTGAGGCATTTCGATATCGATTGCTAAATGTGTATATACAAGAAAATCGACTTTATACCTAAATATAAGGTTACGGAATTCTTCCAAATGCACTGCCGTTATACCGTTATTGTTTTATGTTAACTTCAGTTAGTTAAAGAAGGTTTATTAACTAAGATATGTTACACCAGTTAATTGTAGCATTTCGAAATCGATTGCTTAATGTACATATACAAGAAAATCGACTTTCTACCTAAATATACGATTACGGAATTCTTCTTAATGCACTGCCGTTATGCCGTTATGGCTTTATGTTAACTTCAGTTCGTTAAAGAAGGTTTATTAACTAAGATATGTTACACCAGTTAATTGTAGCATTTCGAAATCGATTGCTTAATGTACATATACAAGAAAATCGACTTTATACCTAAATATAAGATTACGGAATTCTTCAAAATGTACTGTCGTTATGCCGCCATGGCTTTATATGAACTTCAATATGTTAAAGAAGGTTAATTAACTTAAATATGTTAAACTAATGATTTGAGGCATTTCGATATCGATTGCTAAATGTGTATATACAAGAAAATCGACTTTATACCTAAATACAAGATAACGGAATTCTTCCAAATGCACTGCCGTTATACCGTTTTGGTTTTATGTTAACTTCAGTTAGTTAAAGAAGGTTTATTAACTTAAATATGTTAAACCAGCTATTTGAAGCATTTGGATATCGATTGCTTAATGCATATATACAAGAAAATCGACTTTATACCTAAATATAAGATTACGGAATTCTTCCAAATGTACTGTCGTTATGCCACCATGGCTTTATATCAACTTCAATATGTTAAAAAAGGTTAATTAACTTAAATATGATAAACTAATGATTTGAGGCATTTCGATATCGATTGCTAAATGTGTATATACAAGAAAATCGACTTTATACCTAAATATAAGGTTACGGACTTCTTCCAAATGCACTGCCGTTATACCGTTATGGTTTTATGTTAACTTCAGTTAGTTAAAGAGGGTTTATTAACTTAAATATGTTAAACCAGTTATTTGAAGCAGTTCGATATGGATTGCTTAATGCATATATACAAGAAAATCGACTTTATACCTAAATATAAGATAACGTAATTCTTCTAAATGCTTTGCCGTTATGCCGTTAAGGCGTTTGTAGACTTCAGTAAGATAAAGAGGGTTAATTAACTTAAAGATGTTAAACTAATGATTTGAGGCATTTCGATATCGATTGCTAAATGTGTATATACAAGAAAATCGACTTAATACCTAAATATAAGATTACGGAATTCTTCCAAATGCACTGCCGTTATGCCGTTAAGACTTTTGTAGACTTCAGTAAGATAAAGAAGGTTTATTAACTTAGATATGTTAAACTAGTTATTTGAAGCATTTCGATATCGATTGCTTAATGAGTATATACAAGAAAATCGACTTTATACCTAAATATATGATAACGGAATTCTTCTACATGCACTCCCGTTATGCCGCCATGGCTTTGTGTTAACTTCAGTGCGTTAAAGTAGGTTTGTTAACTTAAATATGTTAAACTAATGATTTGAAGCATTTCGATTTCGATTGCTAAATGAGTATATACAAGAAAATGGACTTTATACCTAAATACAAGATTACGGAATTCTTCTAAATGCTTTGCCCTTATGCCGTTAAGGCGTTTGTAGACTTCAGTAAGATAGAGAGGGTTATTTAGCTTAAATATGTTAAACTAATGATTTGAAGCATTTCGATATCGATTGCTAAATGTGTATATACAATAAAATCGAATTTATACCTAAATATAAGATTATGCCGTTATGCCGTTAAAACGTTTGTAGACTTCAGTGAGTTAAAGTAGGTTTGTTAACTTAAATATGTTAAAATAATGATTTGAAGAATTTCGATTTCGATTGCTAAATGAGTATATACAAGAAAATGGACTTTATACCTAAATATAAGATTACGGAATTGTTCTAAATGCTTTGCCGTTATGCCGTTAAGGCGTTTTTAGACTTCAGTAAGATAGAGAGGGTTAATTAACTTAAATATATTAAACTTATGATTTGAGGCATTTCGATATCGCTTGCTAAATGAGTATATACAAGAAAATCGAATTTATACCTAAATATAAGATTACGTAATTCTTCTAAATGCTTTACCGTTATGCCGTTAAGGCGTTTGTAGATAAAGTAGGTTTGTTAACTTAAATATGTCAAACTAATGATTTGGAGCACTTCGATATCGATTGCTAAATCAGTATATACAAGAAAAACCAATTTAAACCTAAATATAAGCTTACGGAATTCTTCTAAATGCACTGCCGTTATGCCGTTATGGCTTTATGTTAACTTCAGTTCGTTTAAGATGGTTTATTAACTTAGATATGTTACACCAGTTATTTGAAGCATTTCGAAATCGATTGCCTAATGCATATATACAAGAAAATCGACTTTATACCTATATATAAGTTTACGGAATTCTTCCAAATGTACTGTCGTTATGCCGCCATGGCTTTATATCAACTTCAATATGTTAAAGAAGATTAATAAACTTAAATATGTTAAACTAATGAGGCATTTCGATATCGATTGCTAAATGTGTATATACAAGAAAATCGACTTTATACCTAAATATATGATTACGGAATTATTTTAAATGCACTGCCGTTATGCCGCCATTGATTTATGCCAACTTCAGTTCGTTAAAGAAGGTTTATTAACTTAAATATGTAAAACTAATGATTTGAAGCATTTCGATATCGATTGCTAAATGAATATATACAAGAAAATCGACTTTATACCTAAATAAAAGATAACGGAATTCTTCCAAATGCACTTTCGTTACGCCGTTAAGGATTTTGTAGACTTCAGTAAGATAAAGAGGGTTAATTAACTTTTGTAGACTTTAGTAAGATAAAGAGGGTTAATTAGCTTAAATATGTTAAACTAATGATTTGAAGCATTTCGATATCGATTGCTAAATTTGTATATACAACAAAATCGATTCTATACCTAAATATAAGATTACGTAATTCTTCTAAATGCTTTGCCGTTACGCCGTTAAGCCGTTTGTAGACTTCAGTAAGATAAGGAGGGTTAATTAACTTAAATATGTTAAACTAATGATTTGAAGCATTTCGATATCGATTGCTAAATGTGTATATACAACAAAATCGACTTTATACCTAAATATAAGATTATGTAATTCTTCTAAATGCTTTGCCGTTATGCCGTTAAAGCGTTTGTAGACTTCAGTAAGATAAAGGGAGTTAATTAACTTAAATATGTTAAACTACTGATTTGAGGCATTTCGATATCGATTGCTAAATGTGTATATACAACAAAATCGACTTTATACCTAAATATATGATAACGGAATTCTTCTGAATGCACTGCCGTTATGCCGCTAAGGCTTTTGTAGACTTCAGTAAGATAAAGAGGGTTAATTAACTTAAATATGTTAAACTAATGATTTGAAGCATTTCGATATCGATTGCTAAATGTGTATATACAACAAAATCGACTTTATACCTAAATATAAGATTATGTAATTCTTCTAAATGCTTTGCCGTTATGCCGCTAAGGCTTTTGTAGACTTCAGTAAGATAAAGAGGGTTAATTAACTTAAATATGTTAAACTAATGATTTGAAGCATTTCGATATCGATTGCTAAATGTGTATATGCAACAAAATCGACTTTATACCTAAATATATGATTACGGAATTATTTTAAATGCACTGCCGTTATGCCGCCATTGATTTATGCCAACTTCAGTTCGTTAAAGAAGGTTTATTAACTTAAATATGTTAAACTAATGATTTGAAGCATTTTGATATCGACTGCTAAATGAATATATACAAGAAAATCGACTTTATACCTAAATATAAGATAACGGAATTCTTCCAAATGCACTTTCGTTACGCCGTTAAGGATTTTGTAGACTTCAGTAAGATAAAGAGGGTTAATTAACTTTTGTAGACTTTAGTAAGATAAAGAGGGTTAATTAGCTTAAATATGTTATACTAAAGATTTGAAGCATTTCGATATCGATTGCTAAATGTGTATATACAAGAAAATCGACTTTATACCTAAATATATGATAACGGAATTCTTCTGAATGCACTGCCGTTATGGCGCTAAGGCTTTTGTAGACTTCAATAAGATAAAGAGGGTTAATTAACTTAAATATGTTAAACTAATGATTTGAAGCATTTCGATATCGATTGCTAAATGTGTATATACAACAAAATCGACTTTATCCCCTAAATATAAGATTATGTAATTCTTCTAAATGCTTTGCCGTTATGCCTTTAAAAGGCTTTTGTAGACTTCAGTAAGATAAAGGGGTTAATTAACTTAAATATGTTAAACAAACTGATTTAAAGGCATTTCGAAAATCGATTGCTAAATGTGTATATGCAACAAAATCGACTTTATACCTAAATAAAATGATTATGTAATTCTTTTGAATGCACTGCCGTTATGCCGAAAAATTGATTTATGCCAACTTCAGTAAGTTAAAAAAGGGTTTATTAACTTAAATATGTTAAACTAATGATTTAAAGGCATTTTGATATCGACTGCTAAATGAATATATACAAGAAAATCGACTTTATACCTTAATATAAAATTACGGAATTTTTCCCAAACATGCACTTTCGTTATGCCGTCATGGCTTTTTTTAACTTCAAAATGGGGGTTAAAAGTAGCTTTATTAAAAAAAACTTAAATGTGTTATACAAAATGATTTGAAGCATTTCGATATCGATTGCTAAATGTGTATATACAAGAAAATCGACTTTATACCTAAATATATGATAACGGAATTTTTTCTGAATGCACTGCCGTTATGGCGCTAAGGCTTTTGTAGACTTCAATAAGATAAAGAGGGTTAATTAACTTAAATATGTTAAACTAATGATTTGAAGCATTTCGATATCGATTGCTAAATGTGTATATACAACAAAATCGACTTTATCCCCTAAATATAAGATTATGTAATTCTTCTAAATGCTTTGCCGTTATGCCGTTAAAGCGTTTGTAGACTTCAGTAAGATAAAGGGAGTTAATTAACTTAAATATGTTAAACTACTGATTTGAGGCATTTCGAAAATCGATTGCTAAATGTGTATATACAACAAAATCGACTTTATACCTAAATATAAGATGATGTAATTCTTCTGAATGCACTGCCGTTTTGCCGCAAAGGATTTTGTGGACTTCAGTAAGATAAAGAGGGTTAATTAACTTAAATATGTTAAACTAATGATTTGAGGCATTTCGATATCGATTACTAAATGTGTATATACAAGAAAATCGACTTTATACCTTAATATAAAATTACGGAATTCTTCTACATGAACTGCCGTTATGCCGCCATGGCTTTGTGTTAACTTCAATGCGTTAAAGAAGCTTTATTAACTTAAATGTTTTAAATACTAATGATTTGAAGTTTTTCAAATATCGATTGCTAAATGTGTATATACAAGAAAATCGATTTATACCTAAATAAAATGATTAGGGTAATTTTTCTGAATGCTTTGCCGTTATGCCGTTAAGGCTTTTGTAGACTTAAAGTAAGATAAAGGGGGGTTTAAAGTTAACTTAAATATGTTAAACTAATGATTTGAAGCATTTCGATATCGATTGCTAAATGTGTATATACAACAAAATCGACTTTATACCTAAATATAAGATTATGTAATTCTTCTAAATGCTTTGCCGTTATGCCGTTAAAGCGTTTGTAGACTTCAGTAAGATAAAGGGAGTTAATTAACTTAAATATGTTAAACTACTGATTTGAGGCATTTCGATATCGATTGCTAAATGTGTATATACAACAAAATCGACTTTATACCTAAATATAAGATGATGTAATTCTTCTGAATGCACTGCCGTTTTGCCGCAAAGGATTTTGTAGACTTCAGTAAGATAAAGAGGGTTAATTAACTTAAATATGTTAAACTAATGATTTGAGGCATTTCGATATCGATTACTAAATGTGTATATACAAGAAAATCGACTTTATACCTTAATATAAAATTACGGAATTCTTCTACATGAACTGCCGTTATGCCGCCATGGCTTTGTGTTAACTTCAATGCGTTAAAGAAGCTTTATTAACTTAAATATGTTAAACTAATGATTTGAAGATTTTCGAAATCGATTGCTAAATGCATATACACAACAAAATCGATTCTA
>CM050324.1:3303292-3322439 GCA_027475135.1 Bactrocera correcta | reverse complement strand
TAATGATTTGGGGCCTTTCGATAGCGATTGCTAGATGTGTATATACAAGAAAATCGACTTTACACATAATTATAAGATTACGGAATTCTTCCAAATGCACTGCCTTTATACCGTTATGGCTTTATGTTAACTTCAGTTAGTTAAAGAAGGTTTATTAACTTAAATATGTTAAACCAGTTATTTGAAGCATTTCGAAATCGATTGCTTAATGCATATATACAAGAAAATCGACTTTATACCTAAATATAAGCTTACGGAATTCTTCCAAATGCACTGCCGTTATGCCGCCATGGCTTTATGTTAACTTCAGTTTCAAGCTTTATTAACTTAAATATGTTAAACCAGTTATTTAAAGCATTTCGAAATCGATTGTTTAATGCATATGTACAAGAAAATCGACTTTATACCTAAATGTATGATAACAGAATTCTTCTACATGCACTGCCGTTATGCCGTTAAGGCGTTTGTAGACTTCAGTAAGATAAAGGGGGTTAATTAACTTAAATATGTTAAACTAATGATTTGAGGCATTCCGATATCGATTGCTAAATGTGTATATACAAGAAAATCGACATTATACCTAAATATAAGATTACGGAATTCTTCTAAATGCTTTGCCGTTATGCCGTTAAGGCGTTTGTAGACTTCGGTAAGATAAAGAGGGTTAATTAACTTAAATATGTTAAACTAATGATTTGAGGCATTTCGATATCGATTTCTAAATGCATGTATACAACAAAATCGACTTAATGCCTAAATATAAGATTACGAAATTCTCCCAAATGCACTGCCGTTATACCGTTATGGCTTTATGTAAACTTCAGTTCGTTAAAGAAGCTTTATTAACTTAAATATGTTAAACCAGTTATTTAAAGCATTTCGAAATCGATTGCTTAATGCATATATACAAGAAAATCGACTTTATACCTAAATATAAGATTACGGAATTCTTCTACATGAACTGCCGTTATGCCGCCATGGCTTTGTGTTAATTTCAGTGCGTTAAAGAAGCTTTATTAACTTAAACATGTTACACTAATGATTTGAAGATTTTCGAAATCGATTGCTAAATGAGTATATGCAAGAAAATCGACATTATACCTAAATATAAGATTACGGAATTCTTCTAAATGCTTTGCCGTTAAGGCGTTTGTAGACTTCAGTAAGATAAAGAGGGTTAATTAACTTAAATATGTTAAACTAATGATTTGAAGCATTTCTATATCGATTGCTAAATTAGTATATACAAGAAAATCGACCTTATACCTAAATATAAGATTACGTACTTCTTCTAAAGGCTTTGCCGTTATGCCGTTAAGATGTTTGTAGACTTCAGTAAGATAAAGAGGGTTAATTACCTTAAATATGTTAAACTAATGATTTGAAGCATTTCGATTTCGATTGCTAAACAAGTATTTACAAGAAAATCGACTTTATACCTAAATATAAGTTTACGTAATTCTTCTAAATGCTTTGCTGTTATGCCGTTAAGGCGTTTGTAGACTTCAGTAAGATAAAGAGGGTTAATTAACTTAAATATGTTAAACTAATGATTTGAAGCATTTCGATATCGATTTCTAAATGTGTGCGTTAAAGAAGCTTTATTAACTTAAATTTGTTACACTTATGATTTGAAGATTTTCGAAATCGATTGCTAAATGAGTATATGTAAGAAAATCGACATTATACCTAAATATAAGATTACGGAATTCTTCTAAATGCTTTGCCGTCATGCCGTTAAGGCGTTTGTAGACTTCAGTAAGATAGAGAGAGTTAATTAAATGCTTTGCCGTTATGCCGTTAAGGCGTTTGTAGACTTCAGTAAGATAAAGAGGGTTAATTAACTTAAATACGTTAAACTAATGATTTGAGGCATTTCGATATCGAGTGCAAAATGTGTGTATACAAGAAAATGGACTTTATACCTAAATATAAGATTACGGAATTCTTCTGAATGCACTGCCGTTATGCAGTTATGGCTTTATGTTAACTTCTGTTCGTTAAAGAAGGTTTATTAACTTAAATATGTTAAACTAATGATTTGAAGATTTTCGAAATCGATTGCTTAATGCATATATACAAGAAAATCAGCTTTATACCTAAATATAAGATTGCGGAATTCTTCCAAATGTACTGTCGTTATGCCGCCATGGCTTTATATCAACTTCAATATGTTAAAGAAGGTTAATTAACTTAAATGTGTTAAACTAATGATTTGAGGCATTTCGATATTGATTGCTAAATGTGTATATACAACAAAATCGACTTTATACCTAAATATAAGATTACGAAATTCCCCCAAATGCACTGCCGTTATACCGTTATGGCTTTATGTAAACTTCAGTTCGTTAAAGAAGGTTTATTAACTTAAATATGTTAAACTAATGATTTGAAGCATTTCTATATCGATTGCTAAATGATTATATACAAGAAATCGACTTTATACCTAAAGATAAGCTTACGGCATTCTTCTAAATGCACTGCCGTTATGCCGTTATGGCTTTATGTTAACTTCAGTTCGATAAAGAAGGTTTATTAACTTAGATATGTTACACCAGTTATTTGAAGCATTTCGAAATCGATTGCTTAATGCATTTATACAAGAAAATCGACTTTATACCTAAATATAAGATTACGGAATTCTTCCAAATGTACTGTCGTTATGCCGCCATGGCTTGATATCAACTTCAATATGTTAAAGAAGGTTAATTAACTTAAATATGTTAAACTAATGGTTTGAGGCATTTCGATATCGATTGCTAAATGTGTATATACAACAAAATCGACTTTATACCTAAATATAAGATTACGAAATTCTCCCAAATGCACTGCCGTTATACCGTTATGGCTTTATGTAAACTTCAGTTCGTTAAAGAAGGTTTATTAACTTAAATATGTTAAACTAATGATTTGAAGCATTTCTATATCGATTGCTAAATGAGTATATACAACAAAATCGACTTTATACCTAAATATAAGATTACGTAATTCTTCTAAATGCTTTGCCGTTATGCCTTTAAGACGTTTGTAGACTTCAGTAAGATAAAGAGGGTTAATTAACTTATATATGTTAAACTAATGATTTGAGGCCTTTCGATAGCGATTGCTAGATGTGTATATACAAGAAAATCGACCTTACACATAATTATAAGATTACGGAATTCTTCCAAATGCACTGCCTTTATACCGTTATGGCTTTATGTTAACTTCAGTTAGTTAAAGAAGGTTTATTAACTTAAATATGTTAAACCAGTTATTTGAAGCATTTCGAAATCGATTGCTTAATGCATATATACAAGAAAATCGACTTTATACCTAAATATAAGCTTACGGAATTCTTCCAAATGCACTGCCGTTATGCCGCCATGGCTTTATGTTAACTTCAGTTTCAAGCTTTATTAACTTAAATATGTTTAAACCAGTTATTTAAAGCATTTCGAAATCGATTGCTTAATGCATATGTACAAGAAAATCGACTTTATACCTAAATGTATGATAACAGAATTCTTCTACATGCACTGCCGTTATGCCGTTAAGGCGTTTGTAGACTTCAGTAAGATAAAGGGGGTTAATTAACTTAAATATGTAAAACTAATGATTTGAGGCATTCCGATATCGATTGCTAAATGTGTATATACAACAAAATCGTCTTTATACCTAAATATAAGATTACGAAATTCTCCCAAATGCACTGCCGTTATACCGTTATGGCTTTATGTAAACTTCAGTTCGTTAAAGAAGGTTTATTAACTTAAATATGTTAAACTAATGATTTGAGGCATTTCTATATCGATTGCTAAATGAGTATATACAACAAAATCGACTTTATACCTAAATATAAGATTACGTAATTCTTCTAAATGCTTTGCCGTTATGCCTTTAAGACGTTTGTAGACTTCAGTAAGATAAAGAGGGTTAATTAACTTAAATATGTTAAACTAATGATTTGAGGCATTTCGATATCGATTGCTTAATGAGTATATACAACAAAATCGACTTTATGCCTAAATATAAGATTACGAAATTCTCCCAAATGCACTGCCGTTATACCGTTATGGCTTTATGTAAACTTCAGTTCGTTAAAGAAGCTTTATTAACTTAAATATGTTAAACCAGTTATTTAAAGCATTTCGAAATCGATTGCTAAAGGAGTATATACAAGAAAATCGACTTTATACCTAAATATAAGATTACGGAATTCTTCTACATGAACTGCCGTTATGCCGCCATGGCTTTGTGTTAATTTCAGTGCGTTAAAGAAGCTTTATTAACTTAAACATGTTACACTAATGATTTGAAGATTTTCGAAATCGATTGCTAAATGAGTATATGCAAGAAAATCGACATTATACCTAAATATAAGATTACGGAATTCTTCTAAATGCTTTGCCGTTAAGGCGTTTGTAGACTTCAGTAAGATAAAGAGGGTTAATTAACTTAAATATGTTAAACTAATGATTTGAAGCATTTCTATATCGATTGCTAAATTAGTATATACAAGAAAATCGACCTTATACCTAAATATAAGATTACGTAATTCTTCTAAAGGCTTTGCCGTTATGCCGTTAAGATGTTTGTAGACTTCAGTAAGATAAAGAGGGTTAATTACCTTAAATATGTTAAACTTATGATTTGAAGCATTTCGATTTCGATTGCTAAACAAGTATTTACAAGAAAATCGACTTTATACCTAAATATAAGTTTACGTAATTCTTCTAAATGCTTTGCCGTTATGCCGTTAAGGCGTTTGTAGACTTCAGTAAGATAAAGAGGGTTAATTAACTTAAATATGTTAAACTAATGATTTGAAGCATTTCGATATCGATTTCTAAATGTGTATATACAAGAAAATCGACTTTATACATAATTATAAGATTTCGGAATTCTTCCAAATGCACTGCCGTTATGTCGCCATGGCTTTATGTTTACTTCAGTGCGTTAAAGAAGCTTTATTAACTTAAATATGTTACACTAATGATTTGAAGATTTTCGAAATCGATTGCTAAATGAGTATATGCAAGAAAATCGACATTATACCTAAATATAAGATTACGGAATTCTTCTAAATGCTTTGCCGTTATGCCGTTAAGGCGTTTGTAGACTTCAGTAAGATAAAGAGGGTTAATTAACTTAAATATGTTAAACTAATGATTTGAGGCATTTCGATATCGATTTCTAAATGCGTATATACAACAAAATCGACTTTATGCCTAAATATAAGATTACGAAATTCTCCCAAATGCACTGCCGTTATACCGTTATGGCTTTATGTAAACTTCAGTTCGTTAAAGAAGGTTTTTTAACTTAAATATGTTAAACTAATGATTTGAAGCATTTCTATATCGATTGCTAAATGAGTATATACAAGAAAATCGACTTTATACCTAAGTATAAGATTACGTAATTCTTCTTAATGCTTTGCCGTTATGCCGCTAAGCCGTTTGTAGACTTCAGTAAGATAAAGAGGGTTAGTTAACTTATTGATTTAAAGCATTTCGATTTCGATTGCTAAATGAGTATATACAAGAAAATGGACTTTATACCTAAATATAAGATTACGTTATTCTTCTGAATGCTTGGCCGTTATGCCGTTAAGGCATTTGTAGACTTCAGTAAGATAAAGAGGGTTAATTATAATTAATATGTTAAACTAATGATGTAAAGCATTTCGATTTCGATTGCTAAATGAGTATATACAAGAAAATCGACTTTATACCTAAATATAAGATTACGTAATTCTTCTAAATATATGATAACGGAATTCTTCTACATGCACTGCCGTTATGCTGCCATGGCTTTGTGTTAACTTCAGTGCGTTAAGGTAGGTTTGTTAACTTAAATATGTCAAACTAATGATTTGAAGCATTTCGATATCGATTGCTAAATGAGTGTATACAAGAAAATCGACTTTATGCCTAAATATAAGATTGCGTAATTCTTCTAAATTCTTTGCCGTTATGCCGTTAAGGCGTTTGTAGACTTTAGTAAGATAAAGAGGGTTAATTAGCTTAAATATGTTAAACTAATGATTTGAAGCATTTCGATATCGATTGCTAAATGTGTATATACAAAAAAATCGACTTTATACCTAAATATAAGATTACGTTATTCTTCTGAATGCTTGGCCGTTATGCCGTTAAGACATTTGTAGACTTCAGTAAGATAAAGAGGGTTAATTATAATTAATATGTTAAACTTATGATGTAAAGCATTTCGATTTCGATTGCTAAATGAGTATATACAAGAAAATCGACTTTATACCTAAATATAAGATTACGTAATTCTTCTACATGCTTTGCCGTTATGCCGTTAAGGCGTTTGTAGACTTTAGTAAGATAAAGAGGGTTAATTAGCTTAAATATGTTAAACTAATGATTTGAGGCATTTCGATATCGATTGCTAAATGTGTATATACAAGAAAATCGACTTTATACCTAAATATAAGATTACGTAATTCTTCTAAATGCTTTGCCGTTATGCCGTTAAAACGTTTGTAGACTTCAGTAAGATAAAGAGGGTTCATTAACTTAAATATGTTAAACTAATGATTTGAAGCATTTCGATTTCGATTGCTAAATGAGTATATACAAGAAAATGGACTTTATACCTAAATATAAGATTACGTTATTCTTCTGAATGCTTGGCCGTTATGCCGTTAAGACATTTGTAGACTTCAGTAAGATAAAGAGGGTTAATTATAATTAATATGTTAAACTTATGATGTAAAGCATTTCGATTTCGATTGCTAAATGAGTATATACAAGAAAATCGACTTTATACCTAAATATAAGATTACGTAATTCTTCTACATGCTTTGCCGTTATGCCGTTAAGGCGTTTGTAGACTTCAGTAAGATAAAGAGGGTTAATTAACTTAAATATGTTAAACTAATGATTTGAGGCATTTCGATATCGATTTCTAAATGCGTATATACAACAAAATCGACTTTATGCCTAAATATAAGATTACGAAATTCTCCCAAATGCACTGCCGTTATACCGTTATGGCTTTATTTAAACTTCAGTAAGATAAAGAGGGTTAATTAATTTAAATATGTTAAACTAATGATTTGAAGCATTTCTATATCGATTGCTAAAGGAGTATATACAAGAAAATCGACTTTATACATAATTATAAGATTACGGAATTCTTCCAAATGCACTGCCGTTATGCCGCCATGGCTTTGTGTTAACTTCAGTGCGTTAAAGAAGCTTTATTAACTAAAATATGTTACATTAATGATTTGAAGATTTTCGAAATCGATTGCTAAATGAGTATATGCAAGAAAATCGACATTATACCTAAATATAAGATTACGGAATTCTTCTAAATGCTTTGCCGTTATGCCGTTAAGGCGTTTGTAGACTTCAGTAAGATAAAGAGGGTTAATTAACTTAAATATGTTAAACTAATGATTTGAGGCATTTCGATATCGATTTCTAAATGCGTATATACAACAAAATCGACTTTATGCCTAAATATAAGATTACGAAATTCTCCCAAATGCACTGCCGTTATACCGTTATGGCTTTATGTAAACTTCAGTTCGTTAAAGAAGGTTTATTAACTTAAATATGTTAAACTAATGATTTGAAGCATTTCTATATCGATTGCTAAATGAGTATATACAAGAAAATCGACTTTATACCTAAGTATAAGATTACGTAATTCTTCTTAATGCTTTGCCGTTATGCCGCTAAGCCGTTTGTAGACTTCAGTAAGATAAAGAGGGTTAGTTAACTTAAATATGTTAAACTAATGATTTGAAGCATTTCGATTTCGATTGCTAAATGAGTATATACAAGAAAATGGACTTTATACCTAAATATAAGATTACGTTATTCTTCTGAATGCTTGGCCGTTATGCCGTTAAGACATTTGTAGACTTCAGTAAGATAAAGAGGGTTAATTATAATTAATATGTTAAACTTATGATGTAAAGCATTTCGATTTCGATTGCTAAATGAGTATATACAAGAAAATCGACTTTATACCTAAATATAAGATTACGTAATTCTTCTAAATGCTTTGCCGTTATGCCGTTAAGGCGTTTGTAGACTTCAGTAAGATAAAGAGGGTTAATTAACTTAAATATGTTAAACTAATGATTTGAGGCATTTCGATATCGATTGCTAAATGTGTATATACAAGAAAATCGACTTTATACCTAAATATATGATAACGGAATTCTTCTATATGCACTGCCGTTATGCCGTTAAGATGTTTGTAGACTTCAGTAAGATAAAGGGGGTTAATTAACTTAAATATGTTAAACTAATGGTTTGAGGCATTTCGATATCGATTGCTTAATGTGTATATACAAGAAAATCGATTTTATACCTAAATATATGATAACGGAATTCTTCTACATGCACTGCCGTTATGCTGCCATGGCTTTGTGTTAACTTCAGTGCGTTAAGGTAGGTTTGTTAACTTAAATATGTCATTTGATTTGAAGCATTTCGATATCGATTGCTAAATGAGTGTATACAAGAAAATCGACTTTATGCCTAAATATAAGATTGCGTAATTCTTCTAAAGGCTTTGCCGTTATGCCGTTAAGATGTTTGTAGACTTCGGGAAGATAAAGAGGGTTAATTAACTTATATATGTTAAACTAATGATTTGAGGCCTTTCGATATCGATTGCTAAATGTGTATATACAAGAAAATCGACTTTATACCTAAATATAAGATTACGTAATTCTTCTAAATGCTTTGCCGTTATGCCGTTAAAAACGTTTGTAGACTTCAGTAAGATAAAGAGGGTTCATTAACTTAAATATGTTAAACTAATGATTTGAAGCATTTCTATGTCGATTGCTAAATGAGTATATAAAAGAAAATCGACCTTATACCTAAATATAAGATTACGTAATTCTTCTAAAGGCTTTGCCGTTATGCCGTTAAGATGTTTGTAGACTTCAGGAAGATAAAGAGGGTTAATTAACTTATATATGTTAAACTAATGATTTGAGGCCTTTCGATATCGATTGCTAAATTTGTATATACAAGAAAATCGACTTTATACCTAAATATAAGATTACATAATTCTTCTAAATCCACTGCCGTTATGCCGTTAAGGCGTTTGTAGACTTCAGTAAGATAAAGGGGGTTAATTAACTTAAATATGTTAAACTAATGATTTGAGGCATTCCGATATCGATTGCTAAATGTGTATGTACAAGAAAATCGACTTTATACCTAAATATAAGATTACGGAATTCTTCTACATGAACTGCCGTTATGCCGCCATGGCTTTGTGTTAATTTCAGTGCGTTAAAGAAGCTTTATTAACTTAAATATGTTACACTAATGATTTGAAGATTTTCGAAATCGATTGCTAAATGAGTATATGCAAGAAAATCGACATTATACCTAAATATAAGATTACGGAATTCTTCTAAATGCTTTGCCGTCATGCCGTTAAGGCGTTTGTAGACTTCAGTAAGATAGAGAGAGTTAATTAAATGCTTTGCCATTATGCCGTTAAGGCGTTTGTAGACTTCAGTAAGATAAAGAGGGTTAATTAACTTAAATATGTTAAACTAATGATTTGAGGCATTTCGATATCGAGTGCAAAATGTGTATATACAAGAAAATGGACTTTATACCTAAATATAAGATTACGGAATTCTTCTGAATGCACTGCCGTTATGCAGTTATGGCTTTATGTTAACTTCTGTTCGTTAAAGAAGGTTTATTAACTTAAATATGTTAAACTAATGATTTGAAGATTTTCGAATCGATTGCTTAATGCATATATACAAGAAAATCATCTTTATACCTAAATATAAGATTGCGGAATTCTTCCAAATGTACTGTCGTTATGCCGCCATGGCTTTATATCAACTTTAATATGTTAAAGAAGGTTAATTAACTTAAATATGTTAAACTAATGCTTTGAGGCATTTCGATATCGATTGCTAAATGTGTATATACAACAAAATCGACTTTATACCTAAATATAAGATTACGAAATTCTCCCAAATGCACTGCCGTTATACCGTTATGGCTTTATGTAAACTTCAGTTCGTTAAAGAAGGTTTATTAACTTAAATATGTTAAACTAATGATTTGAAGCATTTCTATATCGATTGCTAAATGATTATATACAAGAAAATCGACTTTATACCTAAAGATAAGCTTACGGAATTCTTCTAAATGCACTGCCGTTATGCCGTTATGGCTTTATGTTAACTTCAGTTCGCTAAAGAAGGTTTATTAACTAAGATATGTTACACCAGTTATTTGAAGCATTTCGAAATCGATTGCTTAATGCATTTATACAAGAAAATCGACTTTATACCTAAATATAAGATTACGGAATTCTTCCAAATGTACTGTCGTTATGCCGCCATGGCTTGATATCAACTTCAATATGTTAAAGAAGGTTAATTAACTTAAATATGTTAAACTAATGATTTGAGGCATTTCGATATCGATTGCTAAATGTGTATATACAACAAAATCGACTTTATACCTAAATATAAGATTACGAAATTCTCCCAAATGCACTGCCGTTATACCGTTATGGCTTTATGTAAACTTCAGTTCGTTAAAGAAGGTTTATTAACTTAAATATGTTAAACTAATGATTTGAAGCATTTCTATATCGATTGCTAAATGAGTATATACAAGAAAATCGACTTTATACCTAAATATAAGATTACGTAATTCTTCTAAATGCTTTGCCGTTATGCCGTTAAGATGTTTGTAGACTTCAGTAAGATAAAGAGGGTTAGTTAACTTAAATATGTTAAACTAATGATTTGAAGCATTTCGATTGCTAAATGAGTATATACAAGAAAAAGGACTTTATACCTAAATATGTATAAGATTACGTTATTCTTCTGAATGCTTTGCCGTTATGCCGTTAAGGCGTTTGTAGACTTCAGTAAGATAAAGAGGGTTAATTATAATTAATATGTTAAACTAATGATTTAAAGCATTTCGATTTCGATTGCTAAATGAGTATATACAAGAAAATCGACTTTATACCTAAATATAAGATTACGTAATTCTTCTAAATGCTTTGCCGTTATGCCGTTAAGGCGTTTGTAGACTTCAGTAAGATAAAGAGGGTTAATTAACTTAAATATGTTAAACTAATGATTTGAGGCATTTCGATATCGATTGCTAAAAGTGTATATACAAGAAAATCGACTTTATACCTAAATATATGATAACGGAATTCTTCTACATGCACTGCCGTTATGCCGTTAAGGCGCTTGTAGACTTCAGTAAGATAAAGGGGGTTAATTAACTTAAATATGTATGTTAAACTAATGATTTGAGGCATTTTGATATCGATTGCTAAATGTGTATATACAAGAAAATCGACTTTATACCTAAATATATGATAACGGAATTCTTCTACATGCACTGCCGTTATGCTGCCATGGCTTTGTGTTAACTTCAGTTCGTTAAGGTAGGTTTGTTAACTTAAATATGTTAAACTAATGATTTGAGGCCTTTCGATATCGATTGCTAAATGAGTGTATACAAGAAAATCGACTTTATGCCTAAATATAAGATTGCGTAATTCTTCTAAATGCTTTGCCGTTATGCCGTTAAAACGTTTGTAGACTTCAGTAAGATAAAGAGGGTTCATTAACTTAAATACGTTAAACTAATGATTTGAAGCATTTCTATGTCGATTGCTAAATGAGTATATAAAAGAAAATCGACCTTATACCTAAATATAAGATTACGTAATTCTTCTAAAGGCTTTGCCGTTATGCCGTTAAGATGTTTGTAGACTTCCGGAAGATAAAGAGGGTTAATTAACTTATATATGTTAAACTAATGATTTGAGGCCTTTCGATATCGATTGCTAAATGTGTATATACAAGAAAATCGACTTTATACCTAAATATATGATAACGGAATTCTTCTATATGCACTGCCGTTATGCCGTTAAGATGTTTGTAGACTTCAGGAAGATAAAGAGGGTTAATTAACTTATATATGTTAAACTAATGATTTGAGGCATTTCGATATCGAGTGCAAAATGTGTATATACAAGAAAATGGACTTTATACCTAAATATAAGATTACGGAATTCTTCTGAATGCACTGCCGTTATGCAGTTATGGCTTTATGTTAACTTCTGTTCGTTAAAGAAGGTTTATTAACTTAAATATGTTAAACTAATGATTTGAAGATTTTCGAAATCGATTGCTTAATGCATATATACAAGAAAATCAACTTTATACCTAAATATAAGATTGCGGAATTCTTCCAAATGTACTGTCGTTATGCCGCCATGGCTTTATATCAACTTTAATATGTTAAAGAAGGTTAATTAACTTAAATATGTTAAACTAATGCTTTGAGGCATTTCGATATCAATTGCTAAATGTGTATATACAACAAAATCGACTTTATACCTAAATATAAGACTACGAAATTCTCCCAAATGCACTGCCGTTTATACCGTTATGGCTTTATGTAAACTTCAGTTCGTTAAAGAAGGTTTATTAACTTAAATATGTTAAACTAATGATTTGAAGCATTTCTATATCGATTGCTAAATGATTATATACAAGAAAATCGACTTTATACCTAAAGATAAGCTTACGGAATTCTTCTAAATGCACTGCCGTTATGCCGTTATGGCTTTATGTTAACTTCTGTTCGTTAAAGAAGGTTTATTAACTTAAATATGTTAAACTAATGATTTGAAGATTTTCGAAATCGATTGCTTAATGCATTTATACAAGAAAATCGACTTTATACCTTAATATAAGATTACGGAATTCTTCCAAATGTACTGTCGTTATGCCGCCATGGCTTGATATCAACTTCAATATGTTAAAGAAGGTTAATTAACTTAAATATGTTAAACTAATGATTTGAGGCATTTCGATATCGAGTGCGAAATGTGTATATACAAGAAAATGGACTTTATACCTAAATATAAGATTACGAAATTCTCCCAAATGCACTGCCGTTATACCGTTATGGCTTTATGTAAACTTCAGTTCGTTAAAGAAGGTTTATTAACTAAATATGTTAAACTAATGATTTGAAGCATTTCTATATCGATTGCTAAATGAGTATATACAAGAAAATCGACTTTATACCTAAGTATAAGATTACGTAATTCTTCTTAATGCTTTGCCGTTATGCCGCTAAGCGTTTGTAGACTTCAGTAAGATAAAGAGGGTTAGTTAACTTAAATATGTTAAACTAATGATTTGAAGCATTTCGATTTCGATTGCTAAATGAGTATATACAAGAAAATGGACTTTATACCTAAATATAAGATTACGTTATTCTTTTGAATGCTTGGCCGTTATGCCGTTAAGGCATTTGTAGACTTCAGTAAGATAAAGAGGGTTAATTATAATTAATATGTTAAACTAATGATGTAAAGCATTTCGATTTCGATTGCTTAATGAGTATATACAAGAAAATCGACTTTATACCTAAATATAAGATTACGTAATTCTTCTAAATGCTTTGCCGTTATGCCGTTAAGGCGTTTGTAGACTTCAGTAAGATAAAGAGGGTTAATTAACTTAAATACGTTAAACTAATGATTTGAAGCATTTCTATGTCGATTGCTAAATGAGTATATAAAAGAAAATCGACCTTATACCTAAATATAAGATTACGTAATTCTTCTAAAGGCTTTGCCGTTATGCCGTTAAGATGTTTGTAGACTTCAGGAAGATAAAGAGGGTTAATTAACTTATATATGTTAAACTAATGATTTGAGGCCTTTCGATATCGATTGCTAAATGTGTATATACAAGAAAATCGACTTTATACCTAAATATATGATTACGGAATTCTTCTATATGCACTGCCGTTATGCCGTTAAGATGTTTGTAGACTTCAGGAAGATAAAGAGGGTTAATTAACTTATATATGTTAAACTAATGATTTGAGGCATTTCGATATCGAGTGCAAAATGTGTATATACAAGAAAATGGACTTTATACTTAAATATAAGATTACGGAATTCTTCTGAATGCACTGCCGTTATGCAGTTATGGCTTTATGTTAACTTCTGTTCGTTTAAAGAAGGTTTATTAACTTAAATATGTTAAACTAATGATTTGAAGATTTTCGAAATCGATTGCTTAATGCATATATACAAGAAAATCAACTTTATACCTAAATATAAGATTGCGGAATTCTTCCAAATGTACTGTCGTTATGCCGCCATGGCTTTATATCAACTTTAATATGTTAAAGAAGGTTAATTAACTTAAATATGTTAAACTAATGCTTTGAGGCATTTCGATATCAATTGCTAAATGTGTATATACAACAAAATCGACTTTATACCTAAATATAAGATTACGAAATTCTCCCAAATGCACTGCCGTTATACCGTTATGGCTTTATGTAAACTTCAGTTCGTTAAAGAAGGTTTATTAACTTAAATATGTTAAACTAATGATTTGAAGCATTTCTATATCGATTGCTAAATGATTATATACAAGAAAATCGACTTTATACCTAAAGATAAGCTTACGGAATTCTTCTAAATGCACTGCCGTTATGCCGTTATGGCTTTATGTTAACTTCAGTTCGTTAAAGAAGGTTTATTAACTAAGATATGTTACACCAGTTATTTGAAGCATTTCGAAATCGATTGCTTAATGCATTTATACAAGAAAATCGACTTTATACCTAAATATAAGATTACGGAATTCTTCCAAATGTACTGTCGTTATGCCGCCATGGCTTGATATCAACTTCAATATGTTAAAGAAGGTTAATTAACTTAAATATGTTAAACTAATGATTTGAGGCATTTCGATATCGAGTGCAAAATGTGTATATACAAGAAAATGGACTTTATACCTAAATATAAGATTACGAAATTCTCCCAAATGCACTGCCGTTATACCGTTATGGCTTTATGTAAACTTCAGTTCGTTAAAGAAGGTTTATTAACTTAAATATGTTAAACTAATGATTTGAAGCATTTCTATATCGATTGCTAAATGAGTATATACAAGAAAATCGACTTTATACCTAAGTATAAGATTACGTAATTCTTCTTAATGCTTTGCCGTTATGCCGCTAAGCCGTTTGTAGACTTCAGTAAGATAAAGAGGGTTAGTTAACTTAAATATGTTAAACTAATGATTTGAAGCATTTCGATTTCGATTGCTAAATGAGTATATACAAGAAAATGGACTTTATACCTAAATATAAGATTACGTTATTCTTCTGAATGCTTGGCCGTTATGCCGTTAAGGCATTTGTAGACTTCAGTAAGATAAAGAGGGTTAATTATAATTAATATGTTAAACTAATGATGTAAAGCATTTCGATTTCGATTGCTTAATGAGTATATACAAGAAAATCGACTTTATACCTAAATATAAGATTACGTAATTCTTCTAAATGCTTTGCCGTTATGCCGTTAAGGCGTTTGTAGACTTCAGTAAGATAAAGAGGGTTAATTAACTTAAATATGTTAAACTAATGATTTGAGGCATTTCGATATCGATTGCTAAATGTGTATATACAAGAAAATCGACTTTATACCTAAATATATGATAACGGAATTCTTCAATATGCACTGCCGTTATGCCGTTAAGATGTTTGTAGACTTCAGTAAGATAAAGGGGGTTAATTAACTTAAATATGTTAAACTAATGGTTTGAGGCATTTCGATATCGATTGCTTAATGTGTATATACAAGAAAATCGATTTTATACCTAAATATATGATAACGGAATTCTTCTACATGCACTGCCGTTATGCTGCCATGGCTTTGTGTTAACTTCAGTGCGTTAAGGTAGGTTTGTTAACTTAAATATGTCAAACTAATGATTTGAAGCATTTCGATATCGATTGCTAAATGAGTGTATACAAGAAAATCGACTTTATGCCTAAATATAAGATTGCGTAATTCTTCTAAATTCTTTGCCGTTATGCCGTTAAGGCGTTTGTAGACTTTAGTAAGATAAAGAGGGTTAATTAGCTTAAATATGTTAAACTAATGATTTGAAGCATTTCGATATCGATTGCTAAATGTGTATATACAAAAAAATCGACTTTATACCTAAATATAAGATTACGTAATTCTTCTAAATGCTTTGCCGTTATGCCGTTAAAACGTTTGTAGACTTCAGTAAGATAAAGAGGGTTCATTAACCTAAATACGTTAAACTAATGATTTGAAGCATTTCTATGTCGATTGCTAAATGAGTATATAAAAGAAAATCGACCTTATACCTAAATATAAGATTACGTAATTCTTCTAAAGGCTTTGCCGTTATGCCGTTAAGATGTTTGTAGACTTCAGGAAGATAAAGAGGGTTAATTAACTTATATATGTTAAACTAAAGATTTGAGGCCTTTCGATATCGATTGCTAAATGTGTATATACAAGAAAATCGACTTTATACCTAAATATAAGATTACGTAATTCTTCTAAATGCTTTGCCGTTATGCCGTTAAAACGTTTGTAGACTTCAGTAAGATAAAGAGGGTTCATTAACTTAAATATGTTAAACTAATGATTTGAAGCATTTCTATGTCGATTGCTAAATGAGTATATAAAAGAAAATCGACCTTATACCTAAATATAAGATTACGTAATTCTTCTAAAGGGTTTGCCGTTATGCCGTTAAGATGTTTGTAGACTTCAGGAAGATAAAGAGGGTTAATTAACTTATATATGTTAAACTAATGATTTGAGGCCTTTCGATATCGATTGCTAAATGTGTATATACAAGAAAATCGACTTTATACCTAAATATAAGATTACATAATTCTTCTAAATCCACTGCCGTTATGCCGTTAAGGCGTTTGTAGACTTCAGTAAGATAAAGGGGGTTAATTAACTTAAATATGTTAAACTAATGATTTGAGGCATTCCGATATCGATTGCTAAATGTGTATGTACAAGAAAATCGACTTTATACCTAAATATAACATTACGGAATTCATCTACATGAACTGCCGTTATGCCGCCATGGCTTTATATCAACTTTAATATGTTAAAGAAGGTTAATTAACTTAAATATGTTAAACTAATGCTTTGAGGCATTTCGATATCGATTGCTAAATGTGTATATACAACAAAATCGACTTTATACCTAAATATAAGATTACGAAATTCTCCCAAATGCACTGCCGTTATACCGTTATGGCTTTATGTAAACTTCAGTGCGTTAAAGAAGCTTTATTAACTTAAATATGTTACACTAATGATTTGAAGATTTTCGAAATCGATTGCTAAATGAGTATATGCAAGAAAATCGACATTATACCTAAATATAAGATTACGGAATTCTTCTAAATGCTTTGCAGTCATGCCGTTAAGGCGTTTGTAGACTTCAGTAAAATAGAGAGAGTTAATTAAATGCTTTGCCGTTATGCCGTTAAGGCGTTTGTAGACTTCAGTAAGATAAAGAGGGTTAATTAACTTAAATATGTTAAACTAATGATTTGAGGCATTTCGATATCTAGTGCAAAATGTGTATATACAAGAAAATGGACTTTATACCTAAATATAAGATTACGGAATTCTTCTGAATGCACTGCCGTTATGCAGTTATGGCTTTATCTTAACTTCTGTTCGTTAAAGAAGGTTTATTAACTTAAATATGTTAAACTAATGATTTGAAGCATTTCGATATCGATTTCTAAATGTGTATATACAAGAAAATCGACTTTATACATAATTATAAGATTACGGAATTCTTCCAAATGCACTGCCGTTATGCCGCCATGGCTTTGTGTTAACTTCAGTGCGTTAAAGAAGCTTTATTAACTTAAATATGTTACATTAATGATTTGAAAATTTTCGAAATCGATTGCTAAATGAGTATATGCAAGAAAATCGACATTATAACTAAATATAAGATTACGGAATTCTTCTAAATGCTTTGCCGTTATGCCGTTAAGGCGTTTGTAGACTTCAGTAAGATAAAGAGGGTTAATTAACTTAAATATGTTAAACTAATGATTTGAGGCATTTCGATATCGATTTCTAAATGCGTATATACAACAAAATCGACTTTATGCCTAAATATAAGATTACGAAATTCTCCCAAATGCACTGCCGTTATACCGTTATGGCTTTATGTAAACTTCAGTTCGTTAAAGAAGGTTTATTAACTTAAATATGTTAAACTAATGATTTGAAGCATTTCTATATCGATTGCTAAATGAGTATATACAAGAAAATCGACTTTATACCTAAGTATAAGATTACGTAATTCTTCTTAATGCTTTGCCGTTATGCCGCTAAGCCGTTTGTAGACTTCAGTAAGATAAAGAGGGTTAGTTAACTTAAATATATTAAACTAATGATTTGAAGCATTTCGATTTCGATTGCTAAATGAGTATATACAAGAAAATGGACTTTATACCTAAATATAAGATTACGTTATTCTTCTGAATGCTTGGCCGTTATGCCGTTAAGACATTTGTAGACTTCAGTAAGATAAAGAGGGTTAATTATAATTAATATGTTAAACTTATGATGTAAAGCATTTCGATTTCGATTGCTAAATGAGTATATACAAGAAAATCGACTTTATACCTAAATATAAGATTACGTAATTCTTCTAAATGCTTTGCCGTTATGCCGTTAAGGCGTTTGTAGACTTCAGTAAGATAAAGAGGGTTAATTAACTTAAATATGTTAAACTAATGATTTGAGGCATTTCGATATCGATTGCTAAATGTGTATATACAAGAAAATCGTTTTTATACCTAAATATATGATAACGGAATTCTTCTATATGCACTGCCGTTATGCCGTTAAGATGTTTGTAGACTTCAGTAAGATAAAGGGGGTTAATTAACTTAAATATGTTAAACTAATGGTTTGAGGCATTTCGATATCGATTGCTTAATGTGTATATACAAGAAAATCGATTATATACCTAAATATATGATAACGGAATTCTTCTACATGCACTGCCGTTATGCTGCCATGGCTTTGTGTTAACTTCAGTGCGTTAAGGTAGGTTTGTTAACTTAAATATGTCAAACTAATGATTTGAAGCATTTCGATATCGATTGCTAAATGAGTGTATACAAGAAAATCGACTTTATGCCTAAATATAAGATTGCGTAATTCTTCTAAAGGCTTTGCCGTTATGCCGTTAAGATGTTTGTAGACTTCAGGAAGATAAAGAGGGTTAATTAACTTATATATG
>CM050324.1:3280153-3301568 GCA_027475135.1 Bactrocera correcta | reverse complement strand
AATATCTAAGTTAATAAAACTTCTTTAACGAACTGAAGTTAACATAAAGCCATAACGGCATAACGGCAGTGCATTTAGAAGAATTCTCTAAGCTTATCTTTAGGTATAAAGTCGATTTTCTTGTATATACTCATTTAGCAATCGATATAGAAATGTTTCAAATTATTAGTTTAACATATTTAAGTTAATAAACCTTCTTTAACGAACTGAAGTTTACATAAAGCCATAACGGTATAACGGCAGTGCATTTGGGAGAATTTCGTAATCTTATATTTAGGTATAAAGTCGATTTTGTTATATATACACATTTAGCAATCGATATCGAAATGCTTCAAATCATTATTTTAACATATTTAAGTTAATTAACCTTCTTTAACATATTGAAGTTGATATAAAGCCATGGCGGCATAACGACAGTACATTTGGAAGAATTCCGTAATCTTATATTTAGGTATAAAGTTGATTTTCTTGTATATATGCATTAAGCAATCGATTTCGAAAATCTTCAAATCATTAGTTTAACATATTTAAGTTAATAAACCTTCTTTAACGAACAGAAGTTAACATAAAGCCATAACTGCATATCGGCAGTGCATTTAGAAGAATTCCGTAATCTTATATTTAGGTATAAAGTCCATTTTCTTGTATATACACATTTTGCAATCGATATCGAAATGCCTCAAATCATTAGTTTAACATATTTAAGTTAATTAACCCTCTTTATCTTACTGAAGTCTACAAACACCTTAACGTCATAACGGCAAAGCATTTAATTAACTCTCTCTATCTTACTGAAGTCTACAAACGCCTTAACGGCATAACGGCAAAGCATTTAGAAGAATTCCGTAATCTTATATTTAGGTATAATGTCGATTTTCTTGCATGTACTCATTTAGCAATCGATTTCGAAAATCTTCAAATCATTAGTGTAAAATATTTAAGTTAATAAAGCTTCTTTAACGCACTGAAATTAACACAAAGCCATGGCGGCATAACGGCAGTTCATGTAGAAGAATTCCGTAATCTTATATTTAGGTATAAAAACGATTTGTTTGTATATACACATTTAGCAATCGATATCGAAATGCTTCAAATCATTAGTTTAACATATTTAAGTTAATTAACCTTCTTTAACGAACAGAAGTTAACATAAAGCCATAACTGCATAACGGCAGTGCATTTAGAAGAATTCCGTAATCTTATATTTAGGTATAAAGTCCATTTTCTTGTATATACACATTTAGCAATCGATATCGGAATGCCTCAAATCATTAGTTTAACATATTTAAGTTAATTAACCCCCTTTATCTTACTGAAGTCTACAAACGCCTTAACGGCATAACGGCAGTGCATGTAGAAGAATTCCGTTATCATATATTTAGGTATAAAGTCGATTTTCTTGTATATATGCATTAAGCAATCGATTTCGAAATGCTTCAAATAACTGGCTTAACATATTTAAGTTAATAAAACTTCTTTAACGCACTGAAGATAACATAAAGCCATGGCGGCATAAATGCAGTGCATTTGGAAGAATTCCGTAAGCTTATACTTAGGTATAAAGTCGATTTTCTTGTATATATGCATTAAGCAATCTATTTCGAAATGCTTCAAATAACTGGTTTAACATATTTGAGTTAACAAACCTTCTTTAACTAACTGAAGTTAACATAAAGCCATAACGGTATAAAGGCAGTGCATTTGGAAGAATTCCGGAATCTTATAATTATGTATAAAGTCGATTTTCTTGTATATACACATATAGCAATCGATATCGAAATGCCTCAAATCATTAGTTTAGCATATTTCAGTTAATTAACCCCCTTTATCTTACTGAAGTTTACAAACGCCTTAACGGCATAACGGCAGTGGATTTAGAAGAATTACGTAATCTTATATTTAGGTATAAAGTCGATTTTCTTGTATATACACATTTAGCAATCGAAATCGAAATGCTTCAAATCATTAGTTTAACATATTTAAGTTAATTAACCCTCTTTATCTTACTGAAGTCTACAAACGCCTTAACGGAATAACGGCAAAGCATTTAGAAGAATTACGTAATCTTATATTTAGGTATAAAGTCGATTTTCTTGTATATACTCATTTAGCAATCGAAATCGAAATGCTTCAAATCATTAGTTTAACATATTTAAGTTAATTAACCCTCTTTATCTTACTGGAGTCTACAAACATCTTAACGGCATAACGGCAAAGCCTTTAGAAGAATTACGTAATCTTATATTTAGGTATAAGGTCGATTTTCTTGTATATACTCATTTAGCAATCGATATAGAAATGCTTCAAATCATTAGTTTAACATATTTAAGTTAATTAACCCTCTTTATCTTACTGAAGTCTACAAACGTTTTAACGGCATAACGGCAGTGCATTTGGGAGAATTTCGTAAGCTTATATTTAGGCATAAAGTCGATTTTCTTGTATACACTCATTTAGCAATCGATATCGAAATGCTTCAAATCATTAGTTTGACATATTTAAGTTAACAAACCTACCTTAACGAACTGAAGTTAACACAAAGCCATGGCAGCATAACGGCAATGCACGTAGAAGAATTCCGTTATCATATATTTAGGTATAAAGTCGATTTTCTTGTATATACACATTTAGCAATCGATATCAAAATGCCTCAAATCATTAGTTTAACATATTTAAGTTAATTAACCCCCTTTATCTTACTGAAGTCTACAAGCGCCTTAACGGCATAACGGCAGTGCATGTAGAAGAATTCCGTTATCATATATTTAGGTATAAAGTCGATTTTCTTGTATATACACATTTAGCAATCGATATCGAAATGCCTCAAATCATTAGTTTAACATATTTAAGTTAATTAACCCTCTTTATCTTACTGAAGTCTACAAACGCCTTAACGGCATAACGGCAAAGCATTTAGAAGAATTACGTAATCTTATATTTAGGTATAAAGTCGATTTTCTTGTATATACTCATTTAGCAATCGAAATCGAAATGCTTTAAATCATTAGTTTAACATATTAATTATAATTAACCCTCTTTATCTTACTGAAGTCTACAAACGCCTTAACGGCATAACGGCAAAGCATTCAGAAGAATAACGTAATCTTATACATATTTAGGTATAAAGTCCTTTTTCTTGTATATACTCATTTAGCAATCGAAATGCTTCAAATCATTAGTTTAACATATTTAAGTTAACTAACCCTCTTTATCTTACTGAAGTCTACAAACATCTTAACGGCATACCGGCAAAGCATTTAGAAGAATTACGTAATCTTATATTTAGGTATAAAGTCGATTTTCTTGTATATACTCATTTAGCAATCGATATAGAAATGCTTCAAATCATTAGTTTAACATATTTAAGTTAATAAACCTTCTTTAACGAACTGAAGTTTACATAAAGCCATAACTGCATATCGGCAGTGCATTTGGGAGAATTTCGTAATCTCATATTTAGGTATAAAGTCGATTTTGTTGTATATACACATTTAGCAATCGATATCGAAATGCCTCAAATCATTAGTTTAACATATTTAAGTTAATTAACCTTCTTTAACATATTGAAGTTGATATCAAGCCATGGCGGCATAACGACAGTACATTTGGAAGAATTCCGTAATCTTATATTTAGGTATAAAGTCGATTTTCTTGTATAATTGCATTAAGCAATCGATTTCGAAATGCTTCAAATAACTGGTGTAACATATCTAAGTTAATAAACCTTCTTTATCGAACTGAAGTTAACATAAAGCCATAACGGCATAACGGCAGTGCATTTAGAAGAATTCCGTAAGCTTATCTTTCGGTATAAAGTCGATTTTCTTGTATATAATCATTTAGCAATCGATATAGAAATGCTTCAAATCATTAGTTTAACATATTTAAGTTAATAAACCTTCTTTAACGAACTGAAGTTTACATAAAGCCATAACGGTATAACGGCAGTGCATTTGGGAGAATTTCGTAATCTTATATTTAGGTATAAAGTCGATTTTGTTGTATATACACATTAAGCAATCGATATCGAAATGCCTCAAATCATTAGTTTAACATATTTAAGTTAATTAACCTTCTTTAACATATTGAAGTTGATATAAAGCCATGGCGGCATAACGACAGTACATTTGGAAGAATTCCGCAATCTTATATTTAGGTATAAAGTTGATTTTCTTGTACATATGCATTAAGCAATCGATTTCGAAAATCTTCAAATCATTAGTTTAACATATTTAAGTTAATAAACCTTCTTTAACGAACAGAAGTTAACATAAAGCCATAACTGCATAACGGCAGTGCATTCAGAAGAATTCCGTAATCTTTTACTTAGGTATAAGGTCGATTTTCTTGTATATACACATTTTGCACTCGATATCGAAATTCCTCAAATCATTAGTTTAACATATTTAAGTTAATTAACCCTCTTTATCTTACTGAAGTCTACAATCGCCTTAACGGCATAATGGCAAAGCATTTAATTAACTCTCTCTATCTTACTGAAGTCTACAAACGCCTCAACGGCATGACGGCAAAGCATTTAGAAGAATTCCGTAATCTTATATTTAGGTATAATGTCGATTTTCTTGCATATACTCATTTAGCAATCGATTTCGAAAATCTTCAAATCATTAGTGTAACATATTTAAGTTAATAAAGCTTCTTTAACGCACTGAAATTAACACAAAGCCATGGCGGCATAACGGCAGTTCATGTAGAAGAATTCCGTAATCTTATATTTAGGTATAAAAACGATTTTCTTGTATATACACATTTAGCAATCGATATCGGAATGCCTCAAATCATTAGTTTAACATATTTAAGTTAATTAACCCCCTTTATCTTACTGAAGTCTACAAACGCCTTAACGGCATAACGGCAGTGCATGTAGCAATCTATTTCGAAATGCTTCAAATAACTGGTTTAACATATTTAAGTTAACAAACCTTTTTTAACTAACTGAAGTTAACATAAAGCCATAACGGTATAAAGGCAGTGCATTTGGAAGAATTCCGGAATCTTATAATTATGTATAAAGTCGATTTTCTTGTATATACACATATAGCAATCGATATCGAAATGCCTCAAATCATTAGTTTAGCATATTTCAGTTAATTAACCCCCTTTATCTTACTGAAGTTTACAAACGCCTTAACGGCATAACGGCAGTGGATTTAGAAGAATTACGTAATCTTATATTTAGGTATAAAGTCGATTTTCTTGTATATACACATTTAGCAATCGAAATCGAAATGCTTCAAATCATTAGTTTAACATATTTAAGTTATTTAACCCTCTTTATCTTACTGAAGTCTACAAACGCCTTAACGGAATAACGGCAAAGCATTTAGAAGAATTACGTAATCTTATAATTAGGTATAAAGTCGATTTTCTTGTATATACACATATAGCAATCGATATCGAAATGCCTCAAATCATTAGTTTAGCATATTTCAGTTAATTAACCCCCTTTATCTTACTGAAGTTTACAAACGCCTTAACGTCATAACGGCAGTGGATTTAGAAGAATTACGTAATCTTATATTTAGGTATAAAGTCGATTTTCTTGTATATACACATTTAGCAATCGAAATCGAAATGCTTCAAATCATTAGTTTAACATATTTAAGTTATTTAACCCTCTTTATCTTACTGAAGTCTACAAACGCCTTAACGGAATAACGGCAAAGCATTAAGAAGAATTACGTAATCTTATATTTAGGTATAAAGTCGATTTTCTTGTATATCCTCATTTAGCAATCGAAATCGAAATGCTTCAAATCATTAGTTTAACATATTTAAGTTAATTAACCCTCTTTATCTTACTGAAGTCTACAAACATCTTAACGGCATAACGGCAAAGCCTTTAGAAGAATTACGTAATCTTATATTTAGGTATAAAGTCGATTTTCTTGTATATACTCATTTAGCAATCGAAATCGAAATGCTTCAAATCATTAGTTTAACATATTTAAGTTAATTAACCCTCTTTATCTTACTGAAGACTACAAACATCTTAACGGCATAACGGCAAAGCCTTTAGAAGAATTTCGTAAGCTTATATTTAGGCATAAAGTCGATTTTCTTGTATACACTCATTTAGCAATCGATATCGAAATGCTTCAAATCTTTAGTTTGACATATTTAAGTTAACAAACCTACCTTAACGAACTGAAGTTAACACAAAGCCATGGCAGCATAACGGCAGTGCATGTAGAAGAATTCCGTTGTCATATATTTAGGTATAAAGTCGATTTTCTTGTATATACACATTTAGCAATCGATATCGAAATGCCTCAAATCATTAGTTTAACATATTTAAGTTAATTAACCCTCTTTATCTTACTGAAGTCTACAAACGCCTTAACGGCATAACGGCAAAGCATTTAGAAGAATTACGTAATCTTATATTTAGGTATAAAGTCGATTTTCTTGTATATACTCATTTAGCAATCGAAATCGAAATGCTTCAAATCATTAGTTTAAAATATTTAAGTTAATTAACCCTCTTTATCTTACTGAAGTCTACAAACATCTTAACGGCATAACGGCAAAGCCTTTAGAAGAATTACGTAATCTTATATTTAGGTATAAAGTCGATTTTCTTGTATATACTCATTTAGCAATCGAAATCGAAATGCTTCAAATCATTAGTTTAACATATTTAAGTTAATTAACCCTCTTAATCTTACTGAAGTCTACAAATATCTTAACGGCATAACGGCAAAGCCTTTAGAAGAATTACGCAATCTTATATTTAGGTATAAGGTCGATTTTTTTGTATATACTCATTTAGCAATCGATATAGAAATGCTTCAAATCATTAGTTTAACATATTTAAGTTAATTAACCCTCTTTATCTTACTGAAGTCTACAAACGTTTTAACGGCATAACGGCAGTGCATTTGGGAGAATTTCGTAAGCTTATATTTAGGCATAAAGTCGATTTTCTTGTATACACTCATTTAGCAATCGATATCGAAATGCTTCAAATCATTAGTTTGACATATTTAAGTTAACAAACCTACCTTAACGAACTGAAGTTAACACAAAGCCATGGCAGCATAACGGCAGTGCATGTAGAAGAATTCCGTTATCATATATTTAGGTATAAAGTCGATTTTCTTGTATATACACATTTAGCAATCGATATCGAAATGCCTCAAATCATTAGTTTAACATATTAAAGTTAATTAACCCGCTTTATCTTACTGAAGTCTACAAACGCCTTAACGGCATAACGGCAAAGCATTTAGAAGAATTACGTAATCTTATATTTAGGTATAAAGTCGATTTTCTTGTATATACTCATTTAGCAATCGAAATGCTTCAAATCATTAGTTTAACATATTTAAGTTAACTAACCCTCTTTATCTTACTGAAGTCTACAAACATCTTAACGGCATAACGGCAAAGCATTTAGAAGAATTACGTAATCTTATATTTAGGTATAAAGTCGATTTTCTTGTATATACTCATTTAGCAATCGATATAGAAATGCTTCAAATCATTAGTTTAACATATTTAAGTTAATTAACCCTCTTAATCTTACTGAAGTCTACAAATATCTTAACGGCATAACGGCAAAGCCTTTAGAAGAATTACGCAATCTTATATTTAGGTATAAGGTCGATTTTTTTGTATATACTCATTTAGCAATCGATATAGAAATGCTTCAAATCATTAGTTTAACATATTTAAGTTAATTAACCCTCTTTATCTTACTGAAGTCTACAAACGTTTTAACGGCATAACGGCAGTGCATTTGGGAGAATTTCGTAAGCTTATATTTAGGCATAAAGTCGATTTTCTTGTATACACTCATTTAGCAATCGATATCGAAATGCTTCAAATCATTAGTTTGACATATTTAAGTTAACAAACCTACCTTAACGAACTGAAGTTAACACAAAGCCATGGCAGCATAACGGCAGTGCATGTAGAAGAATTCCGTTATCATATATTTAGGTATAAAGTCGATTTTCTTGTATATACACATTTAGCAATCGATATCGAAATGCCTCAAATCATTAGTTTAACATATTAAAGTTAATTAACCCGCTTTATCTTACTGAAGTCTACAAACGCCTTAACGGCATAACGGCAAAGCATTTAGAAGAATTACGTAATCTTATATTTAGGTATAAAGTCGATTTTCTTGTATATACTCATTTAGCAATCGAAATGCTTCAAATCATTAGTTTAACATATTTAAGTTAACTAACCCTCTTTATCTTACTGAAGTCTACAAACATCTTAACGGCATAACGGCAAAGCATTTAGAAGAATTACGTAATCTTATATTTAGGTATAAAGTCGATTTTCTTGTATATACTCATTTAGCAATCGATATAGAAATGCTTCAAATCATTAGTTTAACATATTTAAGTTAATAAACCTTCTTTAACGAACTGAAGTTTACATAAAGCCATAACGGTATAACGGCAGTGCATTTGGGAGAATTTCGTAATCTTATATTTAGGTATAAAGTCGATTTTGTTGTATATACACATTAAGCAATCGATATCAAAATGCCTCAAATCATTAGTTTAACATATTTAAGTTAATTAACCTTCTTTAACATATTGAAGTTGATATCAAGCCATGGCGGCATAACGACAGTACATTTGGAAGCATTCCGTAATCTTATATTTAGGTATAAAGTCGATTTTCTTGTATAATTGCATTAAGCAATCGATTTCGAAATGCTTCAAATAACTGGTGTAACATATCTAAGTTAATAAACCTTCTTTAACGAACTGAAGTTAACATAAAGCCATAACGGCATAACGGCAGTGCATTTAGAAGAATTCCGTAAGCTTATCTTTAGGTATAAAGTCGATTTTCTTGTATATAATCATTTAGCAATCGATATAGAAATGCTTCAAATCATTAGTTTAACATATTTAAGTTAATAAACCTTCTTTAACGAACTGAAGTTTACATAAAGCCATAACGGTATAACGGCAGTGCATTTGGGAGAATTTCGTAATCTTATATTTAGGTATAAAGTCGATTTTGTTGTATATACACATTTTGCACTTGATATCGAAATGCCTCAAATCATTAGTTTAACATATTTAAGTTAATTAACCCTCTTTATCTTACTGAAGTCTACAAACGCCTTAACGGCATAATGGCAAAGCATTTAATTAACTCTCTCTATCTTACTGAAGTCTACAAACGCCTTAACGGCATGACGGCAAAGCATTTAGAAGAATTCCGTAATCTTATATTTAGGTATAATGTCGATTTTCTTGCATATACTCATTTAGCAATCGATTTCGAAAATCTTCAAATCATTAGTGTAACATATTTAAGTTAATAAAGCTTCTTTAACGCACTGAAATTAACACAAAGCCATGGCGGCATAACGGCAGTTCATGTAGAAGAAATCCGTAATCTTATATTTAGGTATAAAGTCGATTTTCTTGTACATACACATTTAGCAATCGATATCGAAATGCCTCAAATCATTAGTTTAACATATTTAAGTTAATTAACCTTCTTTAACATATTGAAGTTGATATAAAGCCATGGCGGCATAACGACAGTACATTTGGAAGAATTCCGCAATCTTATATTTAGGTATAAAGTTGATTTTCTTGTATATATGCATTAAGCAATCGATTTCGAAAATCTTCAAATCATTAGTTTAACATATTTAAGTTAATAAACCTTCTTTAACGAACAGAAGTTAACATAAAGCCATAACTGCATAACGGCAGTGCATTCAGAAGAATTCCGTAATCTTATATTTAGGTATAAAGTCCATTTTCTTGTATATACACATTTTGCACTCGATATCGAAATGCCTCAAATCATTAGTTTAACATATTTAAGTTAATTAACCCTCTTTATCTTACTGAAGTCTACAAACGCCTTAACGGCATAATGGCAAAGCATTTAATTAACTCTCTCTATCTTACTGAAGTCTACAAACGCCTTAACGGCATGACGGCAAAGCATTTAGAAGAATTCCGTAATCTTATATTTAGGTATAATGTCGATTTTCTTGCATATACTCATTTAGCAATCGATTTCGAAAATCTTCAAATCATTAGTGTAACATATTAAAGTTAATAAAGCTTCTTTAACGCACTGAAATTAACACAAAGCCATGGCGGCATAACGGCAGTTCATGTAGAAGAAATCCGTAATCTTATATTTAGGTATAAAGTCGATTTTCTTGTACATACACATTTAGCAATCGATATCGGAATGCCTCAAATCATTAGTTTAACATATTTAAGTTAATTAACCCCCTTTATCTTACTGAAGTCTACAAACGCCTTAACGGCATAACGGCAGTGGATTTAGAAGAATTATTTAATCTTATATTTAGGTATAAAGTCGATTTTCTTGTACATACACATTTAGCAATCGATATCGAAAGGCCTCAAATCATTAGTTTAACATATATAAGTTAATTAACCCTCTTTATCTTCCTGAAGTCTACAAACATCTTAACGGCATAACGGCAAAGCCTTTGGAAGAATTACGTAATCTTATATTTAGGTATAAGGTCGATTTTCTTTTATATACTCATTTAGCAATCGACATAGAAATGCTTCAAATCATTAGTTTAACATATTTAAGTTAATGAACCCTCTTTATCTTACTGAAGTCTACAAACGTTTTAACGGCATAACGGCAAAGCATTTAGAAGAATTACGTAATCTTATATTTAGGTATAAAGTCGATTTTCTTGTATATACACATTTAGCAATCGATATCGAAAGGCCTCAAATCATTAGTTTAACATATATAAGTTAATTAACCCTCTTTATCTTCCTGAAGTCTACAAACATCTTAACGGCATAACGGCAAAGCCTTTAGAAGAATTACGTAATCTTATATTTAGGAATAAGGTCGATTTTCTTTTATATACTCATTAAGCAATCGACATAGAAATGCTTCAAATCATTAGCTTAACGTATTTAAGTTAATGAACCCTCTTTATCTTACTGAAGTCTACAAACGTTTTAACGGCATAACGGCAAAGCATTTAGAAGAATTACGCAATCTTATATTAAGGCATAAAGTCGATTTTCTTGTATACACTCATTTAGCAATCGATATCGAAATGCTTCAAATCATTAGTTTGACATATTTAAGTTAACAAACCTACCTTAACGAACTGAAGTTAACACAAAGCCATGGCAGCATAACGGCAGTGCATGTAGAAGAATTCCGTTATCATATATTTAGGTATAAAGTCGATTTTCTTGTATATACACATTTAGCAATCGATATCAAAATGCCTCAAATCATTAGTTTAACATATTTAAGTTAATTAACCCCCTTTATCTTACTGAAGTCTACAAGCGCCTTAACGGCATAACGGCAAAGCATTTAGAAGAATTACGTAATCTTATGTTTAGGTATAAAGTCGATTTTCTTGTATATACTCATTTAGCAATCGAAATCGAAATGCTTTAAATCATTAGTTTAACATATTAATTATAATTAACCCTCTTTATCTTACTGAAGTCTACAAACGCCTTAACGGCATAACGGCAAAGCATTCAGAAGAATAACGTAATCTTATACATATTTAGGTATAAAGTCCTTTTTCTTGTATATACTCATTTAGCAATCGAAATGCTTCAAATCATTAGTTTAACATATTTAAGTTAACTAACCCTCTTTATCTTACTGAAGTCTACAAACATCTTAACGGCATAACGGCAAAGCCTTTAGAAGAATTACGTAATCTTATATTTAGGTATAAAGTCGATTTTCTTGTATATACTCATTTAGCAATCGATATAGAAATGCTTCAAATCATTAGTTTAACATATTTAAGTTAATAAACCTTCTTTAACGAACTGAAGTTTACATAAAGCCATAACGGTATAACGGCAGTGCATTTGGGAGAATTTCGTAATCTTATATTTAGGTATAAAGTCGATTTTGTTGTATATACACATTTAGCAATCGATATCGAAATGCCTCAAATCATTAGTTTAAAATATTTAAGTTAATTAACCTTCTTTAACATATTGAAGTTGATATCAAGCCATGGCGGCATAACGACAGTACATTTGGAAGAATTCCGTAATCTTATATTTAGGTATAAAGTCGATTTTCTTGTATAAATGCATTAAGCAATCGATTTCGAAATGCTTCAAATAACTGGTGTAACATATCTTAGTTAATAAACCTTCTTTAACGAACTGAAGTTAACATAAAGCCATAACGGCATAACGGCAGTGCATTTAGAAGAATTCCTTAAGCTTATCTTTAGGTATTGTTTAGGATTGCACTAAACACTCAAAATAACTTAATAATAAAACCACGATTCACTTTCAATATAAGTTTATTTCTGTATTTGGTACTCTTCAAGTACCATCTAATTCATTTGACAACTGAGCCCAATTCAATGCTTAACTCAAGCTTATATAGAAAAATAACATGTAAGCAAACTGGCGAAAATAGTAATGTTGTTATTGCATACGGAACAATGGTCTGACCAGAGAACAGTATAATCGTATGAGGTGCCAAGCTAAAACGCATCACCTGATAATGGTGCGTCTAGTTGTTGTTGTATACTGCACAATGGTCTAACCCAAACAACGGTAGAAATGCTAAAACGAAAATGAGTCACCTGATCATGGTGATGCCAGATAGGGCAGTGTGTACCTGGATAATGGTGATGCCAAATTGCACAGTATAAATCATATATTAAAATTACTTATTATTAATCGTTAACATTCCTCCCCGGCTGAACCGTCAGGGTTCAGGAATTCGCGATTTGGATCAATAAGACGACAAATCTTTTGCACTGGACGTTGACAATGGTGTTTAACAAAAAGTCCTTCAGGTGTACGTTTCTCACTGTTATATTCCACAGTGACTATTCGCACCAATCCGTCGCTGCCAGGGTGAACTTCAGCGATGCGACCTATGCGCCAATGAGTGGGGGGTAGATTCTCATTCTGAATCAGTACTACATCTCCTGGCTGGAGATTCCCACGTCGACCTTCCCACTTGCGACGCGACTGTAAGGTGGATAAATATTCACGGTTCCACCGTTTCCAAAAATGCTCGAACATTTTCTGTAATTGTTGAGAATATAAAAGACGATTTTGTGGAATATCATCAATAGGTGGTTCTGGTCTCGAATTGAGCGGTCGACCAATGAGGAAGTCGCCAGGTGTGAGTGCGTAGCTACCATTGGGGTCATCGTGAAGAGGAACGAGTGGTCGGGAATTCAAACAAGCCTCAATCCTCACAAGTAGTGTACTCAGTTGATTGAAGCGTAGGATTTGGCGACCAATTGTGCGATAGAGATGTTTTTTTGCTGAACGCACAGCTGCCTCCCAAAGACCTCCATGATGGGGTGCGGCTGGAGTGATGAATTTCCACTGCGTGCCGGAAGATGCAATATGTTGAGTTGCATATAAATTTCTCCAACTTTGAAGGTCTTGATATAGAACTCGACTAGCACCTACGAATTGCGTTCCGTTGTCGCTATAAAGGATCGAACATATTCCACGGCGGCTTATGAAGCGATCAAACACATCGATAAATGCCTGAGTTGACAAATTTTCCGCAAGTTCGATATGTACGGCCTTCGTAGCCATACAAATGAAAATCGCTCCGTAAGTTTTGGTCATTGTAGAGGCTCGCTTTCCTCCATGACGAACGTTGAATGGCCCGCAGTAGTCCAACCCGGTATGAGTAAAGGGTGGGGCAACCATAACTCGGGATTTTGGAAGTGATGACATCTGTTGCTGCTGAGTTGCTCGGGAGTGTCGACGGCATATAACGCACTGATGAAGATATGACTTTACAATTCGACGTGCATGTATGATCCAAAATCGCATGCGTAAGTACTGCAGCATTTCCTGTATTCCACCATGGAGACAGCACCTATGAGCATCACTTACGAGAAGTTGTGCCAATGGACACGTATTGGCAAGAATGATTGGATGTTTTTGCTCATACGGCAATTCCGAATTTGTTAACCGACCGCCTACACGCAGTATGCCTTCTTCGTCCAAAAGCGGGTTCAGTGGAAGCAGTTTACTTGACAAATCGATGCTGGAACGGGATTTAAGTGCTCTAATTTCAGAATGATACATATTACCTTGGCTTTGACGAATATGCGTGATTAGTGCCCATTCTCTCTCTTCAGCAGTAATCAACTCCTGTGATCTCTGACTTCTGAACTTCGGCATGACACGACGAATTCGAGCAGTTGTATTCAGTAAGGCACTCAAACGGCTAAACTTTGCTACCAAAGGTATTCGTTGTGCTCGAAAAGCTGTCATCAGTAAACCAGCTCCGAGATTAACGCCAAGATGCACCGTTAACGGACGGCTTTCCCCGTTAAAAATTTGATTTTCCTCCGCTGTAAGACTTGGTAAAGCTGATGATGATTCATTAACCGCATGAATAAGAGAAGGTCCCTTCCACCAAAGTTCGTTCCCCGTGATTACTATCGGTGTAATTCCACGGCTGGCGCAGTCAGCGGGATTGTTTTCTGAACGAATGTGTCGCCACGCTTTTATATCCGATTTTGATTGTATAAAAGCTATCCTATTTGCCACGTACTGTTTCAAGGAAGAAGGTTGGCGCCGAATCCAATGGAGAACAATTGTTGAGTCACTCCATAAAGTGTAAGCCGTGTCTTCCAATTGCAAGGCGCGACGTATGTTGTTCATAGTTGTAACCAATAGCTGAGCTGCTGAAAGCTCGAGGCGGGGGATAGTCATTTCCTTCAATGGGGCAACTCTCGTTTTTGCGACAATCAGAGATGCATGCGATCCTCCGTTAGCGCTGGTGTTTCGTAGGTAAATAACTGCGGCGTAAGCTTTGGTACTTGCATCGCAGAACCCATGTAGTGTCGATACAGAATCTTCTCTGATCCCCAGCCATCGTGGTATTTTGATCCTTTCCAGAGCCTGTAGACTGTTCCGGTATTTCATCCAAGTCTCTCGAAGATTAGGTGGTAGAGGCGTATCCCAACTCAGTTTCGCCAACCATAGATTTTGAACAAACATCTTGGCCGTCACGACAACTGGTGCCAGCATACCCAACGGATCATACAACCTTGCAATATCACTCAAAACAATTCGTTTAGTAGGAATTGTGTCAAAGCTACATACCTTTACCTTGAAGAATAACGTATCAGAAATAGGATTCCAGTGAAGGCCCAATACCGTTGTGCTGGAATCGCTAAAATTTATCTCCGATGCTGACGCCTTAGAGCCGCTGATTCCTTCCAGGGTCTGAACGCAGTTGGAGTTCCATTTGTCTAACTCAAATTTACCTTGTTGAAGAATGGCATCAACGTCTCGTGCACGGTTGATGGCCAGTTCTGTCGTGTGGACACTTTCCAAATAATCATCAACATAAAAGCTATGAAGGATGCTGTCCCGTGCTGCGGCTGCCCGGCTGACGTCAGCGATCACTTTCGAATTATCGTATGCACACTGTCTCAATGACCTAATAGCATTAAAAGGACTGCTTGCCATACCGTACGTCACTGTCTTAAGTTGATAGGTACGCAAGAGTTCATTAGGGCACTCCCTCCAAAGGATCTGTTGCCATTTTCGATGCCTGGAGTCCACCATTACCTGTCGGAACATCTTTTTGATATCGGCCGTGAGAGCTACCGAATACCGCCGAAATCGATGAAGTATGTCAACCAGGTTGTCTTGTAGCTGTGGTCCACTTATTTGTGTATCGTTAAGAGATACACCGTTCGTTGTTTTAGACGATGCGTTAAACACTACTCTGAATTTAGTCAAAACAGCATGGTGAGGGATGTAATAACAGCTTTCCATGTCAACTGGAGGAGCATCGATTGCCTCCATATGTCCCAAATTAATGTATTCCCTCATGAAATCCACGTATTTTTCCCTCAGTACATAGTCGTTTGCCAATGTCCGCTCTAGTTTCAAAAATTGCCGAAGTGCCGCCGAATGTGAATTTCCAAGTGGAGGGGCATCAGATCGAAATGGTATCTGTACTATATATTGACCATTCGGATGCCGCGTAACCGTACTTGCAAAAATCTCTTCACATTCGTCCACCTCCGCCTTGATGTTATCAGGAGGCTCCTCCACTTCCCAAAATTTTCTTAGAAGTTTATCGGTGGTAGAATCATCGGAAACGTCAATGAGTGATGAAAAAAGGGTTGACTTCGACTCGCTCGATGCTACTGGACCTAGTACTACCCATCCCAGACGGGTGTGTAATGCACATGGTTCGTTATGAGAACCGACAACAACGTCGTTTAATACGAGAGCAGGCCAAATATCTGCGCCTATCAGTAGTTCTACGGGACCTGGTATACCGAATGCCGGATCAGCCAAACAAAGATCCCTTAAATGATAACTGGTCCCGATGTCTATATTAGTAGAAGGAGTCATAGATGTGATTGAATCAATGATATACGCATCAAAGCTGATCTGGAACTTCTCGTCCACATGAGACTGCATACTAACTCTGACAACACCTTTGGTACGGGTTGAAAGGCTTTGATCAATACCCTCGACTTGAAACTCGCAGGGACTTCTAGGAAGATTCAAAATAGTTACTAATGATTCGCAAACGAAGCTCACCTGGGAACCAATATCGCAAAGTGCTCGACATTCCTTTAAGCAACCCTTACAGTCAGCAAGAAGCACGTTTGCCGTTGCTAAGAGAGTAGTCCGGTCACTCTGTAAGAGAAATGACTGGACGTGGCTCCTTGGTCATTGTTGTCGAGGAAGTACCTTTGGAGCCACCATTGGTGCTGTAGCCGACGCTGCAGGAGTAAATCTGGCGGAAGTACCTTCAACGCTCCTATGCTGGGGTCTTCTACATAGAAGAGTATTGTGCTTCTGTTGGCAGTTGAGACATAAACCAGATGGACAGTCGCGATTACGATGGCCGGCCTTGAGGCAATTGAAACATAATGATGCCTGCTTCACCAAGTCCCAGCGTCCGTCAAGTTGAAGGTTACGAAACTTTGGACATTTCGTAATGCGATGAAACTCATTACAAGATGGGCAATTCGTTGCCTTATCAGATACGACCAACGGATTAAGAATTTTCTCGGAGTTCATAGTCAGATGCGCCTTCACGACCCGACTGGATGTGCGTCCGCTTGAAATATGTGGAGCAATTGGAGACAATGTCGGCAGGTTAGCTGCACGCCGTTCTACGAACATTAACACTTCTTCCATTTTCGGAATTTCATTGGACTTTAGGTTCATTCCCCACTCGGTCCGAGTAACAATCGGTAGTTTCGGTAGTAGCAGTGGTACGGCTATAGCATCCCACTGTTTTACTGGCACGTTCATCAATTCAAGCGCTCTGAAGGAATTACGTACACTATCCACAAAATTAAGTAGCGTAGCTCGAGATTCTGATGGGTGGGTTGGTAAGTCTAGAAGATGCTGAACATGATGTTCCGAAAGAGTACGGGGATTGTCGTAACGTTGTTCCAGTTCAGCCCAGACTTCTTCATATCCACCTGTGTACAAACCACCGACTAATGGAACGTTTTCCGCCTTCACATATTGTCTCAATTTTCCCAGTTTATAGGTGGGCTGCAAGTCACTTCTGTTGTGAACCAGCGTCTCAAACATATCCTTAAACGCTAACCAATTGGACGGCTGTCCGTCAAAGCTTGGAATGGAGACGGGATCCAAACGCATATCTGGGGCATGGCTGCATTCCTGGTTGGGAAGTTCACTAAACGCTGACATTTTACGTTTTAATTTGATGCAAATGTTGTTGAAAATCTCCTCCGTTGAAGCGAGCAAATCATCATGCTCTGCCATCTCGCCTCCATGTGCGCTGGACACGAGGGCAAAGTGGTTGTCCATAAAACGAGAGAAATGTTGTCTGGCACTACCCAAGAGCTGTTCACTTTCAACACAGTCTGGATGATAGTTCTCTGCTTGAACTTGCGTCCAGATGCGCAAAATAGATGTGCGCGCGGATGTACGCAAGTTTAATGCTGACATATTATATTATCAGTAATTTAAACGATATACACACTTCCTCACAGGAGGCACCAAAAATGTTTAGGATTGCACTAAACACTCAAAATAACTTAATAATAAAACCACGATTCACTTTCAATATAAGTTTATTTCTGTATTTGGTACTCTTCAAGTACCATCTAATTCATTTGACAACTGAGCCCAATTCAATGCTTAACTCAAGCTTATATAGAAAAATAACATGTAAGCAAACTGGCGAAAATAGTAATGTTGTTATTGCATACGGAACAATGGTCTGACCAGAGAACAGTATAATCGTATGAGGTGCCAAGCTAAAACGCATCACCTGATAATGGTGCGTCTAGTTGTTGTTGTATACTGCACAATGGTCTAACCCAAACAACGGTAGAAATGCTAAAACGAAAATGAGTCACCTGATCATGGTGATGCCAGATAGGGCAGTGTGTACCTGGATAATGGTGATGCCAAATTGCACAGTATAAATCATATATTAAAATTACTTATTATTAATCGTTAACAGGTATAAAGTCGATTTTCTTGTATATAATCATTTAGCAATCGATATAGAAATGCCTCAAATCATTAGTTTAACATATTTAAGTTAATAAACCTTCTTTAACGAACTGAAGTTTACATAAAGCCATAACGGTATAACGGCAGTGCATTTGGGAGAATTTCGTAATCTTATATTTAGGTATAAAGTCGATTTTGTTGTATATACACATTTAGCAATCGATATCGAAATGCCTCAAAGCATTAGTTTAACATATTTAAGTTAATTAACCTTCTTTAACATATTGAAGTTGATATAAAGCCATGGCGGCATAACGACAGTACATTTGGAAGAATTCCGCAATCTTATATTTAGGTATAAAGTTGATTTTCTTGTATATATGCATTAAGTAATCGATTTCGAAAATCTTCAAATCATTAGTTTAACATATTTAAGTTAATAAACCTTCTTTAACGAACAGAAGTTAACATAAAGCCATAACTGCATAACGGCAGTGCATTCAGAAGAATTCCGTAATCTTATATTTAGGTATAAAGTCCATTTTCTTGTATATACACATTTTGCACTCGATATCGAAATGCCTCAAATCATTAGTTTAACATATTTAAGTTAATTAACCCTCTTTATCTTACTGAAGTCTACAAACATCTTAACGGCATAACGGCAAAGCCTTTAGAAGAATTACGTAATCTTATATTTAGGTATAAGGTCGATTTTCTTTTATATACTCATTTAGCAATCGACATAGAAATGCCTCAAATCATTAGTTTAACATATTTAAGTAAATTAACCCTCTTTATCTTACTGAAGTCTACAAACGCCTTAACGGCATAATGGCAAAGCATTTAATTAACTCTCTCTATCTTACTGAAGTTTACAAACGCCTTAACGGCATGACGGCAAAGCATTTAGAAGAATTCCGTAATCTTATATTTAGGTATAATGTCGATTTTCTTGCATATACTCATTTAGCAATCGATTTCGAAAATCTTCAAATCATTAGTGTAACATATTTAAGTTAATAAAGCTTCTTTAACGCACTGAAGTTTACATAAAGCCATAACGGTATAACGGCAGAGCATTTGGGAGAATTTCGTAATCTTATATTTAGGTATAAAGACGATTTTGTTGTATATACACATTTAGCAATCGATATCGAAATGCCTCAAATCATTAGTTTAACATATTTAAGTTAATTAACCCTCTTTATCTTACTGAAGTCTACAAACGCCTTAACGGCATAACGGCAAAGCATTTAGAAGAATTACGTAATCTTATATTTAGGTATAAAGTCGATTTTCTTGTATATACTCATTTAGCAATCGAAATCGAAATGCTTTACATCATAAGTTTAACATATTAATTATAATTAACCCTCTTTATCTTACTGAAGTCTACAAATGTCTTAACGGCATAACGGCCAAGCATTCAATTTCGTAATCTTATATTTAGGTATAAAGTCCATTTTCCTTTATATACACATTTTGCACTCGATATCGAAATGCCTCAAATCATTAGTTTAACATATTTAAGTTAATTAACCTTCTTTAACATATTGAAGTTGATATCAAGCCATGGCGGCATAACGACAGTACATTTGGAAGAATTCCGTAATCTTATATTTAGGTATAAAGTCGATTTTCTTGTATAAATGCATTAAGCAATCGATTTCGAAATGCTTCAAATAACTGGTGTAACATATCTTAGTTAATAAACCTTCTTTAACGAACTGAAGTTAACATAAAGCCATAACGGCATAACGGCAAAGCATTTAGAAAAATTACGCAATCTTATATTTAGGCATAAAGTCGATTTTCTTGTATACACTCATTTAGCAATCGATATCGAAATGCTTCAAATCATTAGTTTGACATATTTAAGTTAACAAACCTACCTTAACGAACTGAAGTTAACACAAAGCCATGGCAGCATAACGGCAGTGCATGTAGAAGAATTCCGTTATCATATATTTAGGTATATAGTCGATTTTCTTGTATATACACATTTAGCAATCGATATCAAAATGCCTCAAATCATTAGTTTAACATACATATTTAAGTTAATTAACCCCCTTTATCTTACTGAAGTCTACAAGCGCCTTAACGGCATAACGGCAGTGCATGTAGAAGAATTCCGTTATCATATATTTAGGTATAAAGTCGATTTTCTTGTATATACACATTTAGCAATCGATATCGAAATGCCTCAAATCATTAGTTTAACATATTTAAGTTAATTAACCCCCTTTATCTTACTGAAGTCTACAAACATCTTAACGGCATAACGGCAGTGCATATAGAAGAATTCCGTTATCATATATTTAGGTATAAAGTCGATTTTCTTGTATATACACATTTAGCAATCGATATCGAAATGCCTCAAATCATTAGCTTAACATATTTAAGTTAATTAACCCTCTTTATCTTACTGAAGTCTACAAACGCCTTAACGGCATAACGGCAAAGCATTTAGAAGAATTACGTAATCTTATATTTAGGTATAAAGTCGATTTTCTTGTATATACTCATTTAGCAATCGAAATCGAAATGCTTTACATCATAAGTTTAACATATTAATTATAATTAACCCTCTTTATCTTACTGAAGTCTACAAATGTCTTAACGGCATAACGGCCAAGCATTCAGAAGAATAACGTAATCTTATATTTAGGTATAAAGACCATTTTCTTGTATATACTCATTTAGCAATCGAAATCGAAATGCTTCAAATCATTAGTTTAACATATTTAAGTTAACTAACCCTCTTTATCTTACTGAAGTCTACAAACGGCTTAGCGGCATAACGGCAAAGCATTAAGAAGAATTACGTAATCTTATACTTAGGTATAAAGTCGATTTTCTTGTATATACTCATTTAGCAATCGATATAGAAATGCTTCAAATCATTAGTTTAACATATTTAAGTTAATAAACCT
>CM050324.1:3256343-3271292 GCA_027475135.1 Bactrocera correcta | reverse complement strand
ATCAAATCGTCCATATACGTAATCACTGTACCTTTTTGGATTAATGCCCTAAAAACAGCGTTTACATATCTGCAAAATACGCAGGTGAGTTTGAAATACCGAATGGTACCACGCAAAATTCGTATTGCCCGTCACTAGTTACGAATGCAGTGTATTTCCTCGATTTCGGTTCTACTGGCACATGGAAAAACCCATTAGACAAATCTAATGTCGTGAAAACTCGACCCCCTTGCAGTCTATCTAAGACATCGTCCATTACGACCATTGGAAAATTATCCCTTATTATCTTCTTATTCAGTTGCCTGTAGTCACAGCATAAGCGCTTTCCTCCATCTTTCTTTGGAACAACAACAATAGGCGCAGCAAAGTTGGAGTTGCTAATTTGTATTATCCCGTCTCTTAGCCATTCCTCAATTTGCTTATCAACAAAGCAACGATCTTCAAAAGACATTCGCCTAGGCCGCTGGTAAACAGATACTTCATCTGACAACACAATTTCCTTTTTTACGGGTGATACACATTTACCTGTCGTTGTATATCTATTTACAAAATTTTCTACATTCTTAGCCAGACTCTTCTCTAAATGTTTCACATCCATTGTCTTTATTTCCTCTAATTCGTTCAAGCTCATGACATCGAACTCTTGTATCCACTTTTCTGGTGTAACTACTTTGACTTTGGAATCTACCTCAACTGTTTGTGTTTGATTATTCTTAACCTCCGGCTTGTAAGATAAACTTTTATTTTTAAAAACAACTTCCTTTTCTGTTAAAACGATATCAACATTCTTCAGAATAGCCTTTCCTATCATCCCTGCGAATTGAATATCATTTTCTTTGACTACATGAAAGGTGACATTTAGCGATAGTTCATCTACATGCATCAAAGTTTCAAAGCTACCTATGGTCTCAATGACATTAGCACAAGCACTGTAAAGCTTCCTTCGGTCATTAGTCAACTTTTTTCCCGGGCCCCACTTAATAATAACGTATCGTATCGAATCAAATTTAGTGAACATCCTGAATCAATAAGTGCCTCAAATCTAAAATCGTTAATCATGACCGTCTTTAAAAAGTAATTCGTCCCGAACTCTATTCATAAACGGTTGAAAAATATCGTCCCTCAACATATTGACCGTGCTCGGTTCTTTCTTTGGGTCATTCGTTTTATTATCTTTACTCTTGCATTCGAAAGAGCGATGACCCAATTCGTTGCACTTAAAGCACTTGAACTGCTTCTGTGGACATTGTGCAGCTATATGCGTTTTATCTCCACACTTAAAACACCTTCTAACCGATTCTTCTTTTGGCTTTACCATTAATAAGTTACTCTCTTTCCTAGATTCATTTGTGCCTACTTTACCTAACCCTGCATTAGATTTTCGTATCCTTTCATACACTTTTATCTGCTCTTTTAAATCGTTTATATTCTTTGCTTGATACAATAAATACTTATTAAATCGTGAATCCGGAATCCCCTCAATAAAATAATCAATGACACTGGCCTCGTCTAGATTAATTTGTTTGCCTATTTCCATTAGGCTATATAAATATTCACGTAACGTTTCATTCGAGTGTTTAAGCCTATTTTTCAACAGCTTATGAACATCTGACGAACAAAGCTTAGCACCGAATTCAGTAATTAACGCACTTTTTAAGTTTTCCCAATTGCTTACATTGCTTTGACTTCTAACGAAAAGCTTGGCTGCTCCACGTAGAAGCTGCTTGCCATAAACAAATCTTTTCAAATCGTTCCACCTTACTATATCTGCATTCAACTCGAATTCGTTTACCCAAAACCGAATATCTACCGACCCTTCACCAGTAAATGAACTAACACAATCACCTAAATCTTTAAGAGTAAATAGCTGTTGCCGCACCAAGGACTGGGAAGACTGTGGAATGTTGCATTCTTGAACGTCATCGTATACCGATCGACTCAACTCATCATCGCTTGGCTCATTTCGCGACAAGCCATAGTGCTGCAGTAGTCTGTCCTGAAGTTCTCGTTTTTGTCCAGTAGTCGAAATACCAATTTCTCTCAACTTGTCTTTCAGTCCATTAACTGTCAAGGTCATTAAAGTGTTTAAGTCCATCTTACCAACTAATATTTAGACCTTGTTGTAACAAGTATAAAAATACAGATGCTTATAAACTAAAAAAAAAAGTTTAACAAAAGTTGCTTAGAATATGTGCTTGCGTATACATAAATACGTATATAGTTTAAAATACTGCTGGCGATCACTTATATTACTCGTAGTTTGAATTTAATAAATAAAGTGTTTGTTATTTTCTATATTTCTGTCTTTTTACTGCATTATCTATAGCATAGATATTATTCTCACTGTTTGCGTTCTTCAATTGCTTCTTTTCTTTCAGTTTGACTGAGTCTAATAAGAAATTTTTTTCTATTTCCACGAATAGTTAGTTTGCCACTTCTTACTCTTTTCTTCCTTTCGACTACTTTAATATCAACTTCTTATATCAACCTTCTTTAATAATGCACTTTCATTATTCTTTATATTTCTATTCCCTTCAATATTGCATACTACATATTTCTTTTACATTCAGTGTCTGTACTCTTACATCTTATTTTATTTTCTTCTTTCTTCTTCACGTTTCAACTTGCAACTTTGTTTTTTTTTTTTTCGCAACTATTCTGCATTGAGAATCTGCCTTCTTACAATTTATTTCATGTACTTCTTACTTCTTGCTTCTTGCTATACACCTTTACACTTCTCTATTTTCTTTTCAACATAAACTCTTTCAATTACTTCCAGCTTTAATCCTCTGATATCATTTTCTGTATTCTCTTTCTACTGCATGTACTTACTTTCTGTTGGTTCTTCTGCTTCTGCTTCTTCGTCTTGTTTCGGCTTTTCCTTTATTCTCCTTCTTATACGAATGGTGTCGGTTACTTATTTTAAATAGGCTTCTGCTCTGCTGCAACAAATGCTGCTTCGGCTGCTGTTGTTCTGCTTCGGCTGCTGCTGCTCTGCTTCGGCTGCTATTGCTCTGGAATCTTCGCTGCTTTTTGGCGTCACTTTGAAAGTTCGCTGAAGTTCTTCTGCTTCGGCTGCTGCGGCTCTGCTTCCGTTGCTATTGCTCTGGAATCTTCACTGCTTTTTGGCGTCACTTCGAAAGTTCGCTGAAGTTGTTCTGCTTCGGCTGCTGCGGCTCTGCTTCCGCTGATATTGCTCTAGAATCTTCGCTGCTTTTTGGTGTCACTTCGAAAATTTGTTCTGCTTCGGCTGCTGCGGCTCTGCTTCGGCTGCTATTGCTCTGGAATCTTCACTGCTTTTTGGTGTCACTTCGAAATGTGCGTTATTTGCTGATTTGTGCAACTATTTCGGAATTCCTCTTTCTTTTAATCCACTTCGTTTTTGCCTGATGTTCTTATCTTTCGGTGTCCACGCTGAGCTCTGATGGTTTTCTGCGTCAACTTTCGCTGCTGCTAGCTTACGTCTGGGTGAAAATCCTGGATGAGCCCCCAATTTTGTAGGAATTCTTACCTTTTCGACGCCTTTCCAAGCAAATAAACCAGTGTTAGGTTTTATGAAAAAAATTTATTTAGAATTAAGTTTAGTTTTAAAATAACTTCTTTACAAACTTCTTTACAAACTTCTTTACTTCTTTCCGTTGCGGTCTAACTCGTAATGTCCGTTCGTGTTGTCTTTTAAAAATTTTCCGAGCCGTCGTTTGTCGTGTTTCGTTAAGTTTAAGATGTGTACACAGTCTTCGTCAGTTGTTCGTCACGCTACAACCAGCACTACATGTGTATATACAAGAAAATCGACTTAAAACCTAAATATAAGATTACGGAATTCTTCCAAATGCACTGCCTTTATACCGTTAGGCTTTATGTTAACTTCAGTTAATTAAAGAAGTTTTGTTAACTTAAATATGTTAAACCAGTTATTTGAAGCATTTCGATATCGATTGCTTAATGCATATATGCAAGAAAATCGACTTTATACCTAAATAAAAGATTACGGAATTCTTCCAAATGTACTGTCGTTAAGCCACCATGGCTTTATATCAACTTCAATACGTTAAAAAAGGTTAATTAACTTAAATATGTTAAACTAATGATTTGAAGCATTTAGATAACGATTGCAAACTGTGCATATACAACAAAATCGAATTTATACCTAAATATAAGCTAACGGAATTCTTCTAAATGCACTGCCGTTATGCCGCCTTGGCTTTATGTTTTTTTCAGTGCGTTTAAGAAGCTTTATAAACTTAAATATGTTAAACTTATGATTTGAAGATTTTCGAAATCGATTGCTAAATGAGTATATACAAGAAAATCGACTTTATACTTTAATATTTCATAACGGAATTCTTCTACATGCACTGCCGTTATGCCGCCAAGGCTTTGTGTTAACTTCAGTGCGTTAAAGTAGGTTTGTTAACTTAAATTTGTTAAACTAATGATTTGAAGCATTTCGATATCTATAGCTAAATAAGTATATACAAGAAAATGGACTTTATACCTAAATATAAGATTACGGAATTCTTCTAAATGCTTTGCCGTTATGCCGTTAAGGCGTTTGTAGACTTCAGTAAGATAGAGAGGGTTAATTAGCTTAAATATGTTAAACTAATGATTTGAAGCATTTCGATATCGATTGCTAAATGTGTATATACAACAAAATTGACTTTATACCTTAATATAAGATTACGAAATTCTTCTAAATGAATTGCCGTTATGCCGTTAAAACGTTTGTAGACTTCAGTGGGTTAAAGTAGGTTTGTTAACTTAAATATGTTAAACTAATGATTTGAAGCATTTCGATTTCGATTGCTAAATGAGTATATACAAGAAAATGGACTTTATACCTAAATATAAGATTACGGAATTCTTCTAAATTCTTTGCCGTTATGCCGGTAAGGCGTTTGTAGACTTCAGTAAGATAGAGAGGGTTAATTAACTTAAATATATTAAACTAATGACTTGAGGCATTTCGATAGCGATTGCTAAATGTGTATATACAAGAAAATCGACTTTATACTTAAATATATGATAACGTTAAGGCGTTTGTAGACTTCAGTAAGATAAAGGGGGTTAATTAACTTAAATATGTTAAATCGACTTTATACCTAATATAAGATTACGGAATTCTTCTAAATGCACTGCCGTTATGCCGCCATGGCTCTAAGCCAACTTCCGTTCGTTAAAGAAGGTTTATTAGCTTAAATATGTTAAACTAATTATTTGAGGCATTTCGATTTTGATTGCTAAATGTGTATATACAAGAAAATCAACTTTATACATAAATATAAGACTACGGAATTTCCCAAATGTATTGTCGTTATGCTGCCATGGCTTTACATAAACTTCAATACGTTAAACAAGGTTAACTAACTTAAATATAAGTTAATCAGCCTTAACGGCATAAAGGCAGTGCATTTAGAAGATTTACGTAATCTTATATTTAGGAATCAAGTCGATTTTCTTGTATATACTCATTTATCAATCGATATCGAAATGCTTCAAATCATTAGTTTAACATATTTAAGTTAACAAACCTACTTTAACGCACTGAAGTGAACACAAAGCCATGGCGGCATAACGGCTTATATTTAGGTATAAATTCGGTTTTGTTTGCATATACACATTTAGCAGTCGATATCGAAATGCTTCAAACCATTAGTTTAACATACTTAAAATAATTAACCTTTTTTAACGTATTGAAGTTGATGCAAACCATGGCGGCATAACGACAGTACATTTGGAAGAATTCCGTAATCTTATATTTAAGTATAAAGTCGATTTTCTTGTATATACACATTTAGCAATCGATATCGAAATGCTTCAAATCATTAGTTTAACATATTAAAGTTAATTAACCATCTTTAACGTATTTAAGGTGAAATAAAGCCTTAACGCCATAACGACAGTAATTTGAAAGAATTCCGTAATCTTTTATTTAGGTATAAAGTCGATTTTCTGGTATATATGCATTTAGAAATCGATATCGAAATGCTTCAAATCATTAGTTTAACATATTTAAGTTAATTAACCTTTTTTAACGTATTGAAGTTGACATAAAGCCATGGCGGAATAACGGCAGTGCATTTGGAAGAATTCCGTAATCTTATATTTAGGTATAAAGTCGATTTTGTTGTTTATGCACAGTTAGCAATCGATATTGAGATGCTTCAACTCATTAGTTTAACATATTTAAGTTAATTAACCTTTTTTAACGTATTTAAGTTGACATAAAGCCATGGCGGAATAACGGCAGTGCATTTGGAAGAATTCCGTAATCTTATATTTAGGTATAATGTCGGTTTTCTTGTATATACGCATTTAGCAATCGATACCGAAATGCTTCAAATCATTAGTTTAACTTATTTAAGTTAATTAACCTTCTTTATCTTACTGAAGTTTACATAAAGCCAAAACGGTATAACGGCAGTGCATTTGGGAGAATTTCGTAATTTTATATTTAGGTATAAAGTCGATTTTCTTGTATATACACATTTAGCAATCGATATCGAAATGCCTCAAATCATTAGTTTAACATATTTAAGTTAATTAACCCTCTTTATCTTACTGAAGTCTTCAAACGCCTTAACGGCATAACGGCAATGCATGTAGAAGAATTCCGTAATCTTATATTTAGGTATAAATTCGATTTTCTTGTATATACTCATTTAGCAATCGATATCGAAATGCTTCACATCATTAGTTTGACATATTTAAGTTAAAAAACCTACTTTAAACCGAAGATAACACACAGCCATGGCGGCATAACGGCAAAGCATTTGGAAGAATTACGTAATCTTATATTTAGGTATAAATTCGATTTTTTTGTATATACACATATAGCAATCGATATCGAAATGCTTCAAATCATTAGTTTAACAAATTTAAGTTAATTAACCTTCGTTAACGTATTGAAGTTGATATAAAGCCATGGCGGCATAACGACAGTACATTTGGAAGAATTCCGTAATCTTATATTTAGGTATAAAGTCGATTTTGTTGTATATATGCATTTAGCAGTCGATTTCGAAAATCTTCAAATCATTAGTTTAACATATTTAAGTTAATTAACCTTCTTTAACGTATTGAAGGTGATATAAAGCCATGGCGACATAACGACAGTACATTTGGAAGAATCCCGTAATCTTATATTTAGGTATGAAGTCGATTTTCTTGTATATACTCATTTAGCAATCGATATAGAAATGCTTCAAATCACTAGTTTACCATATTTAAGTTTGCAAACCTACTTTAAGGCACTGAAGTTTACACAGAGTCATGGCGGCATAACATCTTATATTTAGGTATAAATTCGATTTTTTTGTATATACACATTTAGCAATCGATATCGAAATGCTTCAAATCATTAGTTTAACATATTAAGTTAATAAACATTCTTTAGCTTAATGAGGTCTAGATAAAGCCTTAACGGTATAACGGCAGTACACTTAGAAGAACTCCGTAATGTTATAATTTTATATTTAGGTATAAAGTGGATTTTGTTTTATTTACACATTTAGCAGTCGATATCGAAATGCTTCAAACCATTAGTTTAACATATTTAAAATAATTAACCTTCTTTAACGTATTGAAGTTGATACAAACCATGGCGGCATAACGACAGTACATTTGGAAGAATTCCGTAATCTTATATTTGGGTATAAAAACGATTTTCTTGTATATACACATTTAGCAATCGATATCGAAATGCTTCAAATCATTAGTTTAACATATTTAAGTTAATTAACCATCTTTAACGTATTGAAGGTAAAATAAAGCCATGGCGCCATAACGACAGTAATTTGGAAGAATTCCGTAATCTTATATTTAGGTATAAAGTCGATTTTCTTGAATATATGCATTTAGAAATCGTTATAGAAATGCTTCAAATCATTAGTTTAACATATTTAAGTTAATTAACCATCTTTAACGTATTGAAGGTAAAATAAAGCCATGGCGCCATAACGACAGTAATTTGGAAGAATTCCGTAATCTTATATTTAGGTATAAAGTCGATTTTCTTGTATATATGCATTAAAAAATCGATATCGAAATGCTTCAAATCATTAGTTTAACATATTTAAGTTAATTAACCATCTTTAACGTATTGAAGGTGAAATAAAGCCATGGCGGCATAACGACAGTAATTTGGAAGAATTCCGTAATCTTATATTCAGGTATAAAGTCGATTTTCTTGTATATATGCATTAAGCAATCGATATCGAAATGCTTCAAATAACTGGTTTAACATATTTGAGTTAATAAACCTTCTTTAACTAACTGAAGTTAACATAAGGCCATGGCGGAATAACGGCAGTGCATTTGGAAGAATTCCGTTATCCTATATTTAAGTATAAAGTCAAGTTTCTTGTACTAGCACATTTAGCAATCGATATCGAAATGCTTCAAATCATTAGTTTAACATATATAAGTAAAATTACCTTCTTTAACCTACCGAAGGTGACATGAACCATGGCGGTATAACTGCACTGCATTTAGAAGAAATCCGCAATTTTATATTTAGGTATAAATTCGACTTTCTTGTATATATGCATTTAGAAATCGATATCGAAAAGCTTCAAATCATTAGTTTAACATATTTAAGTTAATTAACCTTCTTTAACGTATTGAAGTTGATATAAAGCCATGGCGGCATAACGACAGTGCATGTAGAAGAATTCCGTAATCTTATATTTAGGTATAATGTCGATTTTCTTGTATATACACATTTTGCAATCGATATCAAAATGCTTCAAATCATTAGTTTAACATATTTAAGTTAATAAAACTTCTTTAACGCACTGAAGTCTACATAAAGCCTTAACGGTATAACTGCACTGCATTTAGAAGAATTCCGTTATCTTGTATTTAGGTATAAATTTGACTTTCTTGTATATACTCTTTTAGCAAGCGATATCAAAATGCTTCAAACCATTAGTTTAACATATTTAAAATAATTAAACTTCTTTAACGTATTGAAGTTGATACAAAGCCATGGCGGCATAACGACAGTACATTTGGAAGAATTCCGTGATCTTATATTTAGGTATAAAGTCGATTTTCTTGTATATCGCATTCAGCAATCGATATCGAAATGCTTCAAATCATTAGTTTAACATATTTAAGTTAATAAACCTTCTTTAACGCACTGAAGTCTACATAAAGCCTTAACGGCATAACGGCGGTGCATTTAGAAGAATTCAGTTATCTTATATTTAGGTATAAATTCAATTTTCTTGTATATACACATTTAGCAAGCGATATCGAAATGCTTCAAATCATTAGTTTAACACATTTAAGTAAATTAACCTTCTCTAACGTATTGAAGATGATAAAGAGCCATGGCGGCATAACGACAGTACATTTGGAAGAATTCCGTAGTCTTATGTTTAGGTATAAAGTCGATTTTCTTGTATATATGCATTAAGCAATCGACATCGAAATGCTTCAAATAACTGGTTTAACATATTTAAGTTAATAAACCTTCTTTAACGAACTGAAGTTAATATAAAGCCATAACGGCATAACGGCAGTGCATTTAGAAGAAATCCGTAATCTTATATTTAGGTATTAAGTCGAATTTGTTGTATATATGCATTAAGCAATCGATTTCGAAAATCTTCAAATCAGTAGTTTAACATATTTAAGTTAATTAACCCTCTTTATCTTACTGAAGTCTGCAAACGCCTTAACGGCATAACGGCAGTGCATTTGAAGAATTCCGTAATCTTATATTTAGGTATAAAGTCGATTTTTTTGTATATATGCATTTAGCAATCGATTTCGAAAATCTTCAAAACATTAGTTTAACATATTTAAGTTAATAAAACTTCTTTAACGCACTGAAGTCTACATAAAGCCTTAACGGCATAACGGCGGTGCATTTAGAAGAATTCAGCTATCTTATATTTAGGTATAAATTCGATTATCTTGTATATACACTTTTAGCAAGCGATATCGAAATGCTTCAAATCATTAGTTTAACACATTTAAGTTAATTAACCTTCTCTAACGTATTGAAGATGATAAAGAGCCATGGCGGCGTAACGACAGTACATTTGGAAGAATTCCGTAGTCTTATATTTAGGTATAAAGTCGATTTTCTTGTATATATGCATTAAGCAATCGATATCGAAATGCTTCAAATAACTGGTTTAACATATTTAAGTTAATAAACCTTCTTTAACGAACTGAAGTTAATATAAAGCCATAACGGCATAACGGCATAACGGCAGTGCATTTAGAAGAAATCCGTAATCTTATATTTAGGTATTAAGTTTAATTTGTTGTATATATGCATTTAGCAATCGATTTCGAAAAACTTCAAATCATTAGTTTAACATATTTAAGTTAATTAACCCTCTTTATCTTACTGAAGTCTGCAAACGCCTTAACGGCATAACGGCAGTGCATTTGAAGAATTCCGTAATCTTATATTTAGGTATAAAGTCGATTTTTTTGTATATATGCATTTAGCAATCGATTTCGAAAATCTTCAAAACATTATTTTAACATATTTAAGTAAATTAACCTTCTTTAACGAACAAAAGTTAACATAAAGCAAAAACGGCATAACGGGAGTGCATTTAGAAGAATTCCGTAAACTTATATTTAGGTAGAAAGTCGATTTTCTTGTATATATGCATTAAGCAATCGATTTCAAAATGCTTCAAATAACTGGTGTAACATATCTAAGTTAATAAACCTTCTTAAACGAACTGAAGTTAAAATGAAGCCATAACGGCATAACGGCAGTGCATTTAGAAGGATTCCGTAATCTTATATTTAGGTATAAAGTCGATTTTCTTGTATATACACATTTAGCGATCGATATCGAAATGCTTCAAATCATTAGTTTAACATATTTAAGTTAATTAACCCTCTTTATCTTACTGAAGTCTACAAACGCCTTAACGGCATAACGGCGGTGCATTTAGAAGAATTCAGTTATCTTATATTTAGGTATAAATTCGATTTTCTTGTATATACACATTTAGCAAGCGATATCGAAATGCTTCAAATCATTAGTTTAACATATTTAAGTTAACGAACCTACTTTAACGCACTGAAGTTAACACAAAGCCATGGCGGCATAACGGCAGAGCATGTAGAAGAATTCCGTAATCTCATATTTAGGTATCAATTCGATTTTTTTGTATATACACATTTAGCAATCGATATCGAAATGCTTCAAATCATTAGTTTAACAAATTTAAGTTAATTAACCTTCTTTAACGTATTGAAGTTGATATAAAGCCTCGGCGGCATAACGACAGTACATTTGGAAGAATTCCGTAATCTTATATTTAGGTATAAAGTCGATTTTGTTGTATATACGCATTTAGCAGTCGATTTCGAAAATCTTCAAATTATTAGTTTAACATATTTAAGTTAATTAACCTTCTTTAACGTATTGAAGGTGATATAAAGCCATGGCGACATAACGACAGTACATTTGGAAGAATCTCGTAATCTTATATTTAGGTATGAAGTCGTTTTTCTTGTATATACTCATTTAGCAATCGATATCGAAATGCTTCAAATCATTAGTTTAACATATTTAAGCTAACAAACCTACTTTAACGCACTGAAGTTTACACAAAGCCATGGCGGCATAACATCTTTTATTTAGGTATAAATTCGATTTTTTTGTATATACACATTTAGCAATCGATATCGAAATGCTTCAAATCATTAGTTTAACATATTAAGTAAATAAACATTTTTTAGCTTAATGAGGTCTACATAAAGCCTTAACGGTATAACGGCAGTACATTTAGAAGAACTCCGTAATGTTATAATTTTATATTCAGGTATAAAGTGGATTTTGTTGTATTTACACATTTAGCAGTCGATATCGAAATGCTTCAAACCATTAGTTTAACATATTTAAAATAATTAACCTTCTTTAACGTATTGAAGTTGATACAAACCATGGCGGCATAACCACAATACATTTGAAAGAATTCCGTAATCTTATATTTAGGTATAAAGTCGATTTTTTTGTATATACACATTTAGCAATCGACATCGAAATGCTTCAAATCATTAGTTTAACATATAAGGGTTAATTAACCATCTTTAACGTATTGAAGGTGAAATAAAGCCATGGCGCTATAACGACAGTAATTTGGAGGAATTCCGTAATCTTATATTTAGGTATAAAGTCGATTTTCTTGTATATATGCATTAAGCAATCGATATCGAAATGCTTCAAATAACAGGTTTAACATATTTGAGTTAATAAACCTTCTTTAACTAACTGAAGTTAACATAAGGCCATGGCGGAATAACGGCAGTGCGTTTGGAAGAATTCCGTTATCCTATGTTTAGGTATAAAGTCAAGTTTCTTGTACTAGCACATTAAGCAATCGATATCGAAACGCTTCAAATCATTAGTTTAACATATATAAGTAAAATTACCTTCTTTAACCTACCGAAGGTGACATGAAGCCATGGCGGTATAACTGCACTGCATTTAGAAGAATTCCGCAATTTTATATTTGGGTATAAATTCGACTTTCTTGTATATATGCATTTAGAAATCGATATCGAAATGCTTCAAATCATTAGTTTAACATATTTAAGTTAATTAACCTTCTTTAACGTATTGAAGTTGATATAAAGCCATGGCGGCATAACGACAGTGCATGTAGAAGAATTCCGTATTCTTATATTTAGGTATAATGTCGATTTTCTTGTATATACACATTTAGCAATCGATAGCGTAATGCTTCAAATCATTAGTTTAACATATTAAAGTTAATAAAACTTCTTTAACGCACTGAAGTTTACATAAAGCCTTAACGGTATAACTGCACTGCATTTAGAAGAATTCCGTTATCTTATATTTAGGTATAAATTTGACTTTTTTGTATATACTCATTTAGCAAGCGATACCAAAATGCTTCAAACCATTTGTTTAACATATTTAAAATAATTAAACTTCTTTAACGTATTGAAGTTGATACAAAGCCATGGCGGCATAATGACAGTACATTTGGAAGAATTCCGTAATCTTATATTTAGGTATAAAATCGATTTTCTTGTATATCGCATTCAGCAAGCGATATCGAAATGCTTCAAATCCTAAGTTTAACATATTTAAGTTAATTAACCTTTTTTAACGTATTGAAGTTGATAAAGAGCCAGGGCGGCATAATGACAGTACATTTGGAAGAATTCCGTAGTCTTATATTTAGGTAAAAATTCGATTTTCTTGTATATATGCATTAAGCAATCGATATCGAAATGCTTCAAATGACTGGTTTAACATATTTAAGTTAATAAACCTTCTTTAACGAACTGAAGTTTAAATAAAGCCATAACGGCATAACGGCAGTATATTTGGGTGAATTCCGTAATCTTTTATTTACGTATAAAATCGATTTTCTTGTATATACACATTAAGCAATCGATATCGAAATGCTTCAACTCATTAGTTTAACATATTTAAGTTAATAAACCTTCTTTAACGTATTGAAGTTGATATAAAGCCATGGCGGCATAACGGCAGTGCATTTCGAAGAATTCCGTAATCTTATATTTAGGTATAAAGTCGATTTTCTTGGATTTACACATTTAGCAATCGATATCGAAATGCGTCAAATCTTTAGTTTAACATATTTTAGTTAATAAAGAATCTTTAACGCCTGAAGTTAACATAAAGCCATGGTGCCATAACGGCAGTGCATGTAGAAGAATTCCGTAATCTTATATTTAGGTATGTAGTCGATTTTCTTGGATTTACACATTTAGCAATCGATATCGAAAATCTTCAAATAGCTGGTTTAGCATATTTAGGTTAATTAACCTTCTTTATCGTACTGAAGTTTACATAAAGCCATAACGGTATAACGGCAGTTCATCTGGAAGAATTTTGTAATCTTATATTTAGGTATAAAGTTGATTTTGTTGTATATACTCATTTAGCAATCGATATCGAGATGCTCCAACTCATTAGTTTAACATATTTAGGTTAATAAACCTTCTTTAACGAACTGAGGTTGGCATAAAGCCATGGCGACATAACGGCAGTGCATTTAGAAGAATTCTGTAATCTTATGTTTTGGTATAAATTCGATTTTCTTGTATATACACATTTAGCAATCGATATCGAAATGCTTCAAATCATTAGTTTAACAGATTTAAGTTAATAAACGTTCTTTAACGCACTGAAGTCTACATAAAGATTTAACGGTATAACGGCAGTGCATTTAGAAGAATTCCGTTATCTTATATTTAGGTATAATGTCGATTTTCTTGTATATACACATTTAGCAATCGATAGCGTAATGCTTCAAATCATTAGTTTAACATATTAAAGTTAATAAAACTTCTTTAACGCACTGAAGTTTACATAAAGCCTTAACGGTATAACTGCACTGCATTTAGAAGAATTCCGTTATCTTATATTTAGGTATAAATTTGACTTTTTTGTATATACTCATTTAGCAAGCGATACCAAAATGCTTCAAACCATTTGTTTAACATATTTAAAATAATTAAACTTCTTTAACGTATTGAAGTTGATACAAAGCCATGGCGGCATAATGACAGTACATTTGGAAGAATTCCGTAATCTTATATTTACGTAAAAAATCGATTTTCTTGTATATACACATTAAGCAATCGATATCGAAATGCTTCAACTCATTAGTTTAACATATTTAAGTTAATAAACCTTCTTTAACGTATTGAAGTTGATATAAAGCCATGGCGGCATAACGGCAGTGCATTTTGAAGAATTCCGTAATCTTATATTTTGGTATAAAGTCGATTTTTTTTTATATACACATTTAGCAATCAATAACGAAATGCTTCAAATCATTAGTTTAACATATTTAAGTTAATTAACCTTCTTTATCTTACTGAAGTTTACATAAAGCCATAACGGTATAACGGCAGTTCATCGGGAAGAATTTTGTAATCTTATATTTAGGTATAAAGTTG
>CM050324.1:3205343-3255343 GCA_027475135.1 Bactrocera correcta | reverse complement strand
AAGTTTAACATATTTAAGTTAATTAAACTTCTTTAACGGAATGAAGGTGATATAAAGCCATGGCGGCATAACGACAGTGTATTTAGAAGAATTCCGTAATCTTATATTTAGGTATAAAGTCGATTTTCTTGTATACACGCATTTAGCAATCGATATCGAAGTGCTTCAAATCATTAGTTTAACATATTTAAGTTAATTAGTCTTCTTTAACGTAATGAAGGTGACATAAGGTCATGGCGGCATAACGACAGTACATTTGGAAGAATTCCGTAATCTTATGTTTTGGTATAAATTCGATTTTCTTTTACATGCACATTTACCAAGCGATATCGAAATGCTTCAAATCAATAGTTTAACAAATTTAAGTAAAATAACCTTCTTTAACGTACTGAAGTTGATATAAAGCCATGGCGGCATAACGAAAGTACATTTAAAAGAATTCCGTAGTCTTATATTTAGGTATAAAGTCGATTTTCTTTTATATATGCATTAAGCAATCGATATCGAAATGCTTCAGATAACTGGTTTAACATATTTAAGTTGATAAACCTTCTTTAACGAACTGAAGTTAACATAAAGCCATAACGGTATAACGGCAGTGCATTTGGAAGAATTCCGTATACTTATATTTAGGTATAATGTCGATTTTGTTGTATATACACATTTAGCAATCGATATCGAGATGCTTCAAATCATTAGTTTAAGATATTTAAGTTAATTAACCTTATTTTTCTTACTGAAGTTTACGTAAAGCCATAACGGTATAACGGCAGTGCATTTGGAAGAATTCCGTAATCCTATATTTAGGTATAAAGTCGATTTTGTTGTATATACACATTAGCAGTCGATATAGAGATGGTTCAACTCATTAGTTTAACATATTAAGTTAATAAACATTTTTTAGCTTACTGAAGTCTACGTAAAGCCTTAACGGTATAACGGCATTGCATGTAGAAGAATTCCGTAATGTTACAATTTTATATATAAAGTCGATTTTCTTGTATATATACATTTCGCAATCGACATCGAAATGCTTCAAATAACTGGTTTAACATATTTAAGTTGATAAACCTTCTTTAACGAACTGAAGTTAACATAAAGCCATAACGGTATAACGGCAGTGCATTTGGAAGAATTCCGTATACCTATATTTAGGTATAATGTCGATTTTGTTGTATTTACAAATTTAGCAATCGATATCGAGATGCTTCAAATCATTAGTTTAAGATATTTAAGTTAATTAACCTTATTTTTCTTACTAAAGTTTACGTAAAGCCATAACGGTATAACGGTAGTGCATTTGGAAGAATTCCGTAATCTTATATTTAGGTATAAAGTCGATTTTGTTGTATATACACATTAGCAATCGATATCGAGATGGTTCAACTCATTAGTTTAACATATTAAGTTAATAAACATTTTTTAGCTTACTGAAGTCTACATAAAGCCTTAACGGTATAACGGCAGTGCATTTAAAAGAATTCCGTAATGTTATAATTTTATATATAAAGTCGATTTTCTCGTATATACACATTTAGCAATCGATAACGAAATGCTTCAAATCATTAGTTTAACATATTTAAGTTAATTAACCTTCTTTAACGTATTGAAGTTGATATAAAGTCATGGCGGCATAACGGCAGTGCATTTAGAAGAATTCCGTAATCTTATATTTAGGTATAAAGTCGATTTTGTTGTATATACACATTAGCAATCGATATCGAGATGGTTCAACTCATTAGTTTAACATATTTTAGTTAATTAACCTTATTTTTCTTTCTGAAGTGTACATAAAGCTATAACGGTGTAACGGCAGTGCATTTGGAAGAACTCCGTAATCTTAGATTTAAGTATAAAGTCGATTTTCTTGTATTTACACATTTAACAATATATATCGAAATGCTTCAAATAACTGGTTTAGCATATTTAAGTTAATTAACTTAATGAAGTTTACATAAAGCCATAAGGGCATAACGGCAGTATATTTATATGAATTCCGTTATCTTATATTTAGGTATAAAGTCGATTTTGTGGTACATACGCATTTAGAAATCGATATCGAAATGCTTCAAATCATTAGTTTAACATATTTGAGTTAAATAACCTTCTTTAGCGTAATGAAGGTGATATAAAGCCATGGCGGCATAACGACAGTGCAGGTAGAAGAGTTCCGTAATCTTATGTTAAGGTATAAATTCGATTTTATTGTATATACGCATTTAGCAATCGATATCGAAATACTTCAAATCATAAGTTTAACATATTTAAGTTAATTAACCTTCTTTAACGTATTGAAGTTGATATAAAGCCATGGCGGCATAACGACAGTACATTTGGAAGAATTCCGCAGTCTTATATTTAGGTCTAAAGTCGATTTTCTTGTATATACACATTTAGCTATCGATATCGAAATGCTTCAAATCATTAGTTTAACATATTAAGTTAATAAACATTTTTAAGCATACTGAAGTCTACATAAAGCCTTAACGGTATAACGGCAGTGCATTTAGAAGAATTCCGTAATGTTATATTTAGGTATAAAGTCGATTTTGTTGTACATACACATTCAGCACTCGATATCGAAATGCTTCAAATCATTAGTTTAACATATTTAAGTTAATTAACCTTATTTTTCTTACTGAAGTATACATAAAGCCATAACGGTATAACGGCAGTGCATTTGGAAGAACTCCGTAATCTTATATTTAGGTATAAAGTCGATTTTCCTGTATTTACACATTTAACAATATATATCGAAATGCTTCAAATAACTGGTTTAGCATATTTAAGTTAATTAACCTTCTTTATCTTAATGAAGTTTACATAAAGCCATAGCGGCATAACGGCAGTATATTTATATGAATTCCGTTATCTTATATTTAGGTATAAAGTCGATTTTGTTGTACATACGCATTAAGCAATCGATATCGAAATGCTTCAAATCATTAGTTTAACATATTTAAGTTAATTAGTCTTCTTTAAAGTAATGAAGGTGATATCAAGCCATGGCGGCATAACGACAGTATATTTGGAAGAATTCCGCAGTCTTATATTTAGGTATAAAGTCAATTTTCTTGTATATAAACATTTGCAATCGATACCGAAATGCTTCAAATCATTCGTTTAACATATTTAAGTTAATAAACCTTCTTTAAAGATCTGAAGTTGGCATATAGCCATGGCGGCAAAACGGCAGTGCATGTAGAAGAATTCCGTAATCTTATATTTAGGTATAAAGTCGATTTTCTTGTATATACACATTTAGCTATCGATATCGAAATGCTTCTTATTGTTAGTTTAACATATAAAGTTAATAAAAGCTTTTTAGCTTACTGAAGTCTACATAAAGCCTTAACGGTATAACGGCAGTGCATTTAGAAGAATTCCGTAATGTTATATTTTTATATTTAGGTACAAATTCGATTTTCTTGTATTTACACATTTAGCAATCGATATTGAAATGCTTCAAATAACGGGTTTAGCATATTTAAGTTAATTAACCTTCTTTATCTTACTGAAGTTTACATAAAGCCATAACGGCATAACGGCAGTATATTTATATGAATTCCGTTATCTTATATTTAGGTATAAAGTCGATTTTGTTGTACATACACATTCAACACTCGATATCGAAATGATTCAAATCATTAGTTTAACAAATTTAAGTTAAATAACCTTCTTTAACGTATTGAAGTTGATATAAAGCCATGGCGGCATAACGACAGTACATTTAGAAGAATTCCGTAGTCTTATATTAAGGTATAAAGTCGATTTTCTGGTATATATGCATTAAGCAGTCGATGTCGAAATGCTTCAAATAACTGGTTTAACATATTTAAGTTAATAAACCTTCTTTAACGAACTGAAGTTGGTATAAAGCCATGGCGGCATAACGGGCAGTAGATTTGGAAGAATTCCGTAATCTTATTTTAGGTATAAAGTCGATTTTGTTGTATATACACATTTTGCAATCGATACCGAAATGCTTCAAATCATTAGTTTAACATATTTAAGTTAACTAACCTTCTTTATCTTACTGAAGTTTACATAAAGCCAAAACGGTATAACGGCAGTAAATTTGGAAGAATTCCGTAATCTTATATTTAGGTAAAAAGTCGATTTTCTTGTATATACACATTTAGCTATCGATGTCGAAATGCTTCAAATCATTAGTTTAACATATTTAAGTAAGTTAACCTTCTTTAACGTAATGAAGGTGATATAAAGCCATGGCGGCATAACGACAGTAGATTTGGAAGAATTCCGTAATCTTATATTAAGGTATAAATTCGGCTTTGTTGTATATACACATTAAGCAATCAATATCGAAATGCTCTAAATCATTAGTTTAACATATTTAAGTTAACTAACCTTCTTTATCTTACTGAAGTTTACATAGAGCCAAAACGGTATAACGGCAGTGCATTTGGAAGAATTCCGTAATCTTATATTTAGGTAAAAAGTCGATTTTTTTGTATATACACATTTAGCAATCGATATCGAAATGCTTCAAATCAGTAGTTTAACATATTTAAGTTAACTAACCTTCTTTATCTGACTGAAGTTTACGTAAAGCCGGCATAACGACAGTGCATTTAGAAGAATTCCGTTATCTTATATTTAGGTATAAAGTCGATTTTGGTGTACATACACATTTAGCAATCGATATTAAAATGCTTCAATTCATTAGTTTAACATATTTAAGTTAATTAACCTTCTTTTATGTATTGAAGTTGATGTAACGCCATGGCAGCATAACGACAATACATTTGGAAGAATTCCGTAGTCTTACATTTATGTATAAAGTCGATTTTCTTGTATATACTCATTTATTAATCGATATCGAAATGCTTCAAGTCATTAGTTTAACATATTTAAGTTAATAAACCTTCTTTAACGAACGGAAGTTGGCTTAAAGCCATGGCGGCATAACGGCAGTGCATTTAGAAGAATTCCGTAATCTTATATTTAGGTATAAAGTCGATTTTTTTGTTTATACACATTTAGCTATCGATATCGAAATGCTTCAAATCGTTAGTTTAACATATTTAAGTTAATTAACCTTCTTTAACGTATTGAAGTTGATATAAAGTCTTGGCGGCATAACGACAGTGCATTTAGAAGAATTCCGTAATCTTATATTTAGGTATAAAGTCGATTTTCTTGTATATACAAGTTTATTAATCGATATCGAAATGCTTCAAATCGTTAGTTCAACATATTTAAGTTAATTAACCTTCTTTAACGTAATGAAGGTGATATAAAGCCATGGCGGCATAACGACAGTGCAGGTAGAAAAGTTCCGTATTCTTATATTTAGGTATAAAGTCGATTTTGGTGTACATACACATTTAGCAATCGATATTAAAATGCTTCAATTCATTAGTTTAACATATTTAAGTTAATTAACCTTCTTTTATGTATTGAAGTTGATGTAACGCCATGGCAGCATAACGACAATACATTTGGAAGAATTCCGTAGTCTTACATTTATGTATAAAGTCGATTTTCTTGTATATACACATTTATTAATCGATATCGAAATGCTTCAAGTCATTAGTTTAACATATTTAAGTTAATAAACCTTCTTTAACGAACGGAAGTTGGCTTAAAGCCATGGCGGCATAACGGCAGTGCATTTAGAAGAATTCCGTAATCTTATATTTAGGTATAAAGTCGATTTTTTTGTTTATACACATTTAGCTATCGATATCGAAATGCTTCAAATCGTTAGTTTAACATATTTAAGTTAATTAACCTTCTTTAACGTATTGAAGTTGATATAAAGCCTTGGCGGCATAACGACAGTGCATTTAGAAGAATTCCGTAATCTTATATTTAGGTATAAAGTCGATTTTCTTGTATATATACATTTTGCAGTCGATATCGAAATGCTTCAAATAACTGGTTTATCATATTTTAGTTAATTAACCTTCTTTGTCTTACTGAAGTTTACATAAAGCCAAAACGGTATAACGGCAGTACATTTGGATCTCTTACTGAAGTTTACATAAAGCATAACGGCATATTTAAGAATTCGTATCTTATATTTAGGATAAGTCGATTTTGTAATACACATTTAGCAATCGATATCAAATGTTCAAATAATGGTTACATATTTAAGTTAATTAACCTTCTTTAACTAGGAGTTGGATAAGCCATGGCGCATAACGGCAGTCATTTAGAAAAATTCCTAATCTATATTTAGGTACAAAATCGATTTTCTTGTATACAACATTAGGAATCGATAACGAATTGCCTCAAATCATTAGTTTAACATATTTAAGTTAATTAACCTTCTTTAACTATTGAAGTTAATAAAGCAGCGGATAACGCAGTACATTTGAAGAATTCCGTATCTTATATTAGGTAAAAGTCGATTTCTTGTATATACACATTTAGCAATCGATCCGAAATGCCTCAAATAATGGTTTAACATATTTAAGTTAATAAACCTTCTTTAACGAAGGAGTTGTTAAAGCCATGGCGGCATAACGGCAGTGATTTGAAGAATTTCGTAAACTTATATTTAGGTATAAAGTCGATTTTTGTTTATACACATTTAGCATCGATACGAAATGCTTCAAATCATAAGTTTAACATATTAAGTAATAACTTTTACTACTGAAGTTACATAAAGCCTAACGGTATAACGCAGTCATTTGAAGAATTCCGTAATATATATTTAGGTAAAAGTCGTTTTCTTGTATACACATTTGCAATCGATTCGAAATGCTTCAATAATGGTTTAACATATTAAGTAATAAACCTCCTTTACGAATGAAGTTGAATAACGCATAACGCATGATTGGAAGAATTCCGTATCTTATATTAGGATAAATCGTTTTGTATATACACATTTAGCAATCATATCAAATGGTTAATCATTAGTTTAACATATTTAAGTTAATTAACCTTCTTTAACTATTGAAGTTAATAAAGCACGGATAACGCTCATTTGAAGAATTCCGTAATCTTATATTTAGGTAAAAATCGATTTTTGTATAAAACATTAGGATTCGATAACGAAATGCCTCAAATCATTAGTTTAACATATTAAGTTAACTAACCTTCTTTATCTACTGAAGTTTACTAAAGCCAAAACGGATAACGGCAGTACATTTGGAAGATCCGTAATCTTATATTTAGGTAAAAAGTCGATTTTTTGTATATACACATTTAGCTATCGATTCGAAATGCTTCAAATCTTAGTTTAACATATTTAAGTTAATTAACCTTCTTTAACGTATTGAAGTTGATATAAAGCATGCGGCATAACGACAGTGATTGAAGAATTCCGTAATCTTATTTAGGATAAAGTCGATTTTTTGTATATACACATTTAAATCGATACCGAAATGCTTCAAATCTTAGTTTAACATATTAAGTTAATAACCTTCTTTACTTATGAAGTTTAATAAAGCCAAAACGGATAACGGCAGTCATTTGGAAGATTCCGTAATCTTATATTTAGGTAAAAAGTCGATTTTGTAATACACATTTAGCATCGATTAAATGCTTCAAATCATTAGTTTAACATATTTAAGTAATTAACCTTCTTAAGTAATGAAGGTGATTAAAGCCATGGCGGCATAACGACATAATTTGGAAGAATTCCGTAATCTTAATTAAGGTATAAATTCGGTTTTTGTATATACACATTAAAATCAATATCGAAATGCTTTAAATCATTAGTTTAACATATTTAAGTTAATAACCTTCTTACTACGAAGTTTCTAAGCCAAAACGGATAACGGCAGTGCATTTGGAAGAATTCCGTAATCTTATATTAGTAAAAGTCGATTTTTTTGTTATACACATTTAGCATCGATATCGAAATGCTTCAAATCTAGTTTAACATATTAAGTTAATAACCTTTTTACTATGAAGTTATAAAGCCTGCGGATAACGCAGTCATTTAGAAGAATTCCGTATTTATATTTAGGTATAAAGTCGTTTTTTGTATATAACATTTGCATCGATATCGAAATGCTTCAAACTGTTTAACATATTTAAGTAATACCTTCTTTACTATGAAGTTAATAACCATAACGCATATTTAAAGAATTCCGTATCTTATATTTAGATAAAGTCGATTTTTTGTAATACACATTTATAATCGATATCAAATGTTCAAATCTGTTTAACATATTTAAGTTAATTAACCTTCTTTAACTAATGAAGTGATAAAGCCATGGCGGCATAACGCAGTCAGTAGAAATTCCGTATCTTATATTTAGGTAAAATCGATTGTTACAACTTTAGAATCGATAAAAATGTCAATCATTAGTTTAACATATTTAAGTTAATTAACCTTCTTATATTGAAGTTATAAGCCAGCGATAACGCATACATTTGGAAGAATTCCGTATCTTAATTTAGTAAAAGTCATTTTTTGTATATACACATTTATATCGATCGAAATGCTTCAATATTGTTTAACATATTTAAGTTAATAAACCTTCTTTAGTATTCCGTAATCTTATATTTAGGTAAAAAGTCGATTTTCTTGTATATACACATTTAGCTATCGATGTCGAAATGCTTCAAATCATAGTTTAACATATTTAAGTTAATTAACCTTCTTTATCTACTGAAGTTTACATAAAGCCATGGCGGCATAACGACAGTAATTTGGAAGAATTCCGTTATCTTATATTAGGTATAAAGTCGATTTTGTTGTATATACACATTTAGCAATCGATATCGAAATGCTTCAAATCATTAGTTTAACATATTTAAGTTAATAACCTTCTTTAACTAACGGAAGTTGGCATAGAAGCCATGGCGGCATAACGGCAGTGCATTTAGAAGAATTCCGTAATCTTATATTTAGGTAAAAAGTCGATTTTTTTGTATATACACATTTAGCAATCGATATCGAAATGCTTCAAATCAGTAGTTTAACATATTTAAGTTAATTAACCTTCTTTAACGATGAAGTTTATAAAGCCATGGCGGCATAACGACAGTACATTTAGAAGAATTCCGTTATCTTATATTTAGGTATAAAGTCGATTTTATTGTATATACACATTTAGCTATCGATATCGAAATGCTTCAAATCGTTAGTTTAACATATTTAAGTTAATTAACCTTCTTTAACGTATTGAAGTTGATATAAAGCCATGGCGGCATAACGACAGTGCATTTAAAAGAATTCCGTAATCTTATATTTAAGAATAAAGTCGATTTTCTTGTATATACACATTTATTAATCGATATCGAAATGCTTCAAATCGTAGTTTAACATATTTAAGTTAATTAACCTTCTTTAACGTAATGAAGGTGATATAAAGCCATGGCGGCATAACGACAGTGCAGGTAGAAGAGTTCCGTATTCTTATATTTAGGTATAAAGTCGATTTTGTGTACATACACATTTAGCAATCGATATTAAAATGCTTCAATTCATTAGTTTAACATATTTAAGTTAATTAACCTTCTTTTATGTATTGAAGTTGATGTAACGCCATGGCAGCATAACGACAATACATTTGGAAGAATTCCGTAGTCTTACATTTATGTATAAAGTCGATTTTCTTGTATATACACATTTATTAATCGATATCGAAATGCTTCAAGTCATTAGTTTAACATATTTAAGTTAATAAACCTTCTTTAACGAACGGAAGTTGGCTTAAAGCCATGGCGGCATAACGGCAGTGCATTTAGAAGAATTCCGTAATCTTATATTTAGGTATAAAGTCGATTTTTTTGTTTATACACATTTAGCTATCGATATCGAAATGCTTCAAATCGTTAGTTTAACATATTTAAGTTAATTAACCTTCTTTAACGTATTGAAGTTGATATAAAGCCTTGGCGGCATAACGACAGTGCATTTAGAAGAATTCCGTAATCTTATATTTAGGTATAAAGTCGATTTTCTTGTATATATACATTTTGCAGTCGATATCGAAATGCTTCAAATAACTGGTTTATCATATTTAAGTTAATTAACCTTCTTTGTCTTACTGAAGTTTACATAAAGCCATAACGGCAGTATATTTATATGAATTACGTTATCTTATATTTAGGTATAAAGTCGATTTTGTTGTACATACACATTTAGCAATCGATATCGAAATGCTTCAAATAACTGGTTTAACATATTTAAGTTAATTAACCTTCTTTAACTAACGGATGTTGGCATGAAGCCATGGCGACATAACGGCAGTGCATTTAGAAAAATTCCGTAATCTTATATTTAGGTACAAAATCGATTTTCTTGTATACACACATTCAGGAATCGATAACGAAATGCCTCAAATCATTAGTTTAACATATTTAAGTTAATTAACCTTCTTTAACGTATTGAAGTTGATATAAAGCCATGGCGGCATAACGACAGTACATTTGGAAGAATTCCGTAATCTTATATTTAGGTATAAAGTCGATTTTCTTGTATATACACATTTAGCAATCGATACCGAAATGCTTCAAATCATTAGTTTAACATATTTAAGTTAATAAACCTTCTTTAACGAACGGACGTTGGCTTAAAGCCATGGCGGCATAACGGCAGTGCATTTAGAAGAATTTCGTAAACTTATATTTAGGTATAAAGTCGATTTTTTTGTTTATACACATTTAGCTATCGATATCGAAATGCTTCAAATCATAAGTTTAACATATTAAGTCAATAAACATTTTTTAGCATACTGAAGTCTACATAAAGCCTTAACGGTATAACGGCAGTGCATTTAGAAGAATTCCGTAATGTTATAATATTATATTTAGGTATAAAGTCGCTTTTCTTGTATATACACATTTCGCAATCGATATCGAAATGCTTCAGATAACTGGTTTAACATATTCAAGTTAATAAACCTCCTTTAGCGAACTGAAGTTGACATAACGTCATAACGGCACTGCATTTGGAAGAATTCCGTAGTCTTATATGTAGGCATAAAGTCGATATTCTTGTATATACACATTTAGCAATCGATATCAAGATGGTTCAACTCATTAGTTTAACATATTTAAGTTAATTAACCTTCTTTAACGTATTGAAGTTGATATAAAGTCATGGCGGCATAACGACAGTACATTTAGAAGAATTCCGTAATCTTATATTTAGGTACAAAATCGATTCTCTTGTATACACACATTTAGGATTCGATAACGAAATGCCTCAAATCATTAGTTTAACATATTTAAGTTAATTAACCTTCTTTAACTTATTGAAGTTGATATAAAGTCATGGCGGCATAACGACAGTACATTTGGAAGAATTCCGTGGTCTTATATTTAGGTATAAAGTCGATTTTCTTTTATATATGCATTAAGCAATCGATACCGAAATGCTTCAAATAACTGGTTTAACATACTTAAGTTAATAAACCTTCTTTAACGAACGGAAGTTGGCTTAAAGTCATGGCGGCATAACGGCAGTGCATTTAGAAAAATTCCGTAATCTTATATTTAGGTACAAAATCGATTTTCTTGTATACACACATTTAGGAATCGATAACGAAATGCCTCAAATCATTAGTTTAACATATTTAAGTTAATTAACCTTCTTTAACGTATTGAAGTTGATATAAAGTCATGGCGGCATAACGACAGTACATTTGGAAGAATTCCGTGGTCTTATATTTAGGTATAAAGTCGATTTTCTTTTATATATGCATTAAGCAATCGATACTGAAATGCTTCAAATAACTGGTTTAACATACTTAAGTTAATAAACCTTCATTAACGAACGGAATTTGGCATAAAGCCATGGCGGCATAACGGCAGTGCATTTAGAAGAATTCCGTAATCTTATATTTAGGTATAAAGTCGAGTTTCTTGTATATACACATTTAGCAATCGATATCGAGATGGTTCAACTCATTAGTTTAACATATTTAAGTTAATAAACCTTCTTTAACGCTCTGAAGTTGGTTAAAGCAATGGCTGCATAACGGCACTGCATTTGGAAGAATTCCGTAGTCTTATATGTAGGCATAAAGTCGATTTTGTTGTATATACGCATTTAGCAATCGATATCGAAATGCTTCAAATAACTGGTTAAGCATATTTAGATTAATTAACCTTCTTTATCTTACTGAAGTATACATAGAGCCATAACGGCATAACGGCAGTATATTTGGGTGAATTCTGTAATCTTATATTTAGGTATAAAATCGATTCTCTTGTATATACACATTTAGCAATCGATAACGAAATGCTTCAAATCATTAGTTTAACATATTTAAGTTAATTAACCTTCTTTATCTGACTGAAGTTTACATAAAGCCATAACGGTATAACGCCAGTGCATTTGGAAGAATTCCGTAAACATATATTTAGGTATAATGTCGATTTTCTTGTATATACACATTTAGCAACCGATATCGAAATGCTTCAAAACATTAGTTTAACATATTTAAGTTAATTAACCTTCTTTAACGAACGGAATATGGCATAAAGCCATGGCGGTATAACGGCAGTGCATTTAGAAGAATTCCGTAATCTTATATTTAGGTATAAAGTCGATTTTCTTGTATATACACATTTAGCAATCGATATCGAGATGGTTCAACTCATTAGTTTAACATATTTAAGTTAATAAACCTTCTTTAACGATCTGAAGTTGGTTAGAGCCATGGCGGCATAACGGCACTGCATTTGGAAGAATTCCGTAGTCTTATATGTAGGCATAAAGTCGATTTAGTTGTATATACACATTTAGCAATCGATATCGAGATGGTTCAACTCATTAGTTTAACATATTTAAGTTAATAAACCTACTTTAACGGTCTGAAGTTGGTTAAAGCCCTGGCGGCATAACGGCACTGCATTTGGAAGAATTCTGTAATCTTATATTTAGGTATAAAATCGATTCTCTTGTATATACACATTTAGCAATTGATAACGAAATGCTTCAAATCATTAGTTTAACATATTTAAGTTAAATATCTTTCTTTATCTGACTGAAGTTTACATAAAGCCATAACGGTATAACGGCACTGCATTTGGAAGAATTCCGTAATCTTATATGTAGGCATAAAATCGATATTGTTGTTTATACACATTTAGCAATCGATATCGAGATGCTTCAAATCATTAGTTTAACATATTTAAGTTAACTAACCTTCTTTATCTGACTGAAGTTTACGTAAAGCCACAACGGTATAACGGCAGTGCATTTGGAAGAGTTCCGTAATCTTATATTTATGTATAAAGTCGATTTTGTTGTATATACACATTAAGCAATCGATATCGAGATGGTTCAACTCATTACTTTAAATTACCTATCCAATGCTGTATGTTCGACCCACCTCGTTCAAATAGTTTACCCGCTAGAGCGTTATCAAAAGTGAAACAAAAATGTGCTAAGCGCCTGGTACGAGTAGAAGAAAGATAGAAGGTTTTCCTAAGAGGTCTTTAAATTATCTAACCATTGCTTTATGTTTGACCCACCTCGTTCCAATAGTTTAGCCTCAGAGCGTTAGCAAAGTTGAAACAAAAATGTGACTATTGCCACGCCCCTGATAGATGTAGAAGAAAGATTGAAGACTTTCCTGAGAGCTCTTTAAATTATCTACCCAATGCTTTATGTTTGACCCACCTCGTTTCAATAGTTTAGCCGCTAGAGCGTTAGCAAAGTTGAAACAAAAATGTGACTATTGCCAAGCCCCTGATAGGAGTAGAAGAAAGAACCAATGCTTTATGTTTGACTCACCTCGTTCAAATAGTTTACCCGCTAGGACCGTTATCAAAAGTGAAACAAAAATGTGACTATTTCCAAGCCCCTGATACGAGTAGAAGAAAGAGTGAAGATTTTCCTAAGAGCGCTTTAAATTATCTAACCAATGCTTTATGTGTGACTCACCTCGTTCTAATAGTTTAGCCTCAGAGCGTTAGCAAAGTTGAAACAAAAATGTAACTATTGCCAAGCCCCTTGTAGGCGTAGAAGAAAAAATGTGGACTTTCCTGAGAGCTCCTTAAATTATCTAATCAATGCTTTATGTTTGACCCACCTTGTTCCATTAGTTTAGCCGCTAGATTGTTAGCAAAGTTGAAACAAAGATGTGACTATTGCCAAGCCCCTGATAGAAGTAGAAGAAAGATTGAAGACTTTCCTAAGAGCTCTTTAAATTATCTAACCAATGCTTTATGTTCGACCCACCTCGTTCAAACAGTTTAGCCTCAGAGCGTTATCAAAGTTGAAACAAAAATGTGACTATTGCCAAGCCCCTGGTAGGACTAGAAAAAAGATTGAAGACTTTCCTGAGAGCCCTTTAAATTATCTAACCAATGCTTTATGTTTGACTCACCTCGTTCTAATAGTTTAGCCTCAGAGCGTTAGCAAAGTCGAAACAAAAATGTGACTATTGCCAAGCCCCTGATAGGAGTAGAATAAAGATTGAAGACTTTCCTGAGAGCTCTTTTAATTAGCTAACAAATGCTTTATGTTTGACCCACCTCGTTCAGGTAGTTTAGCCGCTCGAGCGTTATCAAAAGTGAATTAAAAATGTGACTATTGCCAAACCCCTGGTAGGAGTAGAAGAAAGATTGAAGACTTTCCTGAGAGCTCTTTAAACTATCAAACCAATGCTTTATGCTTGACCCACCTCGTTCAGATAGTTTAGCCGCTAGAGCGTTATCAAAAGTGAAACAAAAATGTGACTATAGCCAAACCCCTGGTAGGAGTAGAAGAAAGATTGAAGACTTTCCTGAGAGCTCTTTAAATTATCTAACAAATGCTTTATGTGTGACTCACCTCTTTCTAATAGTTTATCCTCAGAGCGTTAGCAAAGTTGAAACAAAAATGTGACTATTGCCAGGCCCCTGGTAGGAGTAGAAGAAAGATTGAGGACTTTCCTGGAAGCTCTTTAGATTATCTAACCAATGCTTTATGTTCTACCCACCTCATTCAAATAGCGCTAGCAACGCTTTAGCAGCTGAGTTAAACATGAGACATTTGTTAGATAATTTAAAGGGCTTTCAGGAAAGTCTTTAATCTTTCTTCTGCTCTAACCAGGCGCTTGGCAATAGTCACATTTTTGTTTCAACTTTGCTAACGCTCTAGTGGCTAAACTATTGAAACGAGGTGGGTCGAGCATAAAGCATTGGTTAGATAATTTGTAGTGCTCTCAGGAAAGTCTTCAATCTTTCTACTACTCCTATCAGGGGCTTGGCAATAGTCACATTTTTGTTTCAACTTTGCTAACGCTCTGAGGCTAAACTATTAGAACGAGGTGAGTCACACATAAAGCATTGGTTAGATAATTTAAAGCGCTCTTAGGAAAATCTTCACTCTTTCTTCTACTTCTATCAGGGGCTTGGCAATAGTCATATCTTTGTTTCAACTTTGCTAACAATTTAGCGGCTAAACTATTGGAAAGAGGTGGGTCAGACTTAAAGCATTGGTTAGATAATTTAAAGAGCTCTCAGGAAAGTTCCCAATTTTTCTTCTACTCCTACCAGGGGCCTTGCTATAGTCACATTTTTGTTTCAACTTTGATAACGCTCTGAGACCAAACTATTTGAACGAGGTGGGTCGAACGTAAAGCATTGGTTAGCTAATTTAAAGAGCTTTCAGGAAAGTCTTCAATCTTTCTTCTACTCCTATCAGGGGCTTGGCAATAGTCACATTTTTGTTTCAACTTTGCTAACGCTCTAGTGGCTAAACTATTGAAACGAGGTGGGTCGAACATAAAGCATTGGTTAGGTAATTTAAAGAGCTCTCAGGAAAGTCTTCAATCTTTCTTCTACATCTACCAGGGGCGTGGCAATAGTCACATTTTTGTTTCACTTTTATTAATGCTCTAGCGGGTAAACTATTTAAACGAGGTGAGTCAAGCATAAAGCATTGGTTAGATAATTTAAAAAGCAATCAGGAAAGTCTTCAATCTTTCTTCTACTCCTACCAGGGGCTTGGCTATAGTCACTTTTTTGTTTCAACTTTGCTAACGCTCTGAGGCTAAACTATTAGAACGTGGTGAGTCACACATAAAGCATTGGTTAGATAGTTTAAAGGGCTTTTAGGAAAATCTTTACACTTTCTTCTACTCCTATCAGGGACGTGGCAATAGTCACATTTTTGTTTCACTTTTGATAACGCTCTAGCGGGTAAACTATTTGAACGAGGTGGGTCAAACATAAAGCATTGGTTAGATAATTTAAAGCGCTCTTAGGAAAATCTTCACGCTTTCTTCTACTCCTATCAGGGGCTTGGAAATAGTCACATTTATGTTTCACTTTTGATAACGCTCTAGCGGGTAAATTATTTGAATGAGGTGGGTCAAACATAAAACATTGGTTAGATAATTTAAAGGGCTTTCAGGAAAGTCTTCAATCTTTCTTCTACTGCTATCAGGGGCTTGGTAATAGTCATATTTTTGTTCCAACTTTGCTAACGCTCTGAGGCTAAACCATTAGAACGTGGTGAGTCTTACATAAAGCATTGGTTAGATAATTTAAAGGGCTCTCAGGAAAGTCTTCAATCTTTCTTCTACTCCTATCAGGGGCTCGGCAATAGTCACATTTTTGTTTCAGCTTTTCTAACGCTCTAGCGGCTAAACTATTGGAAAGAGGTGGAACAAACATAAAGCATTGGTTAGCTAGTTAAAAAAGCTCTCAGGAAAGTCTTCAATCTTTCTTCTACTCCTACCAGGTGCTTGGCAATAGTCACTTTTTTGTTTCAATTTTGCTAACGCTCTAGTGGCTAAACTATTAAAACGAGGTGGGTCGAACATAAAGCATTGGTTAGATAATTTCAAGAGATCTCAGGAAAGTCTTCAATCTTTCTTCTACTCCTACCAGGGGCTCGGTAATAGTCACATTTTTGTTTCAACTTTGCTAACGCTCTAGCGGCTAAACTATTAGAACAAGGTGGGTCAAACATAAAGCATTGGTTAGATAATTTAAAAAGCCCTCAGGAAAGTCTTCACTCTTTTTTCTACTCCTACCAGGGGACTGGCAATAGTCACATTTTTGTTTCAAGTTTGCTAACGCTCTGAGGCTAAACTATTAGAACGAAGTGGGTCACACATAAAGCATTGGTTAGATAATTTAAAGAGCTCTGAGGAAAGTCTTCAATATTTCTTCTATTCCTATCAGGGGCTTGGCAATAGTCACATTTTTGTTTCACTTTTATTAATGCTCTAGCGGGTAAACTATTTAAACGAGGTGAGTGAAACCTAAAGCATTGGTTAGATAATTTAAAGAGCTCTCAGGAAAGTCATCAATCTTTCTTCTACTCTAATGAGGGGCTTGGTCACAATTTTGTTTCAACTTTGCTAACGCTCTAGCGGCTAAACTATTGGAACGGGGTGGGTCAAACATAAAGCATTTGTTAGATAATTTAAAGAGCTCTCAAGAAAGTTTCAATCTTTCCTCTACTCCTATCAGGGGCTTGGTAATAGTCACATTTTTGTTTCAACTTTGATAACGCTCTGAGGCTAAACTATTAGAACGAGGTGAGTCACACATAAAGCATTGGTTAGATAATTTAAAGCGCTCTTAGGGAAATCTTCACTCTTTCTTCTACTTCTATCAGGGGCTTGGCAATAGTCATATTTTTGTTTCAACTTTGCTAACAATCTAGCGGCTAAACTATTTGAACGAGGTGGGTCAAAGTTAAAGCATTGGTTAGATAATTTAAAGAGCTTTCAGGAAAGTCTTCAATCTTTCTTCTGCTCCTACGAGGGGCTCGGCAATAGTCACATTTTTGTTTCAACTTTGCTAACGCTCTAGCGGCTAAACTATTGGAACGAGTTGAGTCACACATAAAGCATTGGTTAGATAATTTAAAGGGCTTTTAGGAAAATCTTTACACTTTCTTCTACTCCTATCAGGGGCGTGGCAATAGTCACATTTTTGTTTCATTTTTGATAACGCTCTAGCGGGTAAACTATTTGAACGAGGTGGGTCAAACATAAAGCATTGGTTAGATAATTCAAAGAGCTCTTTGGAAAATCTTCAATCCTTCTTCTACTCCTACTAGTGGCTTGGCAATAGTCACATTTTTGGTTTCAACTTTGCTAACGCTCTAGTGGCTAAACTATTGGAACGGGGTGGGTCAAACATAAAGCATTGGTTAGATAATTTAAAGAGCTCTCAAGAAAGTCTTCAATCTTTCCTCTACTCCTATCAGGGGCTTGGTAATAGTCACATTTTTACTTCAAGTTTGCTAACGCTCAAGCGGCTAAACTATTAGAACGAGGTGGGTCAAACATAAAGCATTGGTTAGATAATTTAAAGAGCTCTCAGGAAAGTCTTCAATCTTTATTCTACTCCTATCAGGGGCTTGGAAATAGTCACATTTCTGTTTCACTTTTGATATTGCTCTAGCAGGTAAACTAGTTAAACGAGGTGAGTCAAACATAAAGCATTGGTTAGATAATTTACAGAGCTCTCAGTAAAGTCTTCAATCTTTCTTCTACTCCTATGAGGGGCTTGGTCACATTTTTGTTTCAACTTTGCTAACGCTCTAGCGGCTAAACTATTGGAACGAGTTGAGTCACACATAAAGCATTGGTTAGATAATTTAAAGAGCTCTCAGGAAAGTCTTCAATCTTTCTTCTACTCCTATGAAGGGCTTGGTCACAATTTTGGTTCAATTTGCTAACGCTCTAGCGGCTAAATTATTGGAACGCGGTGGGTCAAACATAAAGCATTGGTAAGATAATTTAAAGAGCTGTCACGAAAGTCTTCAATCTTTCCTCTACTTCTATCAGGGGCTTGGTAATAGTCACATTTTTACTTCAACTTTGCTAACGCTCTAGCGGCTAAACTATTAAAACGAGGTTGGTCAGACATAAAGCATTGGTTAGATAATTTAAAGTGCTCTCAGGAAAGTCTTCAATCTTTCTTCTACTCATATCAGGGGCTTGGAAATAGTCACATTTTTGTTTCACTTTTATTACTGCTCTAGCGGGTAAACTATTTAAACGAGGTCAGTCAAACATAAAGCATTGGTTAGATAATTTAAAGAGCTCTCAGGAAAGTCTTTAATCTTTCTTCTACTCCTACCAGGGGCTCGGCAATAGTAACATTTTTGTTTCAACTTTGCTAACGCTCTAGCGGCTAAACTATTGGAACGAGGTGGGTCGTTCTCTCTCAGGAAAGTCCCCAATCTTTCTTCTACTCCTATCAGGGGCTTGAAAATAGTCACATTTTTGTTTCACTTTTGATAACGCTCTAGCGGGTAAACTATTTAAACGAGGTGAGTCAAACTTAAAGCTTTGGTTAGATAATTTAAAGAGCTCTCAGGAAAGTCTTCAATCTTTCTTCTACTCCTACCAGGGACTCGGTAATAGTCACATTTTTGTTTCAACTTTGATAACGCTCTAGCGGCTAAACTATTGGAACGAGGTGGGTCGTTCTCTCTCAGGAAAGTCCCCAATCTTTCTTCTACTCCTATCAGTGGCTTGGAAATAGTCACATTTTTGTTTCACTTTTATTAATGCTCTAGCGGGTAAACTATTTAAACGAGGTGAGTGAAACATAAAGCATTGGTTAGATAATTTAAAGAGCTCTCAGGGAAATCTTCAATCTTTCTTCTACTCCTACCAGGGGCTTGGCAATAGTCACATTTTTGTTTCAACTTTGCTAACGCTCTAGCGGCTAAATTATTGAAACGAGGTGGGTCAAACATAAAAAGTTGGTTAGATAATTTAAAGAGCTCTCTGGAAAGTCTTTAATCTTTATTCTACTCCTATCAGGGGCTTGGTAATAGTCTCATTTTTGTTTCAACTTTGCTAACGCTCTAGCGGCTAAACTATTAGAACGAGGTGGGTCAAACATAAAGCATTGGTTAGATAATTTAAAGGGCTTTCAGGAAAGTCTTCAATCTTTTTTCTACTCTTATCAGGGGCTTGGCAATAGTCCCCTTTTTGGTTTCAACTTTGCTAACGCTCTAGCGGCTAAACTCTTTGCACGAGGTGAGTCAACCATAAAGCGTTGATTAGATAATTTAAAGTGCTCTCAGGAAATTCTTCAATCTTTGTTCTACTACTATCAGGGGCTTGGAAATAGTCACATTTTTGTTTCACTTTTGATAACGCTCTAGCGGGTAAACTATTTGAACGAGGTGAGTCAAACATATAGCATTGGTTAGATAATTTAAAGCGCTCTCAGGAAAGTAATTAATTTGTCTTCTGCATCCACCAGGGGCTTGGCAATAGTCACATTTTTGTTTCAACTTTGCTAACGCTCTGAGGCTAAACTATTGAAACGAGGTGAGTCAAACATAAAGCGTTGGTTAGATAATTTAAAGAGCTCTCAGGAAAGTCTTCAATCTTTCTTCTACTCCTATCAGGGGCTTGGAATTAGTCACATTTTTGTTTCACTTATATTATTGCTCTAGCGGGTAAACTATTTAAACGAGGTGAGTCAAACATAAAGCATTGGTTAGATAATTTAAAGAGCTCTCAGAAAAGTTTTCAATCTTTCTTCTACTCCTATCAGGGGATTGGAATTAGTCACATTTTTGTTTCAACTTTGCTAACGCTCTAGCGGCTAAATTACTGGAACGAGGTGGGTCAAACATAAAGCGTTGGTTAGATAATTTAAAGAGCTCTCAGGAAAGTCTTCAATCTTTATTCTACTCTTATCAGGGGCTTGGTAATAGTCACTTTTTTTTTTCAACTTTGCTATTGCTCTAGTAGCTAAACTATTGAAACGAGGTCGGTCAAACATAAAGCATTGGTTAGATAATTTAAAGAGCTCTCAGGAAAGTCTTTAACCTTTCTTCTACTCCTATCAGGGGCTTGGCAATAGTCACATTTTTGTTTCAACTTTGCTAACGCTCTAGCCGATAAACGATTTGAATGAGGTGGGTCAAACATAAAGCATTGGTTAGATAATTTAAAGAGCTCTCAGGAAAGTCTTCAATCTTTCTTCTACTCCTACCAAGCGCTTGGGAGTAGTCACATATTTGTTTCAACTTGGCTAACGCTCTAGTGGCTAATTTATTGAAACGAGGTGGGTCGAACATAAAGCATTGGTTAGATAATCTAAACAAATGAGTTGAGCCATCTCAATATCGATTGCTTAATGTGTATATACAACAAAATCGACTTTATACCTAAATATAAGATTAAGGAATTCTTCAAAATGCACTGCCGTTACACCGTTATGGCTTTACGTAAACTTCAGTCAGATAAAGAAGGTTAGTTAACTTAAATATGTTAAACTAATGATTTGAAGCATCTCGATATCGATTGCTAAATGTGTGTATACAACAAAATCGACATTATACCTAAATATAAGTTTACAGAATTCTTCCGAATGCACTGGCGTTATACTGTTATGGCTTTACGTAAACTTCAGTCAGATAAAGAAGGTTAATTAACTTAAATATGTTAAACTAATGATTTGAAGCATCTCGATATCGATTGCTAAATGTGTATATACAACAAAATCGACATTATACCTAAATATAAGACAACGGAATTCTTCTAAATGCACTGCCTGTTCATACCAAATGAACACATCCCTGCATTGTCCTCCTAACTCGTCTAAATACGAATTAGAGGACAATGCAAAAAACACCCAACAGCGCCAACATAACAGCGAAGTACCCAACGAAACAAAAAGACACAATAAAACCAATCACCAGAGCGGACGGACATACGGCGCCAAAACAACAGCAGCATTTTTTAGCAACAACAGCAGCAGAGTCAGCAGCAACAACATAAGTAGCAGCATCAGCATATCAACGCGGGAAACAAAAAAGGTTTTATCTAAAATATTCATTATATTTATACTTGTAAATAACTCTTGAGTTAAGTTATAATTGTATAAACACACACACATAACTAAACAATTGTACATACTAACTCATCCTATACACATGCAAGTATTATACCCTTAAATACACAATTTGAATTATTACCCGATTTCTAATCAGTTTTTATTTTATTTGGCACACCGGCAAACTCACGTCGATCAACCCGACATTTTGGTCCTTCGAGCCGGATCGAGCGCCTCATAAAATAAACCCACCCAATTCAACATAATTTGGATTTCATCAGGATTATATTCAAATTTATATATATTCAACAACCCAACCAGCCACACTCATCAATAATATAGGCATATATTCACTCACCCAATCAACTATTAAATCAGCAAACAAATACGTGGAAAAATTGTAAGTACTCAAACCTAAATTTATTTAAAATATAAATTTATTAGTGCAAATCGGAAAAAACGGCATAGAAAAAAAAAAGGAAAACAAAAAAAAAAAAAATCTTTTGCTTAACCGGTATTAAGCACAAAGTATTTGCAAAATTTGTTATTGCCATATTCCGCCTTGCACTTTACCCGATCACTTACATACATACGAACATATTTTTTGAGAGCCAAATAGCGTCGCTTTGGCACCCACCCGTACTTACGCGTACATATGTTTTATTGTATTACCCGCTCAACTAACAACAAACTAACGTTGACTGCTAGTGCAGTGTGAGCAAGCAAAAAACAGACCGGGTAGGAAAAATTTCAAAAGACCCATTAGGAAATTTTTCGTTCGTCGGAATTTCACTGATTATATTTTGCGGTTGAAAATATACATAGCAAGCAAAAAAATAAAGTCGTTGCTTATTAACTTATTCAAGTTCAAACTTAAATAAAGAAATAATTTTTCAAATTTATTATTTATTTTATTTCAATTTAATCAATTATTACGACCCGGTCAAGTGACTTTTTAATAATAATGGAAGAGTTTAAATTTTGTATTTCCGATTTGTTCGAATACATTGAGGAACATTACGACACCCAACCCGAAGATGAGTCAATTTATACCCTAGAAATAAAAAGGGTTGAACTCAACGCGATATACGACAAGGCAAACAAGTCGTACGATGCCCTTCGTAGAACCCCACAAAAACCCGGTGAAACTATTGATTTTGCAAAAATCAAAGAAAAATTTAAAAAAGGTCATCAATTATATTTGAAATGTTTAGGATCCATTAATCAAGCTATTGATGATCTCAAGACCCCAGCCCCAATAATAAAGGAACGAGTTTCAGAGGAATTTACATCGCGGGACATAGGACCCTCAATACATATTCCACCTTGTGATACGGACATATTTTATGGAGATTTCGCAACCTGGCCTTCATTCCGAGATATGTTTACGGCTATATACGTAAACAATCACAAAATCAGCAACGTGGAAAAACTGTTCCATTTGATTCAAAAAACCCGAGGAGAAGCAAGAGCAATTGTTAAAAATACACCCTTAACAAATGATGGTTTCCTGATGGCATGGAGAGACCTGGTATCCCAATACGAGAACAAACGAGTTCAGGTCAACGCTCAATTGAAGATTTTATTCAACTTACCCCAAGCAACCCAAGAAAGTGGAAGCGCGATCAAACACCTTCAGAGGACCATCAACAATTGCCTCACAAATCTACACAACGTGTACATAGACACTAGTAGTTGGGACCCCATCTTAATCTTCTTATGCGGATTGAAATTACCCAAAACCCTACTTCATCAATTCGAGGACACCCTAGAAGATAACTCGGAAATACCATCCTGGAAAACTTTCGACGCGTTTCTCACTCATCGATATAAATCTTTGGAAGCAGTTGGAAATCTAACTGACCCCGTTCCAGTGACCCAATCCGACAGTGGATCCTATAGGAAAGGAAAAGACAGGAAGTTCAACACATTTCACGCTAATGTTTCCGGAACTTCGACCCTGGATTTTTCACCCGCTAGTGCACACCCAGTTCGAGGCAACAACCTTTCAAAAAAGCCTCAAGACATTGAAAGTTGTAAGCTTTGTAGAACACAACATTCAATTCGAGAATGTCCAAAGTTCTTACAAATGAATGTTGAGACCCGAATAACCACAATTAAAAATAATGGTTATTGCTTCAATTGCCTTGCATTATCTCACAGTTTCAGAAATTGCAAGAGCAAATATTCTTGTAGAATATGCAGAAAGAAACATAACACACTTCTGCATAGGGATACACCAACCCGTTCCCAATCCCCCCCGCAAGGATCAAGAGCCTCAAACCCGCCTCTTGACCCAAGCACCAGTAGTACCTCTCAAACCCTTAATACCAATATAAATCCGCAAGCCTACACAACCCTCTTACAGTCCACTAACACTCAAGACCCTCAAAACTTTAGTGGGAAGCAGATTTTGTTAGGTACTGCTGTAGTCCAAGTTTTATACAAAGGGCAAATATTCACAGCTCGCGCACTAGTCGACTCCGGGTCAGAAGCCACTTTTGTTTCAGAGAAATTCCAGAGAAAATTGGACATACCCACGTTCAGGAGAAATGCACAAGTGACTGGATTGAACAACACCGTTTCGGCGACACCCTCCAAAATTTGTGAACTCACCCTTAGTTCACCGACAAGAAAGGAGTTTAAGATAACAACACACGCGTTAATCTTAAAATCTTCACTCACTTAGTAGGATCATCACTAATACAGATTTCGGTTTTAGTTTAGCTGACCCTCACTTTTATAAACCCAGACCAGTGGACATATTGATCGGAAGTGACCTGTACCCACAAATAATTCTCAGTGGTGTACGGAAAAATGTACTCGGGACCCTTCTAGCCCAAGAAACGGAATTCGGATGGATTTTATCCGGACCCACACCAGAAAAACCCTTATCACCCTCGATAATGTCATTTTTCAATAAGATGACCCCAGACAAGTTGCTCACACAATTTTGGAAAGTTGAAGAAGTTCCAAGGAAGCCTCTACCTTCAACTTCAGATATAGTTTGTGAGCAAATTTATAAAAATACGACCCACAGAAACTCAGATGGGCGCTATGTGGTAACATTACCCTTTAAAACTCCAGAAAACATAGAATTGGGCAACTCAAGACACATAGCTCTAGCTCAATTTCTTAGAAATGAAAAGTCATTGTCGAGAAAACCCGAAATAAAAGCGGAATACGACAAGGCCATCAACGAGTATTTGGAACTCGGTCATATGACCAAAGTTGAATACGACCCTGCGGATAATACGAAAACGTATTATCTGCCACATCACGCAGTCATTAAACCGGATCGCATAACGACTCAACTGCGAGTGGTATTCAACGCTTCATGCCCCACCTCGAATAGGAACAGCCTCAACGATGTACTACATACTGGACCCACTCTACAAGCAGACCTCGTAGTCCTAGTAGTAAAATGGCGAATGTTTCAAATCGTATTCAACGCAGATATCCAAAAAATGTATCGTCAAATACTCGTTGAAAGCAGACACACTCCGTTTCAAAGAATCTTATTTAGGAAGTCCTCTAACGACCCAATAGAAGACTTTGAATTACAAACTGTTACGTTTGGTATTAACTGTGCTCCATTTCTAGCTATCCGTACCCTCCTTAAATTAGCGGATGATGTACAAGGAACCCACCCACTGGCAGCAGAGATACTTCGAAACGGAAGTGACACGGCCCCTCAAAGCAGTACGAAGTCAATTTGCAGCCGCCAAAGCAGCCTCACATTCACTGTGCGATCACTTAGCGTGACCCGTAGTATCAGCCCACTCTCCGACGAAGGAACCCTGGCAAGACGCCTGCATCGCTTTAAAGCGACCCTTTCCCCCATTCGAGAGGAGCGTGGAAATACGCATCGCACGGCCCGACGTACCATCAGCCTTTCCCCTATTCGTGAAGAACGGGGAAGTACTCATCGCACGGCTCGGCGTGCTATCAGCCGTTCATCAAAGCGAACACACAAACACGTCGCCTGTGGATTGTGTAAAAAAGACCATAGACTGGTAACATGTTCAAAATTCACCAAAATGAACATCAATGAAAAGTTTGACGCAGTTAACAAACACAAGTACTGCGTCAATTGCTTGGCCAGATCGCATTCCACCCAAAAGTGCACAAGTAAAAAACGATGTGCCACGTGTAATGGGGAACACCATTCAACCCTACATGGACACCCCAGGCTGTTCTGCAAAGAACAAAAGAAAACAGCAAAAGGCGAAGAACGATTATATAGACAAGAGGATCTACCCACGTTACTGGCCAAGCCGACCCTCACACCAACAGTCATGGTCAAAATTAAACACGATGGCAAATGGAACAAAATACGAGCCATAGTCAACCCGACCCGAAAAGTGACTGTAATTGCATCAGAACTGGTGCAGAGATTGCGGTTACCAAAAACGTACCTCGACTCACATCGTATATGTAAAGTCGTCATAGGATCGTTAACTGATTCCGACTGGCATGTCGAATTTAACTGCCTATTGACGTACGATTTACCGACCCGACCCTATAATCGTGACTTAAGTGGCGAAATCATTAAGAAGTTCGACCACTTAGTCCTAGCCGACCCTACATTCTGGAAAGACGATAAAATCATGTTGGAACTGGGAGCTGACATCTACCCAAGATTGATGAAACCCGGACTATTCAACCCCGATAACAGCACCGTGATCGCACAAAACACCGCACTCGGTTGGACTCTAACCGGTGCTTGTGCGATTTAAACCCAAAAGTATACCTCCAACCCGTTGATAACAATACTCATTTACCCAATTCAAAATAGATCTAAAAAATCTTTTTATTCGCAGACACTGCAAGGCGGCCGGGATGTTCATACCAAATGAACACATCCCTGCATTGTCCTCCTAACTCGTCTAAATACGAATTAGAGGACAATGCAAAAAACACCCAACAGCGCCAACATAACAGCGAAGTACCCAACGAAACAAAAAGACACAATAAAACCAATCACCAGAGCGGACGGACATACGGCGCCAAAACAACAGCAGCATTTTTTAGCAACAACAGCAGCAGAGTCAGCAGCAACAACATAAGTAGCAGCATCAGCATATCAACGCGGGAAACAAAAAAGGTTTTATCTAAAATATTCATTATATTTATACTTGTAAATAACCCTTGAGTTAAGTTATAATTGTATAAACACACACACATAACTAAACAATTGTACATACTAACTCATCCTATACACATGCAAGTATTATACCCTTAAATACACAAATTGAATTATTACCCGATTTCTAATCAGTTTTTATTTTATTTGGCACTCCGGCAAACTCACGTCGATCACCCCGACACTGCCGTTATGCCGTTAAGGCTTTATGTAGACTTCAGTAAGACAGAGAGGGTTAATTAACTTAAATATGTTAAACTAATGATTTGAAGCATTTCGCTATCGATTGCTAAATGTGCATATACAAGAATCGACTTTAGACCTAAATATAAAATTACGGAACTCTTCTAAATGCACTCCCGTTATGCCGCCATGGCTTTAACCAACTTCAGATTGTTAAATAAGGTTTATTAACTTAAATATGTTAAACTAATGAGTTTAACCATCTCGATATCGATTGCTAAATATGTATATACATCAAAATCGACTTTATACCTAAATACAAGGTTACGGAATTTATCCAAATGCACTGCCGTTATACCGTTATGGGTTTACGTAAACTTCAGTAAGAAAAAGAAGGTTAGTTAACTTAAATATGTTAAACTCATGATTTGAAGCATCTCGATATCGATTGCTAAATGTGTATATACAACAAATTCGACATTATACCTAAATATAAGTTTACGGAATTCTTCCAAATGCACTGGCGCTATACCGTTATGGCTTTATGTAAACTTCAGTCATATAAAGAAGGTTAATTAACTTAAATATGTTAAGCTAATGATTTGAAGCATTTTGTTATCGATTGCTAAATGTGTATATACGAGAAAATAGAATTTATACCTAAACATAAGATTGCGGAATTCTTGTAAATGCACTGCCGTTATGCCCTAATGGCTTTATGCCAACTTCCGTTCGTTAAAGAAGGTTAATTAACTTAAATATGTTAAACTAATGATTTGAAGCATTTCGATATCGATTGCTAAATGTGCATATACAAGAAAATCGACTTTATGCCTAAATATAAGACTACGGAATTATGGCTTTATGTCAACTTCAGTTTGCTAAAGGAGGTTTATTAACTTAAATATGGTAAGCTAATGATTTGAAGCATTTCGATATCTATTGCTAAATGTGTATGTACAACAAAATCGACTTTATACCTAAATTTAAGATAACGGAATTCATATAAATATACTGCCGTTATGCCGTGATGGCTTTATGTAAACTTCAGTAAGATAAAGAAGGTTAATTAACTTAAATATGCTAAACCAGTTATTTGAAGCATTTCGATATCGATTGCAAAATGTGTATATACAAAAACATCGAATTTATACCTAAATATAAAACTACGAAATTCTTCCAAATGCAGTGCCGTTATGGCTTTATGTCAACTTCAGTTCGCTAAAGGAGGTTTATTAACTTAAATATGTTAAACCAGTTATCTGAAGCATTTCCATATCGATTGCGAAATGTACATATACAAGAAAATCGACTTTATAACTAAATATAAAATTATAACATTACGGAACTCTTCTAAATGCACTGCCGTTATACCGTTAAGGCTTTATGTTGACTTCAGTATGCTAAAAAATGTTTATTAACTTAATATGTTAAACTAATGATTTGAGGCATCTCGATATCAATAGCTAAAAGTGTATATACAAGGAAATCGACTTTATACCTAATATAAGATTACGGAATTCTTCTAAATGCACTGTCGTTATGCCGCCATGGCTTTATATCCACTTCAATACGTTAAAGAAGGTTAACTAACTTAAATATGTTAAACTAATGATTTGAAGCATTTCGATATCGCTTGCTAAATGTGTATGTAAAAGAAAATCGACTTTATACCTAAATATAAGATTACGGAATTCTTCTAAATGCACTGTCGTTATGCCACCATGGCTTTATATCAACTTCAATACGTTAAAGAATGTTAACTAACTTAAATATGTTAAACTAATGATTTGAAGCATTTCGATATCGATTGCTAAATGTGTATGTACAACAAAATCGAGTTTTTACCTAAATATAAGATTACGGAATTCTTCTAAATGCACTGCCGTTATGCCGCCATGGCTTTAAGCAAACTTCCGTTCGTTAAAGAAGGTTTATTAACATAAATATGTTAAACGAATGATTTGAAGCATTTCGATATCCATAGCTAAATGTGTATATACAAGGAAATCGACTTTATACCTAATATAAGATTACGGAATTCTTCTAAATGCACTGCCGTTATGCCGCGATGGCTTTAAGCCAACTTCCGTTCGTTAAAGAAGGTTTTTTAACTTAGATATGTTAAACTAATGATTCGAAGAACTTCGATATCGATTGCTAAATGTGTATATACAAGAAAATCAACTTTATACATAAATATAAGACCACGGAATTCTTCCAAATGTATTGTCGTTATGCTGCCATGGCTTCACATCAACTTCAATAGGTTAACGAAGGTAAATTAACTAAAATATGTTAAACTAATGATTTGAAGCATTTCGATATCGATTGTTAATGCGTATATACAACAAAATCGGCTTTATACCTAAATATAAGATTACGGAATTCTTCTAAATGCACTGTCGTTATGCCGCCATGGCTCTATATCAATTTCATTACGTTAAAGAAGGTTAACTAACTTAAATATGTTAAACGAATGATTTAAAGCATTTCGATATCGATAGCTAAATGTGTATTTACAAGAAAATCGACTTTTTACCTAAATATAAGATTACGGAATTTTTCCAAATGCACTGCCGTTATGCCGTTATGGCTTTATGTTAACTTCAGTTGGTTAAAGAAGGTTAACGAACTTAAATATGTTAAACTAATGATTTGAAGCATTTCGATATCGATTGCTTAATGTGTATATACAACAAAATCGACTTAATAGATAAATATACGATAACGGAACTCTTCTAAATGCACTGCCGTTATGCCGCCATGGCTACATGCCATTTTCAGATCGTTAAAGAAGGTTTATTAACTTAAATATGTTAAACTAATGAGATGAAGCATTTCGATATCGATTGCTAAATGTGTATATACAAGAAAATCGACTTTATACCTAAATATAAGATTACGGGTTTCTTCTACATGCACTGCCGTTATGCCGCCATGGCCTTGTGTTAACTTCAGTGCGTTAGAGTAGGTTTGTTAACTTAAATATGTTAAACTAATGATTTGAAGCATTTCAAAATCGACTGCTAAATGCATATATACAAGAAAATCGACTTAATACCTAAATATAAGATTACGGAATTCTTCCAAATGCACTGCCGTTATACCGTTATGGCTTTATCTTAACTTTAGTGCGTTAAAGAAGCTTTATTAAACCAGTTATTTGAAGCATTTCGATATCGATTGCTTAATGCATATGTACAAGAAAATCGACTTTATACCTAAATATAAGATTACGGAATTCTTCCAAATGTACTGTCGTTATGCCGCCATGGCTTCATATCAACTTCAGTACGTTAGAGAAGGATAATTAACTTAAATGTGTTAAAATAATGATTTGAAGCATTTCAACATCGATTGCTAAATGAGTATATACAAGAAAATCGACTTTATACCTAAATATAAGACTATGGAATTCTTCCAAATGCACTGCCGTTATACCGCCATGGATTTATGCCAACTTCAGTTCGTTAAAGAAGGTTTATTAACCTAAATATGTTAAACTAATGATTTGAAGCATGTCGATATCGACAGCTATATGAGTATATACAGGGTAGGCCATTTAAAGTTGACCCATTTGAAAGAACAAAAGAAAACAATGTGTTTTGTTCATTTGAAAAATAATTTATTTTGGTCCAAGGGGATTTGTTTCAGCTAATATTTAAAAATTAGATAGCGTAAATGGGCACCTTTAGCTTTGACAGCTAAATGCACTCTTTTTTCGACATTTTCCATGACTTTGGCCAATGTTTCGGATGATATGGCGGCTGTTTCACGTCGAATGTTGGCTTTCAGTTGAGCTAAGGTCTTCGGCTTATTAGCGTATACCTTGGATTTCAAATAACCCCACAAATAAAAGTCGCCTCCATTCAACGAGAAATGTGCCTCGTCTGACATGATGAGTTTTCGCCAAAAGTCAAGTTCGTTTTCAGCCATTTCGATGGCCCATTTGCCAAAATTAAGGCGTCGCGGATAATCAGCTGGGTTTAGTTTTTGTGCCATTGGAATTTTATATGGAAACATCTTCAAATCTTTATGAATTATGCGTCGGAGAGTGGTGCGAGAGATGTCTAATTCCTGAGAGCGGCGATAACTCGATGTCGATGGAGTCTCCTCAATACTGGCTCGTACAGCTTCGATATTTTCATCAGAACGTCTTGTGCGTTGTCTGGATGCATGACTGGCATTACTCAGATTACCGGTGTTCACAAATTTTGCGTATAAAGACTTAATTGTGTTCTTAACTGGAGCACTTTTCACTTTATTTTTTTTGCGAAACGCACGTTGAGTTAACACAATTGAAAAGTTATTTTGAATATAAAGCTGAACAATTTCAGCGCGTTCTTTTGGAGTGTACTGTTCCATGGTATAAATTGTCTTCGAATGACGCTTCTAACGCAGTATGACATTAGCCGATTTGTCAGCGCTGTTAAAAGTTACAGCGTTGCCAGATGGGTCAACTTAAATGTACAAGAAAATCGACTTTATACCTAAATATAAGATTACGAAATTCTTCCAAATGCACTGCCGTTATACCGCCATGGATTTATGCCAACTTCAGTTGGTTAAAGAAGGTTTATTAACCTAAATATGTTAAACTAATGATTTGAAGCATGTCGATATCGATAGCTATATGAGTATATACAAGAAAATCGACTTTATACCTAAATATAAGATTACAGAATTATTCTAAATGCACTGCCGTTATGCCGCCATGGATTTATGCCAACTTCAGTTGGTTAAAGAAGGTTTATTAACCTAACTATGTTAAACTAATGATTTGAAGCATGTCGATATCGATAGCTAAATGAGTATATACAAGAAAATCGACTTTATACCTAAATATAAGATTACGGAATTCTTCCAAATGCACTGCCGTAATGCCGTTAAGGCTTTTGTAGACTTTAATAAGATAAAGAGGGTTAATTAACTTAAATATGTTAAACTTATGATTTGAAGCATTTCGATATCGATTGCTAAATATGTATATACAATAAAATCGACTTTATACCTAAATATAAGAACGGAGTTCTCCTAAACGCACTGACGTTATACCGTTAAGGCTTTGTGTAGACTTCAGTAAGGTAAAAAAAGTTTATTAATTTAAATATGTTAAACTAATGATTTGAAGCATTTCGACATCGATTGCTAAATGAGTATATACAAGAAACTTGACTTTATACCTAAACATAGGAAAACGGAATTCTTCCAAATACACTGCCGTTATTTCGCCAAGGCTTTATGTCAGCTTTAGTTCGTTAAAGTAGGTTCGTTAACTTAAATATGTTAAACTAATGATTTGAAGCATTTCGACATCGATTGTTAAATGTGTATATACAACAAAATCGACTTTATACCTAAATATAAGATTACGAAATTCTCCCAAATGCACTGCCGTTATACCGTTATGGCTTTATGTAAACTTCAGTAAGATAAAGAAGGTTAATTAACTTAAATATGTTAAACTAATGATTTGAAGTATTTCGATATCGATTGCTGAATGCGTATATGCAAGGAAATCGACTTAATACCTAAATATAAGATTACGGAATTACCCTAAATGCACTGCCGTTATGCCGCCATGGATTTATGCCAACTTCAGTTAATTAAAGAAGGTTAATTAACTTTAATATGTTAAACTAATGATTTGAGGCATTTCGATATCGATTGCTAAATGAGTATATGCAACAAAATCGACTTTATACCTAAATATAAGATTACGAAATTCTTCCAAATGCACTGCCGTTATGCCGTTAAGGCTTTTGTAGACTTTAGTAAGATAAAGAGGGTTAATTAGCTTAAATATGCTAAACTAATGATTTGAAGCATTTCGAGATCGAATGTTAAATGTGTATATACAACAAAATCGATTTTATAACTAAATATAAGATTACGTAATTCTTCTAAATACTTTGCCGTTATGCCGTTAAGGCGTTTGTAGACTTCAGTAAGATAAAGAGGGTTAATTAACTTAAATATGTTAAACTAATGATTTGAAGCATTTCGATATCGATTGCTGAAAGAGTATATACAAGAAAATCGACTTTACACCTAAATATAAGATTACGGAATTCTCCTAATTGCAATGCCGTTATGCCGTTAAGGCTTTGTGTAGACTTCAGTAAGCCAAAAAAAATTTATTAACTTAAATATGTTAAAATAATGATTTGAAGCATTTCGATATCGATTGCTTATTGTGTAAATTTAAGAAAATCGACTTTATACCTAAATATAAGATTACGGAATTATTCTAAATGCACTGCCGTTATGACGCCAAGGATTTATGCCAACTTCCGTTCGTTAAAAAAGGTTTATTAACTTAAATATGTTAAACTAATGATTTAAAGCATTTTGATATCGATTGCTAAATGAGTATAAACAAGAAAATCGACTTTACACCTAAATAGAAGATTACGGAATTCTCCTAAATGCACTGCCGTTATACCGTTAAGGCTTTGTGTAGACTTCAGTAAGCTAAAAAAAGTTGATTAACTTAAATATGTTAAACAAATGATTGGAAGCATTTCGATATCGATTGCTAAATGCGTATATACAAGAAAATCGACATTATACGTAAATATAAGATTACGGAATTATTCTAAATGCACGGCCGTTATGCCGCCATGGATTTATGCCAACTTCAGTTCGTTAAAGAAGGTTAATTAACTTTAATATGTTAAACTAATGATTTGATTCATTTCGATATCGATTGCTAAATGAGTATATACAAGAGAATCGACTTTATACCTAAATATAAGATTACGGAATTCTTCCAAATGCACTGCCGTTATGCCGTTAAGGCTTTTGTAGACTTTAATAAGATAAAGAGGGTTAATTAACTTAAATATGTTAAACTTATGATTTGAAGCATTTCGATATCGATTGCTAAATATGTATATACAATAAAATCGACTTTATACCTAAATATAAGAACGGAGTTCTCCTAAACGCACTGGCGTTATACCGTTAAGGCTTTGTGTAGACTTCAGTAAGGTAAAAAAAGTTTATTAACTTAAATATGTTAAACTAATGATTTGAAGCATTTCGACATCGATTGCTAAATGAGTATATACAAGAAACTTGACTTTATACCTAAACATAGGAAAACGGAATTCTTCCAAATACACTGCCGTTATTTCGCCAAGGCTTTATGTCAGCTTTAGTTCGTTAAAGTAGGTTCGTTAACTTAAATATGTTAAACTAATGATTTGAAGCATTTCGACATCGATTGTTAAATGAGTGTATACACGAAAATCGACTTTATACCTAAATATAGGATTACGGTATTCTTCCAAGTGTACTGTCGTTATGCCACCATGGCTTTATATCAACGTCAATATGTTAAAGAAGGTTAAATAACTTAAATATGTTAAGCTAATGATTTGAGGCATTTCGATATCGATTACTAAAAGTGTATATACAACAAAATCGACTTTATACCTAAATATAAGATTACGAAATTCTCCCAAATGCACTGCCGTTATACCGTTATGGCTTTATGTAAACTTCAGTAAGATAAAGAAGGTTAATTAACTTAAATATGTTAAACTAATGATTTGAAGTATTTCGATATCGATTGCTGAATGCGTATATGCAAGGAAATCGACTTAATACCTAAATATAAGATTACGGAATTACCCTAAATGCACTGCCGTTATGCCGCCATGGATTTATGCCAACTTCAGTTAATTAAAGAAGGTTAATTAACTTTAATATGTTAAACTAATGATTTGAGGCATTTCGATATCGATTGCTAAATGAGTATATGCAACAAAATCGACTTTATACCTAAATATAAGATTACGAAATTCTTCCAAATGCACTGCCGTTATGCCGTTAAGGCTTTTGTAGACTTTAGTAAGATAAAGAGGGTTAATTAGCTTAAATATGCTAAACTAATGATTTGAAGCATTTCGAGATCGAATGTTAAATGTGTATATACAACAAAATCGATTTTATACCTAAATATAAGATTACGTAATTCTTCTAAATACTTTGCCGTTATGCCGTTAAGGCGTTTGTAGACTTCAGTAAGATAAAGAGGGTAAATTAACTTAAATATGTTAAACTAATGATTTGAAGCATTTCGATATCGATTGCTGAAAGAGTATATACAAGAAAATCGACTTTACACCTAAATATAAGATTACGGAATTCTCCTAATTGCAATGCCGTTATGCCGTTAAGGCTTTGTGTAGACTTCAGTAAGCCAAAAAAAATTTATTAACTTAAATATGTTAAAATAATGATTTGAAGCATTTCGATATCGATTGCTTATTGTGTAAATTTAAGAAAATCGACTTTATACCTAAATATAAGATTACGGAATTATTCTAAATGCACTGCCGTTATGACGCCAAGGATTTATGCCAACTTCCGTTCGTTAAAAAAGGTTTATTAACTTAAATATGTTAAACTAATGATTTAAAGCATTTTGATATCGATTGCTAAATGAGTATAAACAAGAAAATCGACTTTACACCTAAATAGAAGATTACGGAATTCTCCTAAATGCACTGCCGTTATACCGTTAAGGCTTTGTGTAGACTTCAGTAAGCTAAAAAAAGTTGATTAACTTAAATATGTTAAACAAATGATTGGAAGCATTTCGATATCGATTGCTAAATGCGTATATACAAGAAAATCGACATTATACGTAAATATAAGATTACGGAATTATTCTAAATGCACGGCCGTTATGCCGCCATGGATTTATGCCAACTTCAGTTCGTTAAAGAAGGTTAATTAACTTTAATATGTTAAACTAATGATTTGATTCATTTCGATATCGATTGCTAAATGAGTATATACAAGAGAATCGACTTTATACCTAAATATAAGATTACGGAATTCTTCCAAATGCACTGCCGTTATGCCGTTAAGGCTTTTGTAGACTTTAGTAAGATAAAGAGGGTAAATTAACTTAAATATGTTAAACTAATGATTTGAAGCATTTCGATATCGATTGCTAAATATGTTTATACAAGAAAATCGACTTAATACCTAAATATAAGATTACGGAATTCTTCCAAATGCACTGCCGTTATGCCGTTAAGGCTTTTGTAGACTTTAATAAGATAAAGAGGGTTAATTAACTTAAACATGTTAAACTAATGATTTGAAGCATTTCGATATCGATTGCTAAATGAGTATATACAAGAAAATCGACTTTATACCTAAACATAAGATTACGGAATTCTTCCAAATGCACTGCCGTTATGCCGTTAAGGCTTTTGTAGACTTTAGTAAGATAAAGAGGGTTAATTAACTTAAATATGTTAAACTAATGATTTGAAGCATTTCGATATCGATTGCTAAATATGTTTATACAAGAAAATCGACTTTATACCTAAATATAAGATTACGGAATTCTTCCAAATGCACTGCCGTTATGCCGTTAAGGCTTTTGTAGACTTTAATAAGATAAAGAGGGTTAATTAACTTAAATATGTTAAACTAATGATTTGAAGCATTTCGATATCGATTTCTAAATGAGTATATACAAGAAAATCGACTTTATACCTAAATATAAGATTACGGAATTATTCTAAATGCACTGCCGTTATGCCGCCATGGATTTATGCCAACTTTAGTTCGTTAAAGAAGGTTTATTAACCCAAATATGTTAAACTAATGATTTGAAGCATGTCGATATCGATAGCTAAATGAGTATATACAAGAAAATCGACTTTATACCTAAATATAAGATTACGAAATTCTTCCAAATGCACTGCCGTTTTACCGCCATGGATTTATGCCAACTTCAGTTCGTTAAAGAAGGTTTATTAACCTAAATATGCTAAACTAATGATTTGAAGCATGTCGATATCGATAGCTATATAATTTATACAAGAAAATCGACTTTATACCTAAATATAAGACTATGGAATTCTTCCAAATGCACTGCCGTTATACCGCTATGTATTTATGCCAACTTCAGTTCGTTAAAAAAGGTTTATTAACCTAAATATGTTAAACTAATGATTTGAAGCATGTCGATATCGATAGCTATATAAGTATATACAAGAAAATCGACTTTATACCTAAATATAAGATTACGGAATTCTTCCAAATGCACTGCCGTTATGCCATGGATTTTGCAACTTCAGTTCGTTAAAGAAGGTTAATTAACCTTTAAAAATGTTAAACTAATGATTTGAAGCATTCGATATCGATTGCTATAATGAGTATATACAAGAAAATCGACTTAATACCTAAATATAAGATTACGGAATTCTTCCAAATGCACTGCCGTTATGCCGTTAAGGCTTTTGTAGACTTTAATAAGATAAAGAGGGTTAATTAACTTAAACATGTTAAACTAATGATTTGAAGCATTTCGATATCGATTGCTAAATGAGTATATACAAGAAAATCGACTTTATACCTAAACATAAGATTACGGAATTCTTCCAAATGCACTGCCGTTATGCCGTTAAGGCTTTTGTAGACTTTAGTAAGATAAAGAGGGTTAATTAACTTAAATATGTTAAACTAATGATTTGAAGCATTTCGATATCGATTGCTTTAAAAATGTTTATACAAGAAAATCGACTTTATACCTAAATATAAGATTACGGAATTCTTCCAAATGCACTGCCGTTATGCCGTTAAGGCTTTTGTAGACTTTAATAAGATAAAGAGGGTTAATTAACTTAAATATGTTAAACTAATGATTTGAAGCATTTCGATATCGATTTCTAAATGAGTATATACAAAAAATCGACTTTATACCTAAATATAAGATTACGGAATTATTCTAAATGCACTGCCGTTATGCCGCCAAGGATTTATGCCAACTTCAGTAAGTTAAAGAAGGTTTATTAACCCAAATATGTTAAACTAATGATTTGAAGCATGTCGATATCGATAGCTAAATGAGTATATACAAGAAAATCGACTTTATACCTAAATATAAGATTACGAAATTCTTCCAAATGCACTGCCGTTTTACCGCCATGGATTTATGCCAACTTCAGTTCGTTAAAGAAGGTTTATTAACCTAAATATGCTAAACTAATGATTTGAAGCATGTCGATATCGATAGCTATATGAATTTATACAAGAAAATCGACTTTATACCTAAATATAAGACTATGGAATTCTTCCAAATGCACTGCCGTTATACCGCTATGTATTTATGCCAACTTCAGTTCGTTAAAAAAGGTTTATTAACCTAAATATGTTAAACTAATGATTTGAAGCATGTCGATATCGATAGCTATATAAGTATATACAAGAAAATCGACTTTATACCTAAATATAAGATTACGGAATTCTTCCAAATGCACTGCCGTTATACCGCCATGGATTTATGCCAACTTCAGTTCGTTAAAGAAGGTTTATTAACCTAAATATGTTAAACTAATCATTTGAAGCATGTCGATATCGATAGCTATATGAGTATATACAAGAAAATCGACTTTATACCTAAATATAAGATTACGGAATTCTTCCAAATACACTGCCGTTATGCCGTTAAGGCTTTTGTAGACTTTAATAAGATAAAGAGGGTTAATTAACTTAAATATGTTAAACTAATGATTTGAAGCATTTCGATATCGATTTCTAAATGAGTATATACAAGAAAATCGACTTTATACCTAAATATAAGATTACGGAATTCTTCCAAATGCACTGCCGTTATGCCGTTAAGGCTTTTGTAGACTTTAATAAGATAAAGAGGGTTAATTAACTTAAATATGTTAAACTTATGATTTGAAGCATTTCGATATCGATTGTTAAATGAGTGTATACAAGAAAATCGACTTTATACCTTAATATAAGATTACGGAATTCTTCCAAATGCACTGCCGTTATGCCGTTAAGGCTTTTGTAGACTTTAGTAAGATAAAGAGGGTTAATTAGCTTTAATATGCTTTAAAATAATGATTTGAAGCATTTCGATATCGAATTTTTAAATGAGTATATACAACAAAATCGACTTTATACCTAAATATAAGATTACGTAATTCTTCTAAATACTTTTCCGTTATGCCGTTAAGGCGTTTTGTAGACTTCAGTAAGATAAAGAGGGTTAATTAACTTAAATATGTTTAATTAATGATTTGAAGCATTTCGATATCGATTGCTGAAAGAGTATATACAAGAAAATCGACTTTACACCTAAATATAAGATTACGAAATTCTCCTAAATTTCAATGCCGTTATGCCGTTAAGGCTTTGTGTAGACTTCAGTAAGCCAAAAAAGTTTATTAACTTAAATATGTTAAACTAATGATTTGAAGCATTTCGATATCGATTGCTTAAATGAGTAAATTTAAGAAAATCGACTTTACACCTAAATATAAGATTACGGAATTCTCCTAAATGCACTGCCGTTATGACGCCAAGGATTTATGCCAACTTCAGTAAGTTAAAAAAAGGTTTATTAACTTAAATATGTTAAACTAATGATTTGAAGCATTTCGATATCGATTGCTAAATGAGTATAAACAAGAAAATCGACTTTACACCTAAATAGAAGATTACGGAATTCTCCTAAATGCACTGCCGTTATACCGCTAAGGATTTATGCCAACTTCAGTAAGTTAAAAAAAGGGTTTATTAACTTAAATATGTTAAACTAATGATTTGAAGCATTTCGATATCGATTGCTAAATGAGTATATACAAGAAAATCGACATTTTTACCTAAATATAAGATTACGGAATTATTCTAAATGCACGGCCGTTATGCCGTTAAGGATTTATGACCTTTCAGTTAGTGAAAGAAGGTTAATTAACTTAAATATGTTAAACTAATGATTTGAAGCATTTCGATATCGATTGCTAAATGAGTATATACAAGAAAATCGACTTTATACCTAAATATAAGATTACGGAATTCTTCCAAATGCACTGCCGTTATGCCGTTAAGGCTTTTGTAGACTTTAGTTAGATAAAGAGGTTTTAAATTTAAATTAAATATGTTAAACTAATGATTTGAAGCATTTCGATATCGATTGCTAAATAGTATTTTACAAGAAAATCGACTTTATACCTAAATATAAGATTACGGAATTCTTCCAAATGCACTGCCGTTATGCCGTTAAGGCTTTTGTAGACTTTAATAAGATAAAGAGGGTTAATTAACTTAAACATGTTAAACTAATGATTTGAAGCATTTCGATATCGATTGCTAAATGAGTATATACAAGAAAATCGACTTTATACCTAAATATAAGATTACGGAATTACCCTAAATGCACTGCCGTTATGCCGCCATGGATTTATGCCAACTTCAGTTCGTTAAAGAAGGTTTATTAACCCAAATATGTTAAACTAATGATTTGAAGCATGTCGATATCGATAGCCAAATGAGTATATACAAGAAAATCGACTTTATTCCTAAATATAAGATTACGAAATTCTCCCAAATGCACTGCCGTTATACCGTTATGGCTTTATGTAAACTTCAGTAAGATAAAGAAGGTTAATTAACTTAAATATGTTAAACTAATGATTTGAAGCATTTCGATATCGATTGCTAAATGAGTATATACAAGAAAATCGACTTTATACCTAAATATAAGATTACTTATTTCTTCTAAATGCACTGCCGTTATACCGTTATGGCTTTAATTTAACTTCAGTTCGTTTAAGAAGGTTTATAAACTTAGATATGTTACACCAGTTATTTGAAGCATTTCGAAATCGATTGCTTAATGCATATATACAAGAAAATCGACTTTATACCTAAATACAAAAACGGAATTCTCCTAAATGCACTGGCGTTATACAGTTAAGGCTTTGTGTAGACTTCAGTAAAATAAAAAAAGTTTATTAACTTAAATATGTTAAACTAATGATTTGAAGCATTTCGATATCGATTGCTGAATGCGTATATACAAGAAAATCGAATTTATACCTAAATATATGATAACGGAATTATGCCGTTAAGGCTTTTCTAGACTTCAGTAAGATAATGGGGGTTAATTAACTTAAATATGTTAAACTAATGATTTGAAGTATTCCGCTATCGATTGCTAAATGAGTATATACAAGAAAATCGACTTTATACCTAAATATAAGGTTACTTAATTCTTCTAAATGCACTGCCGTTATACCGTTATGGCTTTAATTTAGCTTCAGTTCGTTTAAGAAGGTTTATTAACTTAGATATGTTACACCAGTTATTTGAAGCATTTCGAAATCGATTGCTTAATGCATATATACAAGAAAATCGACTTTCTACCTAAATATAGGATTACGAAATTCTTCCAAATGTACTGTCGTAATGCCGCCATGGCTTTATATCACCTTCAATACGTTAAAGAAGGTTAATTAGCTTAACTTGTTAAACTAATGATTTGAAGCATTTCGATATCGGTTGCTAAATGAGTATATACAACAAAATCGACTTTATACCTAAATATAAGCTTACGGAGTTCTTCTAAATACACTGCCGTTATGCCGTTATGGCTTTATGTTAACTCCAATATCTTATAGAAGGATAATTAACTTAAATATGTTAAACTAATGATTTGAGGCATTTCGATATCGATTGCTAAATGTGTATATACAAGAAAATCGAATTTATACCTAAATATATGATAACGGAATTATGCCGTTAAGGCTTTTGTAGACTTCAGTAAGATAAAGAGGGTTAATTAACTTAAATATGTTAAAATAATGAGTTGAAGCATTTCGACATCGATTGCTAAATGAGTATATACAAGAAAATCGACTTTATACCTAAATATAAGACTATGGAATTCTTCCAAATGCACTGCCGTTATACCGCCATGGATTTATGCCAACTTCAGTTCGTTAAAGAAGGTTTATTAACCTAAATATGTTAAACTAATGATTTGAAGCATGTCGATATCGACAGCTGTATGAGTATATACAGGGTAGGCCATTTAAAGTTGACCCATTTGAAAGAACAAAAGCAAACAATGTTTTTTGTTCATTTGAAAAATAATTTATTTTGGTCCAAGGGGATTTGTTTCAGCTAATATTTAAAAATTAGATAGCGCAAATGGGCACCTTTAGCTTTGACAGCTAAATGTACTCTTTTTTCGACATTTTCCATGACTTTGGCCAATGTTTCGGATGATATGGCGGCTGTTTCACGTCGAATGTTGGCTTTCAGTTGAGCTAAGGTCTTCGGCTTATTAGCGTATACCTTGGATTTCAAATAACCCCACAAATAAAAGTCGCCTCCATTCAACGAGAAATGTGCCTCGTCTGACATGATGAGTTTTCGCCAAAAGTCAAGTTCGTTTTCAGCCATTTCGATGGCCCATTTGCCAAAATTAAGGCGTCGCGGATAATCAGCTGGGTTTAGTTTTTGTGCCATTGGAATTTTATATGGAAACATCTTCAAATCTTTATGAATTATGCGTCGGAGAGTGGTGCGAGAGATGTCTAATTCCTGAGAGCGGCGATAACTCGATGTCGATGGAGTCTCCTCAATACTGGCTCGTACAGCTTCGATATTTTCATCAGAACGTCTTGTGCGTTGTCTGGATACATGACTGGCATTACTGAGATTACCGGTGTTCACAAATTTTGCGTATAAAGACTTAATTGTGTTCTTAACTGGAGCACTTTTCACTTTATTTTTTTTGCGAAACGCACGTTGAGTTAACACAATTGAAAAGTTATTTTGAATATAAAGCTGAACAATTTCAGCGCGTTCTTTTGGAGTGTACTGTTCCATGGTATAAATTGTCTTCGAATGACGCTTCTAACGCGGTATGACATTAGCCGATTTGTCAGCGCTGTTAAAAGTTACAGCGTTGCCAGATGGGTCAACTTAAATGTACAAGAAAATCGACTTTATACCTAAATATAAGATTACGAAATTCTTTCAAATGCACTGCCGTTATACCGCCATGGATTTATGCCAACTTCAGTTGGTTAAAGAAGGTTTATTAACCTAAATATGTTAAACTAATGATTTGAAGCATGTCGATATCGATAGCTATATGAGTATATACAAGAAAATCGACTTTATACCTAAATATAAGACTTTGGAATTCTTCCAAATGCACTGCCGTTATACCGCCATGGATTTATGCCAACTTCAGTTCGTTAAAGAAGGTTTATTAACCTAAATATGTTAAACTAATGATTTGAAGCATGTCGATATCGAAAGCTATATGAGTATATACAAGAAAATCGACTTTATACCTAAATATAAGACTACGGAATTCTTCCAAATGCACTGCCGTTATACCGCCATGGATTTATGCCAACTTCAGTTCGTTAAAGAAGGTTTATTAACCTAAATATGTTAAACTAATGATTTGAAGCATGTCGATATCGATAGCTAAATGAGTATATACAAGAAAATCGACTTTATACCTAAATATAAGATTACGGAATTCTTCCAAATGCACTGCCGTTATGCCGTTAAGGCTTTTGTAGACTTTAATAAGATAAAGAGGGTTAATTAACTTAAATATGTTAAACTAATGATTTGAAGCATTTCGATATCGATTGCTAAATGAGTATATACAAGAAAATCGACTTTATACCTAAATATAAGATTACAGAATTATTCTAAATGCACTGCCGTTATGCCGCCATGGATTTATGCTTACTGCAGTTCGTTAAAGAAGGTTTATTAACCTAACTATGTTAAACTAATGATTTGAAGCATGTCGATATCGATAGCTAAATGAGTATATACAAGAAAATCGACTTTATACCTAAATATAAGATTACGGAATTCTTCCAAATGCACTGCCGTTATGCCGTTAAGACTTTTGTAGACTTTAATAAGATAAAGAGGGTTAATCAACTTAAATATGTTAAACTTATGATTTGAAGCATTTCGATATCGATTGCTAAATATGTATATACAAGAAAATCGACTTTATACCTAAATATAAGAACGGAATTCTCCTAAATGCACTGGCGTTATACCGTTAAGGCTTTGTGTAGACTTCAGTAAGTTAAAAAAAGTTTATTAACTTAAATATGTTAAACTAATGATTTGAAGCATTTCGTCATCGATTGCTAAATGAGTATATACAAGAAAATTGACTTTATACCTAAACATAGGAAAACGGAATTCTTCCAAATACACTGCCGTTATTTCGCCAAGGCTTTATGTCAGCTTTAGTTCGTTAAAGTAGGTTCGTTAACTTAAATATGTTAAACTAATGATTTGAAGCATTTCGACATCGATTGTTAAATGAGTGTATACACGAAAATCGACTTTATACCTAAATATAGGATTACGGTATTCTTCCAAATGTACTGTCGTTATGCCACCATGGCTTTATATCAACGTCAATATGTTAAAGAAGGTTAAATAACTTAAATATGTTAAGCTAATGATTTGAGGCATTTCGATATCGATTACTAAATGTGTATATACAACAAAATCGACTTTATACCTAAATATAAGATTACGAAATTCTCCCAAATGCACTGCCGTTATACCGCCATGGATTTATGCCAACTTCAGTTCGTTAAAGAAGGTTTATTAACCTAAATATGTTAAATTAATGATTTGAAGCATTTCGATATCGATTGCTAAATGCGTATATACAAGAAAATCCACTTTATACCTAAATATAAGATTACGGAATTCTTCCAAATGCACTGCCGTTATGCCGTTAAGGCTTTTGTAGACTTTAATAAGATAAAGAGGGTTAAATTTAAATTAAATATGTTAAACTTATGATTTGAAGCATTTCGATATCGATTGCTAAATGAGTATATACAAGAAAATCGACTTTATACCTAAATATAAGATAACGGAATTCTTCCGAATGCACTGTCGTTACGCCGTTAATGCTTTTGTAGACTTTAGTAAGATAAAGAGGGTTAATTAGCTTAAATATATTAAACTAATGATTTGAAGCATTTCGATATCGATTGCTAAATGAGTATATACAAGAAAATCGACTTTATACCTAAATATAAGATAACGGAATTCTTCCGAATGCACTGTCGTTACGCCGTTAAGGCTTTTGTAGACTTTAGTAAGATAAAGAGGGTTAATTAGCTTAAATATGTTAAACTAATGATTTGAAGCATTTCGATATCGATTACTAAATGTGTATATACAACAAAATCGACTATATACCTAAGTATAAGGATTTATGCCAACTTCAGTTCGTTAAAGAAGGTTTATTAACCTAAATATGTTAAATTAATGATTTGAAGCATGTCGATATCGATATCTATATGAGTATATACAAGAAAATCGACTTTATACCTAAATATAAGATTACGGAATTCTTCCAAATGCACTGCCGTTATGCCGTTAAGGCTTTTGTAGACTTTAATAAGATAAAGAGGGTTAATTAACTTAAATATGTTAAACTTATGATTTGAAGCATTTCGATATCGATTGCTAAATGAGTATATACAAGAAAATCGACTTTATACCTAAATATAAGATAACGGAATTCTTCCGAATGCACTGTCGTTACGCCGTTAATGCTTTTGTAGACTTTAGTAAGATAAAGAGGGTTAATTAGCTTAAATATATTAAACTAATGATTTGAAGCATTTCGATAGCGATTGCTAAATGTGTATATGCAACAAAATCGACTTTATACCTTAATATAAGATTACGAAATTTTTCGAAATGCTTTGCCGTTATGCCGTTAAGCCGTTTGTAGACTTCAGTAAGATAAAGAGGGTTAATTAACTTAAATATGTTAAACTAATTATTTGAAGCATTTCGATATCGATTGCTAAATGTGTATGTACAAGAAAATCGATTTTATACCTAAATAAAAGATTACGGAATTCAACCAAAAATACTGCCGTTATGGCTTTATGTGAACTTCGGTAAAATAAAGAAGGCTAATTAACTTAGATATGCTAAACCAGTTATTTGAAGCATTTCAATATCGATTGCTAAATGCGCATATACAAGAAAATCGACTTTATACCTAAATATAAGATTACGGATTTCTTCTACATGCACTGTCGTTATGCCACCATGGCTTTGTATCACCTTCATTACGGTAAAGATGAATAATTAACTTTAATATGTTAAACTAATGGTTTAAAGCATTTCGATGTCGATTGCTTAATGCGTATATACAAGAAAATCGACTTTATACCTAAATATAAGATAACGGTATTCTTCCAAATGCAAAGCCGTTTTGCCGTTATGGCTTTATGTTAACTTCAGTTCGTTAAAGAAGCTTTATTTACTTGAATATGTTAAACTAATGATTTTAAGCATTTCGATATCGCTTGCTAAATGTGTATATACAAGAAAAGCGAATTTATACCTAAACATAAGATTACGGTATTCTTCCAAATGTACTGTCGTTATGCCGCAATGGCTTTATATCAACATCAAAACGATAAAGAAGGTTAATTAACTTAAAAATGTTAAACTAATGATTTGAAGCATTTCGATATCGATTGCTAAATGCGTATATACAAGAAAATCCACTTTATACCAAAATATAAGATAACGGAATTCTTCCAAATGTACTGTCGTTATGCCGTTATGGCTTTTGTAGACTTTGGTAAGATAAAGAGGGTTAATTAGCTTAAATATGTTAAACTAATGATTTGAAGCATTTCGATATCGATTGCTAAATGTGCATATACAACAAAATCTACTTTATACCTAAATATAAGATTACGGAATTCAGCCAAATATACTGCCGTTATGGCTTTATGTAAACTTCGGTAAGATATAGAAGGCTAATTAACCTAAATATGCTAAACCAGTAAATATAAGATCACGGAATTCTTCTACATGCACTGTCGTTATGCCACCATGGCTTTGTATCACCTTCATTACGGTAAAGATGGTTAATTAACTTTAATATGTTAAACTAATGGTTTAAAGCATTTCGATGTCGATTGCTAAATGCGTATATACAAGAAAATCGACTTTATACCTAAATATAAGATAACGGAATTCTTCCAAATGCACTGCCGTTATGCCGTTATGGCTTTATGTAAACTTCAGTTCGTTAAAGAAGCTTTGTTAACTTGAATATGTTAAACTAAAGATTTTAAGCATTTCGATATCGCTTGCTAAATGTGTATATACAAGAAAATCGAATTTAAACCTAAACATAAGATTACGGAATTCTTCCAAATGTACTGTCGTTATGCCGCAATGGGTTTATATCAACATCAATACGATAAAGAAGGTTAATTAACTTAAATATGTTAAACTAATGATTTGAAGCATTTCGATATCGATTGCTAAATGGGTATATTTATACAACAAAATCGACTTTATACCTAAATATAAGATTACGGATTTCTTCTAAATGCACTGCCGTTATGCCGCCATTGCTTTATGCCAACTTCAGTCCGTTAAAGAAGGTTTATGAACTTAAATATGTTAAACCAGTTATCTGAAGCATTTCGATATCGATTGCGTAATGTGTATATACAAGAAAATCGACTTTATGCCTAAATATAATATTACGGAATTCTTCCAAATGCACTGCCGTTATGCCGCCATGGCTTTATGTTAACTTCAGTGCGTTAAAGAAGCGTTATTAACTTAAATATATTAAACTAATGATTTGAAGCATTTCGATATCGATTGCTAACTGAGTATATACAAGAAAATCGACTTTATACCTAAATATAAGATAACGGAATTCTTCCGAATGCACTGTCGTTACGCCGTTAAGGCTTTTGTAGACTTTAGTAAGATAAAGAGGGTTAATTAGCTTAAATATGTTAAACTCATGATTTGAAGCATTTCGATATCGATTGCGAAATGTGTATGTACAAGAAAATCGATTTTATACCTAAATAAAAGATTAGGGAATGCATATAAATATACTGCCGTTATGCCGTGATGGCTTTATGTAAACTTCGGTAAGATAAAGAAGGCTAATTAACCTAAATATGTTAAACTAATGATTTGAAGCATTTCGATATCAATTGCTAAATGTGTAAATACAAGAAAATCGACTTTATACCTAAATATAAAATTATAACATTACGGAATTCTTCTAAACGCACTGCCGTTATACCGTTAAGTCTTTACGTAGACTTCAGTAAGCTAAACTTATGATATGAAGCATTTCGATATCAATAGCTAAATGTGTATATACAAGAAAATCGACTTTATACCTAATTATAAGATTACGGAATTCTTCTACACGATATCGATAGCTAAATGTGTATATACAAGAAAATCGACTTTATACCTAAATATAAGATTACGGAATTCTTCTATATGCACTGCCGTTATGCCGCCATGGCTATATGCCAACTTCAGATCTTTAAAGAAGGTTTATTAACTTAAATATGCTAAACGAATGATTTGAAGCCTTTCGATATCGATTGCTAAATGTTTATATACAAGAAAATTGACTTTATACCTAAATATAAAACTGCGGAATTCTTCTAAATGTACTGTCGTTATGCCGCCATGGCTTTATATAAACTTCAATACGTTAAAGAAGGTTAATTAACTTAAATATGTTAAACTAATGATTTTAAGCATTTCGATATCGATTGCTAAATGCGTATGTACAACAAAATCTTCTTTATACCTAAATATATGATAACGGAATTCTTCTACATGCACTGCCGTTATGCCGTTAAGGCGTTTGTAGACTTCAGTAAGATAGAGAGGGTCAATTAACTTAAAAATATTAAACTAATGATTTGAAGCATTTCGATATCGATTGCTAAATGCGTATACACAACCAAATCGATTTTATACCTAAATATAAGATTACGGAATTCTTCTAAATGCACTGCCGTTATGCCGCCATGGCTTTATACCACCTTCATTACGTTAAAGAAGGTTAACTAACTTAAATATGTTAAACTAATGATTTGAAGATTTTCGATATCGATTGCTAACTGTGTATGTACAACAAAATCGTCTTTATACCTAAATATAAGATAACGGAATTCATATAAATATACAGTCGTTATGGCTTTATGTAAACTTTAGTAAGATAAAGAAGGTTAATTAACTTAAATATGCTAAACCAGTTATTTGATGCATTTCGATATCGATTGCTAAATGTGTAAATACAAAAAAATCGACTTTATACATAAATATAAAATTATAACATTACGGAATTCTTCTAAAAGCACTGCCGTTATACCGTTAAGGCTTTATGTAGACTTCTGTAAGCTAAAAAAGCGTTTATTAACTTAATATGTTAAACTAATTTTATTTGAAGCATTTCGATATCGATAGCTAAATGTGTATATACAAGAAAATCGACTTTATACCTAAATATAAGGTTACGGAATTCTTCTACATGCACTGCGTTATGCCGCCATGGTATATGCCCAAATTCAGATGTTAAAGAAGGTTAAATTTAAAATAAATATGTTAAACGAATGATTTGAAGCTTTCGATATCGATGCTAAATGTTATATACAAGAAAATGACTTTATACCTAAAAATAATTCGGAATTCTTCAATGACTGCCCTTATGCCGCCATGGCTATATCAACTTTTAATCGTTAAAGAAGGTTTATTAACTTAAATATGTTTAAACCCTAATTTTAAATTTTTTGAAAAGCCCAAAAATTTCGGAAAAAATTTGATTGGCCCCCAAATTGGGCCGTTTTTTTTAACACAACCAAATCGAAAAAAAATTTTTTACCTAAACATAAGATTACGGAATTTTTCTAAATGCACTGTCGTTATGCCGCCATGGCTTTATATCACCTTCATTACGTTAAAGAAAGGGTTTAAATAACTTAAATGTGTTAAACTAATGATTTGACGATTTTCGATATCGATTGCTTACTGTGTATGTACAACAAAATCGTCTTTATACCTAAATATAAGATAACGGAATTTATATAAATATACAGCCGTTATGCCGTTATGGCTTTATGTAAACTTTAGTAAGATAAAGAATGTTAATTAACTTAAATATGCTAAACCAGTTATTTGAGCATTTCGATATCGATTGCTAAATGTGTAAATACAAGAAAATCGACTTTATACCTAAATATAAAATTATAACATTACGGAATTCTTCTAAAAGCACTGCCGTTATACCGTTAAGGCTTTAGGTAGACTTCTGTAA
>CM050324.1:3150507-3204343 GCA_027475135.1 Bactrocera correcta | reverse complement strand
GCAATCGATATCGAAATTCTTCAAATCAATAGTTTAACATATTTAAAATAATTAACCTTCTTTAACATATTGAAGTTATACAAAGCCATGGCGGCTTAACGACAGTACATTTGGAAGAATTCCCTAATCTTATATTTAGGTATAAAGTCGATTTTCTTGTATTTACACATTTAGCAGTCGATATCGAAATGCTTCAAACCATAAGTTTAACATGATTAAAATAATTAACCTTCTTTAACGTATTGAAGTTGATACAAAGCCATGGCGGCTTAACGACAGTACATTTGGAAGAATTCCCTAATCTTATATTTAAGTATAAAGTCGATTTTCTTGTATATCCACATTTAGCAATCGATATCGAAATGCTTCAAATCATTAGTCTAGCATATTTAAGTAGATTAAACTTCTTTAACGTACTGAAATTTATATAAAGCCAAAACGGTATAACTGCAGTGCATTTAGAAGAATTCCGTATCTTATATTTAGGTATAAAGTCGATTTTTTTGTATATAGTCATTAAGCAATCCATATCGAAATGCTTCGAATCATTAGTTTAACATATTTAAGTTAATTAACCCTCTTTATCTTACTGAAGTCTACAAAAGCCTTAACGGCATAACGACAGTGAATTTAGAAGAATTCCGTAATCTTATATTTAGGTATAAAGTCAATTTTCTTGTATATACGCATTTAGTAATCGATATCGAAATGCTTCAAATAACTGGTTTAGCATATTTAGGTTAATTGACCCTCTTTATATTACCGAAGTTTACATAACGCCATAACGGCATAACGGCAGTATATTTGGGTGAATTCCGTAATCTTTTATTTAGATATAAAATCGATTTTCTTGTACATACACATTAAGCAATCGATATCGAAATGCTTCAAATCATTAGTTTAGCATATTTAAGTAAATTAACCTTCTTTAACGTACTGAAATTTACATAAAGGCTTAACGGTATAACTGCAGTGTAATTAGAAGAATTTCGTAATCTTCTATTTAGGGATAAAGTCGATTTTCTTGTATTTACATATTTAGCAATCGATTTTGAAATGCTTCAAATCATTAGTTTAATATATTTAAGTTAATTAACCCTCTCTATCTTACTGAAGTCTACATAAAGCCTTAACGGCATAACGACAGTGCAGGTAGAAGAGTTCCGTAATCTTATATTTAGGTATAAAGTCGATTTTCTTGTATATATACATATAGCAATCGATATCGAAATGCTTCAAATCATTAGTTTAACATATTTAAGTTAATTAACCTTCTTTATCTTACTGAAGTTTACATAAAGCCATAACGGTATAACGGCAGTGCATTTGGAAGAATTCCGTAATCTTATATTTAGGTATAAAGTCGATTTTCTTGTATATATACATTTCTCAATCGATATTGAAATGCTTCAGATAACTGGTTTAACATATTTAAGTTAATAAACCTTCTTTAACGATCTGAAGTCTACATAAAGCCTTAACGGCATAACGACAGTGCATTTAGAAGAATTCCTTTATCTTATATTAAGGTATAAATTCGATTTTCTTGTATATACTCATTTAGCAATCGATATCGAAATGCTTAAAATCATTAGTTTAACATATTTATGTTAATAAAGCTTCTTTATAAGAACTCCGTTATCTTATACTAAGGTATAAAGTCGATTTTGTTGTATAGACACATTTAGCAATCGATATCGAAATGCTTCAAAAAACTGGTTTAGCATATTTAAGTTAATTAACCTTCTTTATCTTAATGAAGTATACATAAAGCTATAACGGCATAACGGCAGTATATTTATGTGAATTCCGTTATCTTATATTTAGGTATAAAGTCGATTTTGTTGTACATACGCATTTAGCAATCGATATCGAAATGCTTCAAATCATTAATTTAACATATTTAAGTTAATTAACCTTCTTTAACGTAATGAAGGTGATATAAAACCATGGCGGCATAACGACAGTGCAGGTAGAAGAGTTCCGTAATCTTATATTTAGGTATAAAGTCGATTTTCTTGTATTTACACATTTAGCAATCGATATCGAAAATCTTCAAATCATTAGTTTAACATATTTAAGTTAGTTAATCTTCCTTAACGTAATGAAGGTGATATAAAGCCATGGCGGCATAACGACAGTGCATTTGGAAGAACTCCGCAGTCTTATATTTAGGTATAAAGTCAATTTTCTTGTATATAAGCATTTAGCAATCGATAACGAAATGCTTCAAATCATTAGTTTAACATATCTAAGTTAATTAACCCTCTTTAACGATCTGAAGTTGGCATATAGCCATGGCGGCATAACGGCAGTGCATGTAGAAGAATTCCGTATTCTTATATTTAGGTATAAAGTCGATTTTCTTGTATATACACACTTAGCTATCGATATCGAAATGCTTCATATCATTAGTTTAACATATTAAGTTAATAAACGCTTTTTAGCTTACTGAAGTCTACATTATGCCTTAAGGGTATAACGGCAGTGCATTTAGAAGAATTCCGTAATGTTATAATTTTATATTTAGGTATAAAGTCGATTTTCTTGTAATTACACATTTAGCAATCGATAACGAAATGCTTAAAATAACTGGTTTAGCATATTTAAGTTAATTAACCTTCTTTATCTTACTGAAGTTTACATAAAGCCATAACGGCATAACGGCAGTATATTTATATGAATACCGTTATCTTATATTTAGGTATAAAATCGATTTTGTTGTACATACACATTTAGCAATCGATATCGAAATGCTAATTAGTTTAACATATTTAAGTTAGTTAACCTTCTTTAACGTAATGAAGGTGTTATAAAGCCATGGCGGCATAACGACAGTGCATTTAGAAGAATTCCGTAATCTTATATTTAGGTATAAAGTCGAAATAATTCAAATCATTAGTTTAACATATTTAAGTTAATTAACCTTCTTTAACGTATTGAAGTTGATATAAAGCCATGGCGGCATAACGACAGTACATTTGGAAGAATTCCGTAGTCTTATATTTAGATATAAAGTCGATTTTCTGGTATATATGCATTAGGCAATCGATATCGAAATGCTTCAAATAGTTTAATATATTTAAGTTAACAAACCTACTTTAACGCACTGAAACTGACACAAAGCCATGGCGGCATAACGGCAGTGCATGCAGAAGAATTCCGTAATCTTCTATTTAGGTATAAATTCGATTTTTTTGTATATACACATTTAGCAATCGATATCGAAATGTTTCAAATCATTAGTTTAACATATTTAAGTTAATTAACCTTCTTTAACGAACAGAAGTTAACATAAAGCCAAAACGGTATAACGGCAGTGCATTTGGAAGAATTCCGTAATCTTATATTTAGGTAAAAAGTCGATTTTCTTGTATATACACATTTAGCTATCGATATCGAAATGCTTCAAATCATTCGTTTAACATATTTGAGTTAATTAACCTTCTTTAACGTATTGAAGTTGATATAAAGCCATGGCGGCATAACGGCAGTGCATTTAGAAGAATTCCGTAATCTTATATTTAGGTATAAAGTCGATTTTCTTGTACATACACATTTAGCTATCGATATCGAAATGCTTCAACTCATTAGTTTAACATATTAAGTTAATAAACGATTTTTAGCTTACAGAGGTCTACATAAAGCCTTAACGGTGTAACGGCAGTGCATTTAGAAGAATTCCGTAATGTTATAATTTTATATTTAGGTATAAAGTCGATTTTCTTGTATTTACACATTTAGCAATCGATATCGAAATGCATCAAATAACTGGTTTAGCATATTTAAGTTAATTAACCTTCTTTATCTTACTGAAGTTTACATAAAGCAATAACGGCATATCGGCACTATATTTATGTAGTGCTGGTTGTAGCGTGACGAACAACTGACGAAGACTGTGTACTCACCTTAAACTTAACGAAACACGACAAACGACGGCTCGGACAATTTTAAAAGACAAGACGAACGGACATTACGAGTTAGACCGCAACGGAAAAAAGAAAGAAGTTTGTAAAGAAGTTATTTTAAAACTAAACTTAATTCTAAATAAATATTTTTCATAAAACCTAACACTGGTTTATTTGCTTGGAAAGGCGTCGAAAAGGTAAGAATTCCTACAAAATTGGGGGCTCATCCAGGAATTTCACCCAGACGTGAGCTAGCAGCAGCGAAAGTTGACGCAGAAAACCATCAGAGCTCAGCGTGGACACCGAAAGATAAGAACATCAGGCAAAAACGAAGTGGATTAAAAGAAAGAGGAATTCCGAAATAGTTGCACAAATCAGCAAATAACGCACATTTCGAAGTGACACCATAAAGCAGCGAAGATTCCAGAGTAATAGCAGCCGAAGCAGAGCCGCAGCAGCCGAAGCAGAACAAACTTTCGAAGTGACACCAAAAAGCAGCGAAGATTCTAGAGCAATATCAGCGGAAGCAGAGCCTGACTGTGATGTTGTGTTGTTTCGAAGTGACGCCAAAAAGCAGCGAAGGTTCCAGAGCAATAGCAGCGGAAGCAGAGCCGCAGCAGCCGAAGCAGAACAACTTCACCGAACTTTCAAAGTGACGCCAAAAAGCAGCGAAGATTCCAGAGCAATAGCAGCCGAAGCAGATCAGCAGCAGCCGAAGCAGAACAACAGCAGCCGAAGCAGCATTCGTTGCAGCAGAGCAGAAGCCTATTTAAAATAAGTAACCGACACCATTCGTATAAGAAGGAGAATAAAGGAAAAGCCGAAACAAGACGAAGAAGCAGAAGCAGAAGAACCAACAGAAAGTAAGTACATGCAGTAGAAAGAGAATACAGAAAATGATATCAGAGGATTAAAGCTGGAAGTAATTGAAAGAGTTTATGTTGAAAAGAAAATAGAGAAGTGTAAAGGTGTATAGCAAGAAGCAAGAAGTAAGAAGTACATGAAATAAATTGTAAGAAGGCAGATTCTCAATGCAGAATAGTTGCGAAGAAAAAAAAAACAAAGTTGCAAGTTGAAACGTGAAGAAGAAAGAAGAAAATAAAATAAGATGTAAGAGTACAGACACTGAATGTAAAAGAAATATGTAGTATGCAATATTGAATGAAATAGAAATATAAAGAATAATGAAAGTGCATTATTAAAGAAGGTTGATATAAGAAGTTGATATTAAAGTAGTCGAAAGGAAGAAAAGAGTAAGAAGTGGCAAACTAACTATCAAAGAAATAGAAATAAATTCTTATTAGACTCAGCCAAACTGAAAGAAAAGAAGCAATTGAAGAACGCAAACAGTGAGAATAATATCTATGCTATAGATAAAGCAGTAAAAATACAGAAATATAGAAAATAACAAACACTTTATTTATTAAATTCAAACTACGAGTAATATAAGTGATCGCCAGCAGTATTTTAAACTATATACGTATTTATGTATACGCAAGCACATATTCTAAGCAACTTTTGTTAAACTTTTTTTTTTAGTTCATAAGCATCTGTATTTTTATACTTGTTACAACAAGGTCTAAATATTAGTTGGTAAGATGGACTTAAACACTTTAATGACTTTGACAGTTAATGGACTGAAAGACAAGTTGAGAGAAATTGGTATTTCGACTACTGGACAAAAACGAGAACTTCAGGACAGACTACTGCAGCACTATGGCTTGTCGCGAAATGAGCCAAGCGATGATGAGTTGAGTCGATCGGTATACGATGACGTTCAAGAATGCAACATTCCACAGTCTTCCCAGTCCTTGGTGCGGCAACAGCTATTTACTCTTAAAGATTTAGGTGATTGTGTTAGTTCATTTACTGGTGAAGGGTCGGTAGATATTCGGTTTTGGGTAAACGAATTCGAGTTGAATGCAGATATAGTAAAGTGGAACGATTTGCAAAGATTTGTTTATGGCAAGCAGCTTCTACGTGGAGCAGCCAAGCTTTTCGTTAGAAGTCAAAGCAATGTAAGCAATTGGGAAAACTTAAAAAGTGCGTTAATTACTGAATTCGGTGCTAAGCTTTGTTCGTCAGATGTTCATAAGCTCTTGAAAAATAGGCTTAAACACTCGAATGAAACGTTACGTGAATATTTATATAGCCTAATGGAAATAGGCAAACAAATTAATCTAGACGAGGCCAGTGTCATTGATTATTTTATTGAGGGGATTCCGGATTCACGATTTAATAAGTATTTATTGTATCAAGCAAAGAATATAAACGATTTAAAAGAGCAGATAAAAGTGTATGAAAGGATACGAAAATCTAATGCAGGGTTAGGTAAAGTAGGCACAAATGAATCTAGGAAAGAGAGTAACTTATTAATGGTAAAGCCAAAAGAAGAATCGGTTAGAAGGTGTTTTAAGTGTGGAGATAAAACGCATATAGCTGCACAATGTCCACAGAAGCAGTTCAAATGCTTTAAGTGCAACGAATTGGGTCATCGCTCTTTCGAATGCAAGAGTAAAGATAAAAAAACGAATGACCCAAAGAAAGAACCGAGCACGGTCAACATGTTGAGGGACGATATTTTTCAACCGTTTATAAATAGAGTTCGGGACGAGTTACATTTTAAGACGGTCATGATTAACGATTTTAGATTTGAGGCACTTATTGATTCAGGATGTTCACTAAATTTGATTCGATACAATACGTTATTATTAAGTGGGGCCGGAAATAAGTTGACTAATGACCGAAGGAAGCTTTATAGTGCTTGTTCTAATGTCATTGAGACCATAGGCAGCTTTGAAACTTTGATGCATGTAGATGAACTATCGCTAAATGTCACCTTTCATGTAGTCAAAGAAAATGATATTCAATTCGCAGGGATGATAGGAAAGGCTATTCTGAAGGATGTTGATATCGTTTTAACAGAAAAGGAAGTTGTTTTTAAAAATAAAAGTTTATCTTATAAGCCGGAGGTTAAGAATAATCAAACACAAACAGTTGAGGTAGATTCCAAAGTCAAAGTAGTTACACCAGAAAAGTGGATACAAGAGTTCGATGTCATGAGCTTGAACGAATTAGAGGAAATAAAGGCAATGGATGTGAAACATTTAGAGAAGAGTCTGGCTAAGAATGTAGAAAATTTAGTAAATAGATATACAACGACAGGTAAATGTGTATCACCCGTAAAAATGGAAATTGTGTTGTCAGATGAAGTAGCTGTTTACCAGCGGCCTAGGCGAATGTCTTTTGAAGATCGTTGCTTTGTTGATAAGCAAATTGAGGAATGGCTAAGAGACGGGATAATACAAATTAGCAACTCCAACTTTGCTGCGCCTATTGTTGTTGTTCCAAAGAAAGATGGAGGAAAGCGCTTATGCTGTGACTACAGGCAACTGAATAAGAAGATAATAAGGGATAATTTTCCAATGGTCGTAATGGACGATGTCTTAGATAGACTGCAAGGGGGTCGAGTTTTCACGACATTAGATTTGTCTAATGGGTTTTTCCATGTGCCAGTAGAACCGAAATCGAGGAAATACACTGCATTCGTAACTAGTGACGGGCAATACGAATTTTGCGTGGTACCATTCGGTATTTCAAACTCACCTGCTGTATTTTGCAGATATGTAAACGCTGTTTTTAGGGCATTAATCCAAAAAGGTACAGTGATTACGTATATGGACGATTTGATAATTCCGTCAAAAGACGAAAACGAGGGCATAGAGAAGTTGAAAGAAGTTTTGCAGGTTAGCGCCGCGTACGGACTGAAAATAAGGTGGACGAAATGTCAGTTCTTAAAGCGAAGAGTGGAGTTTTTAGGGTACGTTATCGAAAATGGCACTATACAAATTTCCGAAGAAAAAACTACCGCGGTTAAAAATTTTCCTTTACCATCAGAAAAGAAGAGCTTACAGAGGTTTTTGGGATTAACGTCTTATTTTCGACGCTTTATAGCGAGTTTTGCAGTTATCGCAAGACCATTATCAGACTTGTTGAGGAAGGACGTAGTTTTCAGACTAGGAGAAGAACAACTTGCAGCTTTTAAGCAACTTAAAGCCCAGTTACAGAAAGCGCCAGTATTACGGCTATTTTCCCAGAACGCGTATACGGAAGTCCATACTGATGCCAGTAAGTATGGGTATGGAGGTATGTTATTGCAGAGGGATCCAACTGACCAACAACTGCATCCGGTGCAATATATGAGCCGGAAAACAAAGCCGGTGGAGGAAAATTACCCAGCGTACGAGCTAGAGGTTTTAGCTATCATCGAGGCCCTAAAAAAATGGAGGATATACTTATTAGGAATAAAATTTAAGATCATTACTGACTGCAACGCGTTCACAATGACCCTTAGAAGAAACGATATACCCCCAAAAATTGCGAGATGGGCGTTGTTTCTCCAAGATTTTAATTACGAAATCGAGCACGGGGCAGGGACTAGAATGGCACACGTTGACGCTCTGAGTTGGGTATATTGTTTGATGTTAGAAGACTCATTAAAGTATCAAATTAAGCAGGCACAACTCAAAGACGAATGGACAAAAGCAGTTCGAAAAATTTTAGAAAAAGACGAGCTTGAGGACTTTTATGTTAAATATGACATCCTTTTTAAGAATCCTGAGAAGGAGTTGATAGTAGTACCAGTTCTTATGGAGGATGAAATCATTAGAATGGCGCACAGGCAGGGACATTTTTCGATAAAAAAAACCCAGGATATTTTAGAAAAGACGTTTTTTATTCCTCAAGCCAATGCTAAAGTAGGCAAGATAGTACGAAGTTGCATCGAATGTATCGTCAATGAATCCAAGAGTGGGAAAAAAGAGGGATTTCTAAATACGATAAATAAAGAAGACAAACCTTTAGGAACCTATCACATTGACCACGTTGGACCACTGGAGACGACCGGCAAGTCGTATAATTTCATTTTGGTGGTGGTAGACGCATTTAGCAAGTTCGTGTGGTTGTATCCTACGAAGAATACAGGAACAGAAGCAGTGGTAGAGAGGCTAAAGAAGCAGGCAGCTATATTCGGTAACCCAAAGCGCATCATTTCTGATAGGGGAACTGCGTTTACCTCGAATTTGTTCAAAGAATACTGCCAGGAGGAGAAAATTCAGCATTTGCTTATAACCACAGGAGTGCCGCGGGGAAATGGGCAAGTAGAAAGGATGCACAAGGTAGTGGTTCCCATGTTATCAAAATTGTGCACAGAGACACCTACAAATTGGTACAAACACATAGATCGCGTACAACAGTTTATAAACAACACACCTCCGCGAAGTACAAAGCAGTCACCATTCAAGATATTAACTGGACTTGACATGCGTATGGCCAATATGCCAGAGCTACAAGAACTCTTAGATGATGAAGCATTAGGTGAGTTGAACGAAGATCGCGAATTAGTAAGGAAGCAAGCTAGGGAAAATATTTCGCAAATTCAGCAGGAGAATCGCAGGTCGTACAATCTGCGGCGTAGAAAGGAAACGGGTTATGAACCGAACGATCTAGTGGCGATTAAAAGAACGCAATTCGGGAGTGGACTAAAATTAAAACCAAAATTCTTAGGTCCATATAGAGTTGTGAAGAAATTCAACCATGGGCGGTATGAGGTCGAAAAAGTAGGAGACCATGAAGGACCGGGAAAGACATCTACAGTGGCAGAATATATGAAACGATGGACCAACTCATTCGGGGGCGAATGAGATCAGGACGGCCGAATGTAGTGCTGGTTGTAGCGTGACGAACAACTGACGAAGACTGTGTACTCACCTTAAACTTAACGAAACACGACAAACGACGGCTCGGACAATTTTAAAAGACAAGACGAACGGACATTACGAGTTAGACCGCAACGGAAAAAAGTAAAGAAGTTTGTAAAGAAGTTATTTTAAAACTAAACTTAATTCTAAATAAATATTTTTCATAAAACCTAACACTGGTTTATTTGCTTGGAAAGGCGTCGAAAAGGTAAGAATTCCTACATTTATATGAATTCCGTTATCTTAAATTTAGGTATAAAGTCGATTTTTTTGTACCTAAACATTTAGCAATCGATATTGAAATGCTTCAAATAATTAGTTTAACATAATTAAGTTAGTTAACCTTCTTTACCGTAATGAAGGTGATATAAAGCCATGGCGGCATAACGACAGTGCATTTAGAAGAATTCCGTAATCTTATATTTAGGTATAAAGTCGATTTTGTTGAAATGCTTCAAATCACTAGTTTAACATATTTAAGTTAATTAACCTTCTTTATCTTACTGAAGTTTACATAAAGCCATAACGGCATAACGGCTGTATATTTATATGAATTCCGTTATCTTATATTTAGGTATAAAGACGATTTTGTTGTACATACACATTTAGCAATCGATATCGAAAATCTTCAAATCATTAGTTTAACATATTTAAGTTAGTTAACCTTCTTTAACGTAATGAAGGTGATATAAAGCCATGGCGGCATAACGACAGTGCATTTAGAAGAATTCCGTAATCTTATATTAAGTATAAAATCGATTTAGTTGTGTATACGCATTTAGCAATCGATATCGAAATGCTTCAAATCATTAGTTTAACATATTTAAGTTAATTAACCTTCTTTAACGTATTGAAGTTGATATAAAGCCATGGCGGCATAACGACAGTACATTTGGAAGAATTCCGCAGTCTTATATTTAGGTATAAAGTCAATTTTCTTGTATATAAACATTTAGCAATCGATATCGAAATGCCTCAAATCATTCGTTTAACATATTTAAGTTTATAAACCTTCTTTAACGATCTGAAGTTGGCATATAGCCATGGCGGCATAACGGCAGTGCATGTAGAAGAATTCCGTAACTTTATATTTAGGTATAAAGTCGATTTTCTTGTATATACACATTTAACTATCGATATCGAAATGCTTCAAATCATTCGTTTAACATATTTATGTTAATAAACCTTCTTTAATGATCTGAAGTTGGCATATAGCCATGGCGGCATAACGGCAGTGCATGTAGAAGAATTCCGTAATCTTATATTTAGGTATAAAGTCGATTTTCTTGTATATACATATTTAGCTATCGATATCGAAATGCTTCATATCATTAGTTTAGCTTACTGAAGTCTACGTAAAGCCTTAACGGTATAACGACAGTGCATTTGGAAGAGTTCCGTAATCTTATATTTAGGTATAAAGTCGATTTTCTTGTATTTACACATTTAGCAATCGATATCGAAATGCTTCAAATCATTAGTTTAACATATTTAAGTTAGTTAACCTTCTTTAACGTAATGAAGGTGATATAAAGCCATGGCGGCATAACGACAGTGCATTTAGAAGAATTCCGTAATTTTATATTTAGGTATAAAGTCGATTTTGTTGTATATACGCATTTAGCAATCGACATCGAAATGCTTCAAATCATTATCTTACTGAAGTCTACAAAAGCTTTAACGGCATAACGGCAGTGCATTTGGAAGAGTTCCGTAATCTTATATTTAGGTATTAAGTCGATTTTCTTGTATATACGCATTTAGCAATCGACATCGAAATGCTTCAAATCATTAGTTTAACATATTGAAGATAATAAACCCTCTTTAGCTTACTGAAGTCTACAAAAGCCTTAACGGCACTATTTAGCAATCGATATCGAAATGCCTCAAATCATTCGTTTGACATATTTAAGTTTATAAACCTTCTTTAACGATCTGAAGTTGGCATATAGCCATGGCGGCATAACGGCAGTGCATGTAGAAGAATTCCGTAACTTTATATTTAGGTATAAAGTCGATTTTCTTGTATATACACATTTAACTATCGATATCGAAATGCTTCAAATCATTCGTTTAACATATTTATGTTAATAAACCTTCTTTAATGATCTGAAGTTGGCATATAGCCATGGCGGCATAACGGCAGTGCATTTAGAAGAATTCCGTAATCTTATATTTAGGTATAAAGTCGATTTTCTTGTATATACACATTTAGCTATCGATATCGTGTAGAAGAATTCCGTAATCTTATATTTAGGTATAAAGTCGATTTTCTTGTATAAACATATTTAGCTATCGATATCGAAATGCTTCATATCATTAGTTTAGCTTACTGAAGTCTACGTAAAGCCTTAACGGTATAACGACAGTGCATTTGGAAGAGTTCCGTAATCTTATATTTAGGTATAAAGTCGATTTTCTTGTATTTACACATTTAGCAATCGATATCGAAATGCTTCAAATCATTAGTTTAACATATTTAAGTTAGTTAACCTTCTTTAACGTAATGAAGGTGATATAAAGCCATGGCGGCATAACGACAGTGCATTTAGAAGAATTCCGTAATTTTATATTTAGGTATAAAGTCGATTTTGTTGTATATACGCATTTAGCAATCGACATCGAAATGCTTCAAATCATTATCTTACTGAAGTCTACAAAAGCTTTAACGGCATAACGGTAGTGCATTTGGAAGAGTTCCGTAATCTTATATTTAGGTATTAAGTCGATTTTCTTGTATATACGCATTTAGCAATCGACATCGAAATGCTTCAAATCATTAGTTTAACATATTGAAGATAATAAACCCTCTTTAGCTTACTGAAGTCTACAAAAGCCTTAACGGCATAACGGCAGTGCATTTGGAAGAATTCCGTTATCTTATGTTTAGGTATTAAGTCGATTTTCTTGTATATACGCATTTAGCAATCGACATCGAAATGCTTTAAATAAATCACTAGTATAACATATTAAAGTTAATTAACCATCTTTAACGTAATGAAGGTGATATAAAGCCATGGCGGCATAACGACAGTGCATGTAGAAGAATTCCGTAATCTTATATTTAGGCATAAAGTCGATTTTCTTGTATATACACATATAGCAATCGACATCAAAATGCTTCAAATCATTAGTTTAAAATATTTAAGTTCATAAACCTTCTTTAACGGACTGAAGTTGGCATAAAGCATTGGCGGCATAACGGCAGTGCATTTAGAAGAATTCCGTAATCTTATATTTAGGTATAAAGTCGATTTTGTTGTTTATACACATTTAACAATCGATATCGAAATGCTTCAAATCATTAGTTTAACATATTTAAGCTAATTAACCCTCTTTATCTTACTAAAGTCTACAAAAGCCTTAACGGCGTAACGACAGTGCATTCGGAAGAACTTTCCCTTATCTTATATATAGGTATAAAGTCGATTTTCTTGTATATACTCATTTAGCAATCGATATCGAAATGCTTCAAATCATTAGTTTAATATATTTAAGTTAATAACGCTTCTTTAACGCACTGAAGTTAACATAAAGCCACGGCGGCATAACGGCAGTGCATGTAGAAGAATTCCGCAATCTTATATTTAGGCATAAAGTCGATTTTCTTGTATATGCGCATTTAGCAATCGATATCGAAATGCTTCAAATCACTAGCTTAACATATTTAAGTTAATTAACCTTCTTTATCGTATTGATGTTGATATAAAGCCATTCCGTAATCTTATGTTTAGGTATAAATTCGATTTTCTTGTATATACACATTTAGCAAGCGATATCGAAATGCTTAAAATCATTAGTTTAACATATTCAAGTTAATAAACCTTCTTTAACGAACTGAAGTTAACATAAAGCCATAACGGCATAACGGCAGTGCATTTGGAAGAATTCCGTTATCTTATGTTTAGGTATTAAGTCGATTTTCTTGTATATACGCATTTAGCAATCGACATCGAAATGTTTTAAATAAATCACTAGTATAACATATTAAAGTTAATTAACCATCTTTAACGTAATGAAGGTGATATAAAGCCATGGCGGCATAACGACAGTGCATGTAGAAGAATTCCGTAATCTTATATTTAGGTATAAAGTCGATTTTCTTGTAATATGCGCATTTAGCAATCGATATCGAAATGCTTCAAATAACTGGTTTATCATATTTAGGTTAATTAGCCTTCTTTTTCTTACCGAAGTTTACATAAAGCCATAACGGCAGTATATTTGGTTGAATTCCGTAATCTTTTATTTAGGTATAAAATCGATTTTCTTGTACATACACATTTAGCAGTCGATATCGAAATGCTTCAAATCATTAGTTTAACATATTCAAGTTAATAAACCTTCTTTAACGAACTGAAGTTACCATAAAGCCATAACGGCATAACGGCAGTGCATTTGGAAGAATTCCGTTATCTTATATTTAGGTATAAAGTCGATTTTGTTGTTTATACACATTTAACAATCGATATCGAAATGCTTCAAATCATTAGTTTAACATATTTAAGCTAATTAACCCTCTTTATCTTACTAAAGTCTACAAAAGCCTTAACGGCGTAACGACAGTGCATTCGGAAGAATTCCGTTATCTTATATATAGGTATAAAGTCGATTTTCTTGTATATACTCATTTAGCAATCGATATCGAAATGCTTCAAATCATTAGTTTAATATATTTAAGTTAATAACGCTTCTTTAACGCACTGAAGTTAACATAAAGCCACGGCGGCATAACGGCAGTGCATGTAGAAGAATTCCGCAATCTTATATTTAGGCATAAAGTCGATTTTCTTGTATATACACATATAGCAATCGACATCAAAATGCTTCAAATCATTAGTTTAAAATATTTAAGTTCATAAACCTTCTTTAACGGACTGAAGTTGGCATAAAGCATTGGCGGCATAACGGCAGTGCATTTAGAAGAATTCCGTAATCTTATATTTAGGTATAAAGTCGATTTTCTTGTATATGCGCATTTAGCAATCGATATCGAAATGCTTCAAATAACTGGTTTAGCATATTTAGGTTAATTAGCCTTCTTTATCTTACCGAAGTTTACATAAAGCCATAACGGCAGTATATTTGGTTGAATTCCGTAATCTTTTATTTAGGTATAAAATCGATTTTCTTGTACATACACATTTAGCAGTCGATATCGAAATGCTTCAAATCATTAGTTTAACATATTTGAGTTAATTAACCCTCTTTATCTTACTGAAGTCTACAAACGGCTTAACGGCATAACGGCAAAGCATTTAGAAGAATTACGTAATCTTATATTTAGGTATAAAGTCAATTTTGTTGTATATACACATTTAGCAATCGATATCGAAATGCTTCAAATCATTAGTTTAACATATTTAAGCTATTAACTCTCTTTATCTTACTTAAGTCTACAAAAGCCTTAACGGCGTAACGACAGTGCATTCGGAAGAATTCCGTTATCTTATATTTAGGTATAAAGTCGATTTTCTTGAATATACTCATTTAGCAATCGATATCGAAATGCTTCAAATCGATAGTTTAATATATTTAAGTTAATAACGCTTCTTTAACGCACTGAAGTTAACATAAAGCCATGGCGGCATAACGGTAGTTCATGTAGAAGAATTCCGCAATCTTATATTTTGGCATAAATTCGATTTTCTTGTATATACACATTTAGCAATCGATATCGAAATGCTTCAAATCATTAGTTTAACATATTTAAGTTAGTTAACCTTCTTTAACGTAATGAAGGTGATATAAAGCAATGGCAGCATAACGACAGTGCATTTAGAAGAATTCCGTAATCTTATATTAAGTATAAAATCGATTTAGTTGTGTATACGCATTTAAATCGATATCGAAATGCTTCAAATCATTAGTTTAACATATTTAAGTTAATTAACCTTCTTTAACGTATTGAAGTTGATATAAAGTCATGGCGGCATAGCGACAGTACATTTGGAAGAATTCCGTAATCTTATGTTTAGGTATAAATTCGATTTTCTTGTATATACACATTTAGCAATCGATATCGAAATGCTTCAAACCATTAGTTTAACATATTTAAGTTAATTAACCTTCTTTAACGTATTGAAGTTGATATAAAGTCATGGCGGCATAGCGACAGTACATTTGGAAGAATTCCGTAATCTTATGTTTAGGTATAAATTCGATTTTCTTGTATATACACATTTAGCAATCGATATCGAAATGCTTCAAATCATTAGTTTAACATATTTAAGTTAGTTAACCTTCTTTAACGTAATGAAGGTGATATAAAGCCATGGCGGCATAACGACAGTGCATTTAGAAGAATTCCGTAATCTTATATTAAGTATAAAATCGATTTAGTTGTGTATACGCATTTAGCAATCGATATCGAAATGCTTCAAATCATTAGTTTAACATATTTAAGTTAATTAACCTTCTTTAACGTACTGAAGTTGATATAAAGCCTTGGCGGCATAACGACAGTACATTTGGAAGAATTCCGCAGTCTTATATTAAGGAAAAAAGTCAATTTTCTTGTATATAAACATTTAGCAATCGATATCGAAATGCGTCAAATCATTCGTTTAACATATTTAAGTTTATAAACCTTCTTTAACGATCTGAGGTTGGCATATAGCCATGGCGGCATAACGGCAGTGCATGTAGAAGAATTCCGTAACTTTATATTTAGGTATAAAGTCGATTTTCTTGTATATACACATTTAACTATCGATATCGAAATGCTTCAAATCATTCGTTTAACATATTTATGTTAATAAACCTTCCTTCACGATCTGAAGTTGGCATATAGCCATGGCGGCATAACGGCAGTGCATGTAGAAGAATTCCGTAATCTTATATTTAGGTATAAAGTCGATTTTCTTGTATATACACATTTAGCTATCGATATCATGTAGAAGAATTCCGTAATCTTATATTTAGGTATAAAGTCGATTTTCTTGTATATACACATTTAGCAATCGAGATCGAAATGCTTCGAATCATCAGTTTAACATATTTAAGTTAATTAACCCTCTTTATCTTACTGAAGTCTACAAAAGCCTTAACGGCATAACGGCAGTGCATTTCGAAGAATTCCGTAATCTTATATTTAGGTATAAAGTCGATTTTCTTGTATATACTCATTTAGCAATCGATATCGAAATGCTTCAAATCATTAGTTAAACATATTTAAATAAATTAATCCTCTTTTTCTTACTGAAGTCAACAAAAGCCTTAACGGCATAACGGCAGTGCATTTACAAGAATTACGTAGTCTTATATTTAGGTATGATTTCGATTTTCTTGTATATATTCAGTTAGCAGTCGATATCGAAATGCTTCAAATCATTAGTGTAACATATTTAAGTTAATAAACCTTTTTAACGTATTGAAGATGATACCAAGCCATGGCGGCATAACGACAGTACATCTGGAAGAATTCCGTACTCTTATATTTAGGTATAAAGTCGATTTTCTTGTATTTACTCATTTAGCAATCGATATCGAAATGCTTCAAATCATTAGTTTAACATATTTAAGTTAATTAACCTTCTTTAACGTAATGAAGGTGATATAAAGCCATGGCAGCATAACGACAGTACATTTAGGGAAAAATTCCGTAATCTTATATTTAGGTATAAAGTCGATTTTCTTGTATATACACATTTAGCAATCGATATCGAAATGCTTCAAACCATTAGTTTAACATATTTAAGTTAATTAACCTTCTTTAACGTATTGAAGTTGATATAAAGTCATGGCGGCATAGCGACAGTACATTTGGAAGAATTCCGTAATCTTATGTTTAGGTATAAATTCGATTTTCTTGTATATACACATTTAGCAATCGATATCGAAATGCTTCAAATCATTAGTTTAACATATTTAAGTTAGTTAACCTTCTTTAACGTAATGAAGGTGATATAAAGCCATGGCGGCATAACGACAGTGCATTTAGAAGAATTCCGTAATCTTATATTAAGTATAAAATCGATTTAGTTGTGTATACGCATTTAGCAATCGATATCGAAATGCTTCAAATCATTAGTTTAACATATTTAAGTTAATTAACCTTCTTTAACGTACTGAAGTTGATATAAAGCCTTGGCGGCATAACGACAGTACATTTGGAAGAATTCCGCAGTCTTATATTAAGGAAAAAAGTCAATTTTCTTGTATATAAACATTTAGCAATCGATATCGAAATGCGTCAAATCATTCGTTTAACATATTTAAGTTTATAAACCTTCTTTAACGATCTGAGGTTGGCATATAGCCATGGCGGCATAACGGCAGTGCATGTAGAAGAATTCCGTAACTTTATATTTAGGTATAAAGTCGATTTTCTTGTATATACACATTTAACTATCGATATCGAAATGCTTCAAATCATTCGTTTAACATATTTATGTTAATAAACCTTCCTTCACGATCTGAAGTTGGCATATAGCCATGGCGGCATAACGGCAGTGCATGTAGAAGAATTCCGTAATCTTATATTTAGGTATAAAGTCGATTTTCTTGTATATACACATTTAGCTATCGATATCATGTAGAAGAATTCCGTAATCTTATATTTAGGTATAAAGTCGATTTTCTTGTATATACACATTTAGCAATCGAGATCGAAATGCTTCGAATCATCAGTTTAACATATTTAAGTTAATTAACCCTCTTTATCTTACTGAAGTCTACAAAAGCCTTAACGGCATAACGGCAGTGCATTTCGAAGAATTCCGTAATCTTATATTTAGGTATAAAGTCGATTTTCTTGTATATACTCATTTAGCAATCGATATCGAAATGCTTCAAATCATTAGTTAAACATATTTAAATAAATTAATCCTCTTTTTCTTACTGAAGTCAACAAAAGCCTTAACGGCATAACGGCAGTGCATTTACAAGAATTACGTAGTCTTATATTTAGGTATGATTTCGATTTTCTTGTATATATTCAGTTAGCAGTCGATATCGAAATGCTTCAAATCATTAGTGTAACATATTTAAGTTAATAAACCTTTTTAACGTATTGAAGATGATACCAAGCCATGGCGGCATAACGACAGTACATCTGGAAGAATTCCGTACTCTTATATTTAGGTATAAAGTCGATTTTCTTGTATTTACTCATTTAGCAATCGATATCGAAATGCTTCGAATCATTAGTTTAACATATTTAAGTTAATTAACCTTCTTTAACGTAATGAAGGTGATATAAAGCCATGGCAGCATAACGACAGTGCATTTAGAAGAATTCCGTAATCTTATATTTAGGTATATAGTCGATTTTCTTGTATTTACACATTTAGCCATCGATACCGAAAATCTTCAAATCATTAGTTTAACATATTTAAGTTAGTTAACCTTCTTTAACGTAATGAAAGTAATATAAAGCCATGGCGGCATAACGACAGTGCATTTAGAAGAATTCCGTAATCTTATATTTAGGTATAAAGTCGATTTTCTTTTATATACGCATTTAGCAATCGATATCGAAAAGCTTCAAATAACTGGCTTAGCATATTTAGGTTAATTAACCTTCTTTATCTTACCGAAGTTTACATAAAGCCATAACGGCCTAACGGCAGGATATTGGGTGAATTCCTTAATTTTTTACTTAGGTATAAAATCGGTTTTCTTGTACATACACATTTAGCAATCGATATCGAAATGCTTCAAATCATTAGTTTAGCATATTTAGGTAAAATAACCTTCTTTAGCGTACTGAAATTTATATAAAGCCATAACGGCATAACGGGAGTGTATTTCGATGAATTCCGTAATCTTGTATTTAGATATAAAGTCGACTTTCTTGTGTATACTCATTAAGCAATCGATATCGAAATGCTTCGAATTATTAGTTTAATATATTTAAGTTAATAAGCTTCTTTAACGTAATGAAGGTGATATAAAGCCATAACGGCATAACGCGAGTGTATTTCGATGAATTCCGTAATATTATATTTAGGTTTAAAGTCGACTTTCTTGTATTTACACATTTAGCAATCGATATCGAAAATCTTCAAATCATTAGTTTAACATATTTAAGTTAATTAACCTTCTTTAACGTAATGAAGGTGATATAAAGCCAAAACGGCATAAAGGGAGTGTATTTCGATGAATTCCGTAATCTTATATTTAGGTATAAAGTCGGCATTCTTGTACATACTCATTTAGCAATCTATATCGAAATGCTTCAAATCATTACTTTAAAATATTTAAGTTCATAAACCTTTTTTAACGAACTGAAGTTGGCATAAAGCAATAGCGGCATAACGGCAGTGCATTTAGAAGAATTCCGTTATCTTATATTTAGGTATAAAGTCGATTTTGTTGTATATACGCATTAAGCCATCGATATCGAAATGCTTCAAATAACTGGTTTAACATATTTAAGTTAATAAACCTTCTTTAACGAACTGAAGTTAACATAAAGCCATAACGGCAGTGCATTTAGAGAATTCCGTTATCTTATATTTAGGTATAAAGTCGATTTTCTTGTATATACACATTTAGCAATCGATATCGAAATGCATCAAATCATTGTTTAACATATTTAAGTTAATAAACCTTCTTTAACGAACGCATTTAGCAATCGACATCGAAATGCTTCAAATCATGAGATTAACATAGTTAAGATAATTAACCCTCTTTATCTTACTGAAGTCTACAAAAGCCTTAACGGCATAACGGCAGTGCATTTAGAAGAATTCCGTAAACTTATATTTAGGTATGATTTCGATTTTCTTGTATATACTCATTTAGCAATCCATATCGAAATGCTTCGAATCATTAGTTTCACATATTTAAGTTAATTAACCCTCTTTATCTTACTGAAGTCTACAAAAGCCTTAACGGCATAACGACAGTGCAGGTAGAAGAATTCCGTAATCTTATATTTAGGTATAAAGTCGATTTTCTTGTATATACACATTTAGCAGTCGATATCGAAATGCATCAAATCATTAGTTTAACATATTTAAGTTAATAAACCTTCTTTAACGAACGGAAGTTAGCATAAAGCCATGATGGCATAACGGCAGTGCATGTAGAAGAATTCCGTTATCTTATATTTAGATATAAAGTCGATTTTCTTGTATAAACACATTTAGAAATCGATAACGAAATGCTTCAAATCATTAGTTTATCATGTTTAAGTTAATTAACCTTATTTATCTTACTGAAGTTTACATAAAGCCATAACGGTATAATGGCAGTGCATTTGGAAGAATTCCGTAATCTTATATTTAGGTATAAAGTCGATTTTCTTGTATATACACATTTAGCAATCGATATCGAGATGCTTCAACTCATTAGTTTAACATATTTAAGTTAATAAACCTTCTTTAACGAAATGAAGTGTGCATAAAGCCATGGCGGCATAACGGCAGTGCATGTAGAAGAATTCCGTTAGCTTATATTTAGGTATAAATTCGATTTTCTTGTATATACACATTTAGCAATCGATATCGAGATGCTTCAAATCATTAGTTAAACATATTTAAGTTAATTAGTCTTCTTTAACGTAATGAAGGTGATATAAAGCCATGGCGACATAACGACAGTACATTTGGAAGTATTCCGTAATCTTATGTTTAGATATAAATTCGATTTTCTTTTATATACACATTTAGCAAGCGATATCGAAATGCTTCAAATCATTAGTTTACCAAATTTAAGTTAATTAACCTTCTTTAACGTATTAAGGTTGATATATAGCCATGGCGGCATAACGACAGTACATTTGGAAGAATTCCGTAATCTTATATTTAGGTATAAAGTCGATTTTCTTGTTAATATGCATTAAGCAATCGATATCGAAATGCTTCAAAAAACTGGTTTAACATATTTAAGTTAATAAACCTTCTTTAACGAACTGAACATAATTCCATAACGGCATAACAGCAGTGCATTTAGAAGAATTCCGTTATCTTATATTATTGTATAAAGTCGATTTTCTTATATATACACATTTAGCAATCGATATCGAAATGCTTCAAATCATTAGTTTAACATATTTAAGTTAATAAACCTTCTTTAACGACCGGAAGTTGGCTTAAACCCTTGGCGGCACAACGGCAGTGCATTTATAAAAATTCCGTAATCTTATATTTATGTATAAAGTCAATTTTCTTATATATACACATTTAGCAATCGATATCGAAATGCTTCAAATCATTAGTTTAACATATTTAAGTTAATTTATCTTCTTTAACGAACGGAAGTTGGCGTAAAGCCATGGCGGCATAACGACAATGCATTAAGAAGAATTCTGTAATCTTATATTTAGGTATAAAGTCGATTTTCTTGCATATATGCATTAAGCAATCGATATCGATATGCCTCAAATTATTAGTTTAACATATTTAAGTTAATTATCCTTCTTTTTCTTACTGAAGTTTACATAAAGCCTTAACGGTATAACGGCAGTGCATTTGGAAGAATTCCGTAATATTATATCTAGGAATAAAGTCGGTTTTGTTGTATATGCACATTTAGCAATCGATATCGAGATGGTTCAACTCATTAGTTTAACATATTTAAGTTAACAAACCTTCTTTAACGATCTGCAGTTTGCATATAGCCATGACGGCATAACGGCAGTGCATGTAGAAGAATTCAGTAAACTTATATTTAGGTATAAATTCGATTTTTTTGTATATACACATTTAGCTATCGATATCGAAATGCTTCAAATCATTAGTTTAACTTATTAAGTTACTAAACATGTTTTAGCTTACTGAAGTCTACATAAAGCCTTAACGTTATAACAGCAGTGCATTTAGAAGAATTCCGTAATGTTATAATTTTATATTTAGGTATAAAGTCGATTTTCTTGTATTTACACATTTAGCAATCGATATCGAAATGCTTCAAACCATTAGTTTAAAATATTTAAAATAATTAACCTTCTTTAACGTATTGAAGGTGATACAAAACCATGGCGGCATAACGACAGTACATGTGGAATACTTCCGTAATCTTATATTTAGGTATAAAGTCGATTTTCTTGTATATACACATTTTGCAATCGATATCAAAATGTTTCAAATAACTGGTTTAGCATATTTAAGTTAATTAACCTTCTTTAACTTACTGAAGTTTACATAAAGCCATAACGACATAACGGCAGTATATGTGGCAGAATTCCGTAATCTTATATTTAGGTATAAAGTCGATTTTGTTGTACATACACATTTAGCAATCGATATCGAAATGCTTCAAATCATTAGTTTAGCATATTTAAGTAAATTAACCTTCTTTAACGTACTGAAATTTATATAACGCCATAACGGCATAACGGCAGTGTATTTCGAAGAATTCCGTAATCTTATATTTAAATATAAGCCGAATTCGTTATATATACGCATTTAGCAATCGATATCGAAATTCCTCAAATCAATAGTTTAACATATTTAAAATAATTAACCTTCTTTAACGTAATGAAGGTGATATAAAGCCATGGCGGCCTAACGACAGTGCATTCAGAAGAATTCCGTAATCTTATATTTAGGTATAAATTCGATTTTGTTGTATATACGCATTTAGCAATCGATATCGAAATGCTTCAAATAACTGGTTTAGCATATTAAGGTTAATTAACCTTCTTTATCTTACTGAAGTTTATATAAAGCCATAACGGCATAACGGCAGTATATTTGGGTGAATTCCGTAAGCTTTTATTTAGGTATAAAATCGATTTTCTTGCACATACACATTTAGCGATCGATATCGAAATGCTCAAATCATTAGTTTAACATATTTGAGTAAATTAACCTTCTTTAACGTACTGAAATTTACATAAAGCCTTAACGGTATAACTGCAGTGTAATTAGAAGAATTTCGTAATCCTCTATTTAGGGATAAAGTCGATTTTCTTGTATTTACATATTTAGCAATCGATTTTGAAATGCTTCAAATCATTAGTTTAATATATTTAAGTTAATTAACCCTCTCTATCTTACTGAAGTCTACATAAAGCCTTCACGGCATAACGACAGTGCATTTAAAAGAATTCCGTTATCTTATATTTAGGTATAAAGTCGATTTTCTTGTATATATACATATAGCAATCGATATCGAAATGCTTCAAATCATTAGTTTAACATATTTAAGTTAATTAACCTTCTTTAACGTAATGAAGGTGATATAAAGCCAGGGTGGCATAACGACAGTGCATTTAGAAGAATTCCCTAATCTTATATTTAGGTATAAAGTCAATTTTGTTATATATATGCATTTAGCAATCGATATCGTAATGGTTAAAATCATTAGTTTAACATATTTAAGTTAATTAACCTTCTTTAACGTATTGAAGTTGATATAAAGCCATGGCGGCATAACGACAGTACATTTGGAAGAATTCCGTAATCTTATATTTAGGTATAAAGTCGATTTTGTTGTACATACACATTTAGCAATCGATATCGAAATGCTTCAAATCATTAGTTTAACATATTTAAGTTAATTAACCTTCTTTAACGTAATGAAGGTGATATAAAGCCAGGGCGGCATAACGACAGTGCATTTAGAAGAATTCCCTAATCTTATATTTAGGTATAAAGTCAATTTTGTTATATATATGCATTTAGCAATCGATATCGTAATGGTTAAAATCATTAGTTTAACATATTTAAGTTAATTAACCTTCTTTAACGTATTGAAGTTGATATAAAGCCATGGCGGCATAACGACAGTACATTTGGAAGAATTCCGTAATCTTATATTTAGGTATAAAGTCGATTTTGTTGTACATACACATTTAGCAATCGATACCGAGATGCTTCAAATCATTAGTTTAGCATATTTAAGTAAATTAACCTTCTTTAACGTACTGAAATTTACATAAAGCCTTAACGGTATAACTGCAGTGCATTTAGAAGAATTCCGTATCTTATATTTAGGTATAAAGTCGATTTTTTTGTATATAGTCATTAAGCAATCCATATCGAAATGCTTCGAATCATTAGTTTAACATATTTAAGTTAATTAACCCTCTTTATCTTACTGAAGTCTACAAAAGCCGTAACGGCATAACGACAGTGAATTTAGAAGAATTCCGTAATCCTATATTTAGGTATAAAGTCTATTTTCTTGTATATACGCATTTAGTAATCGATATCGAAATGCTTCAAATAACTGGTTTAGCATATTTAGGTTAATTGACCTTCTTTATATTACCGAAGTTTACATAACGCCATAACGGCATAACGGCAGTATATTTGGGTGAATTCCGTAATCTTTTATTTAGATATAAAATCGATTTTCTTGTACATACACATTAAGCAATCGATATCGAAATGCTTCAAATCATTAGTTTAGCATATTTAAGTAAATTAACCTTCTTTAACGTACTGAAATTTACATAAAGCCTTAACGGTATAACTGCAGTGTAATTAGAAGAATTTCGTAATCCTCTATTTAGGGATAAAGTCGATTTTCTTGTATTTACATATTTAGCAATCGATTTTGAAATGCTTCAAATCATCAGTTTAATATATTTAAGTTAATTAACCCTCTCTATCTTACTGAAGTCTACATAAAGCCTTCACGGCATAACGACAGTGCATTTAAAAGAATTCCGTTATCTTATATTTAGGTATAAAGTCGATTTTCTTGTATATATACATATAGCAATCGATATCGAAATGCTTCAAATCATTAGTTTAACATATTTAAGTTAATTAACCTTCTTTATCTTACTGAAGTTTACATAAAGCCATAACGGTATAACGGCAGTGCATTTGGAAGAATTCCGTAATCTTATATTTAGGTATAAAGTCGATTTTCTTGTATATATAAATTTCTCAATCGATATTGAAATGCTTCAGATAACTGGTTTAACATATTTAAGTTAATTAACCTTCTTTAACGATCTGAAGTCTACATAAAGCCTTAACGGCATAACGACAGTGCATTTAGAAGAATTCCTTTATCTTATATGTATTAAGGTATAAATTCGATTTTCTTGTATATACTCATTTAGCAATCGATATCGAACTTCTTAAAATCATTAGTTTAACATATTTATGTTAATAAAGCTTCTTTATAAGAACTCCGTTATCTTATACTAAGGTATAAAGTCGATTTTGTTGTATAGACACATTAAGCAATCGATATCGCGATGCTTCGACTCATTAGCTTAACATATTTAAGTTAATAAACTTTCTTTAACGATCTGAAGTTGGCATATAGCCACGGTGGCATTACGGCAGTGCATGTAGTAGAATTCTGTAATCTTATATTTAGGTATAAAGTCGATTTTCTTTTATATACGCAAGTTAATAAACATCTTTTAGCTTACTGAAGTCTTCATAAAGCCTTAACGGTATAACGGCAGTCCATTTAGAAGAATTCCGTAATGTTATAAATTTATATTTAGGTATAAAGTCGATTTTCTTGTATTTACACATTAAGCAATCGATATCGAAATGCTTCAAATCATTAGTTTAACATATTTATGTTAATAAACCTTCTTTAACGATCTGAAGTTGGCATATAGCCATGGCGGCATAACGGCAGTGCATGTAGAAGAATTCCGTAATCTTATATTTAGGTATAAAGTCGATTTTGTTGTATAAATATACGCATTTAGCAATCGATATCGAAATGCTTCAAATCACTTGTTTAACATATTTAAGTTAATTAACCTTCCTTAACGTAATGAAGGTGATATAAAGCCATGGCGCCATAACGACAGTGCATTTAGAAGAATAACGTTATCTTATATTTAGGTATAAAGTCGATTTTGTTGTACATACGCATTTAGCAATCGATATCGAAATGCTTCAAAGCATTAGATTAACATAATTAAGTTATTTAACCTTCTTTAACGTATTTAAGTTGACATAAAACCATGGCGGCATAACGACAGAACATTTGGAAGAATTCCGCAGTCTTATATTTAGGTATAAAGTCAACTTTCTTGTAATTACACATTTAGCAATCGATATCGAAATGCTTAAAATGACTGGTTTAGCATATTTAAGTTAATTAACCTTCTTTATCTTAATAAAGTTTACGTAAAGCCATAACGGCATAACGGCAGTGCATTTAGAAGAAATCAGTTATCTTATATTTAGGAATAAAGTCGATTTTGTTGTATAGACACATTTAGCAATCGATATCGAAATGCTTCAAATCATTACTTTAACATATTTATGTTAATAAACCTTCTTTAACGAACGGAAGTTGCCATAAAGCCATGGCGATATAACGACAATACATTTGGAAGAATTCCGTAGTCTTATATTTTTGTATAAAGTCAATTTTCTTGTATATACACATTTAGCTATCGATATGGAAATGCTTCAAATCATTAGTTTAACATATTAAGTTAATAAATGCTTTTTAGCTTACTGAAGTCTACATAAAGCCTTAATAGTATAACGGCAGTGCATTTAGAAGAATTCCGTAATGTTATAATTTTGTATTTAGGTATACAGTCAATTTTCTTGTAATTACACATTTAGCAATCGATATCGAAATGCTTCAAAAAACTGGTTTAGCATATTTAAGTTAATTAACCTTCTTTATCTTAATGAAGTATACATAAAGCCAAAACGGCATAACGGCAGTATATTTATATGAACTCCGTTATCTTATATTTAGGTATAAAGTCAATTTTCTTGTATATAAGCATTTAGCAATCGATAACGAAATGCTTCAAATCATTAGTTTAACATATCTAAATTAATTAACCCTCTTTAACGATCTGAAGTTGGAATATAGCCATGGCGGCATAACGGCAGTGCATGTAGAAGAATTCCGTATTCTTATATTTAGGTATAAAGTCGATTTTCTTGTATATACACACTTAGCTATCGATATCGAAATGCTTCATATCATTAGTTTAACATATTAAGTTAATAAACGCTTTTTAGCTTACTGAAGTCTACATTAAGCCTTAAGGGTATAACGGCAGTGCATTTAGAAGAATTCCGTAATGTTATAATTTTATATTTAGGTATAAAGTCGATTTTCTTGTAATTACACCTTTAGCAATCGATAACGAAATGCTTAAAATAACTGGTTTAGCATATTTAAGTTAATTAACCTTCTTTATCTTACTGAAGTTTACATAAAGCCATAACGGCATAACGGCAGTATATTTATATGAATACCGTTATCTTATATTTAGGTATAAAATCGATTTTGTTGTACATACACATTTAGCAGTCGATATCGAAATGCTAATTAGTTTAACATATTTAAGTTAGTTAACCTTCTTTAACGTAATGAAGGTGTTATAAAGCCATGGCGGCATAACGACAGTGCATTTAGAAGAATTCCGTAATCTTATATTTAGGTATAAAATCGAAATAATTCAAATCATTAGTTTAACATATTTAAGTTAATTAACCTTCTTTAACGTATTGAAGTTAATATAAAGCCATGGCGGCATAACGACAGTACATTTGGAAGAATTCCGTAGTCTTATATTTAGGTATAAAGTCGATTTTGTTGTACATACACATTAAGCAATCGATATCGAAATGCTTCAAATCATTAGTTTAACATATTTAAGTTAATTAACCTTCTTTAACGTAATGAAGGTGATATAAAGCCAGGGCGGCATAACGACAGTGCATTTAGAAGAATTCCCTAATCTTATATTTAGGTATAAAGTCAATTTTGTTATATATATGCATTTAGCAATCGATATCGTAATGGTTAAAATCATTAGTTTAACATATTTAAGTTAATTAACCTTCTTTAACGTATTGAAGTTGATATAAAGCCATGGCGGCATAACGACAGTACATTTGGAAGAATTCCGTAATCTTATATTTAGGTATAAAGTCGATTTTGTTGTACATACACATTTAGCAATCGATACCGAGATGCTTCAAATCATTAGTTTAGCATATTTAAGTAAATTAACCTTCTTTAACGTACTGAAATTTACATAAAGCCTTAACGGTATAACTGCAGTGCATTTAGAAGAATTCCGTATCTTATATTTAGGTATAAAGTCGATTTTTTTGTATATAGTCATTAAGCAATCCATATCGAAATGCTTCGAATCATTAGTTTAACATATTTAAGTTAATTAACCCTCTTTATCTTACTGAAGTCTACAAAAGCCTTAACGGCATAACGACAGTGAATTTAGAAGAATTCCGTAATCCTATATTTAGGTATAAAGTCTATTTTCTTGTATATACGCATTTAGTAATCGATATCGAAATGCTTCAAATAACTGGTTTAGCATATTTAGGTTAATTGACCTTCTTTATATTACCGAAGTTTACATAACGCCATAACGGCATAACGGCAGTATATTTGGGTGAATTCCGTAATCTTTTATTTAGATATAAAATCGATTTTCTTGTACATACACATTAAGCAATCGATATCGAAATGCTTCAAATCATTAGTTTAGCATATTTAAGTAAATTAACCTTTTTTAACGTACTGAAATTTACATAAAGCCTTAACGGTATAACTGCAGTGTAATTAGAAGAATTTCGTAATCCTCTATTTAGGGATAAAGTCGATTTTCTTGTATTTACATATTTAGCAATCGATTTTGAAATGCTTCAAATCATCAGTTTAATATATTTAAGTTAATTAACCCTCTCTATCTTACTGAAGTCTACATAAAGCCTTCACGGCATAACGACAGTGCATTTAAAAGAATTCCGTTATCTTATATTTAGGTATAAAGTCGATTTTCTTGTATATATACATATAGCAATCGATATCGAAATGCTTCAAATCATTAGTTTAACATATTTAAGTTAATTAACCTTCTTTAACGTATTGAAGTTAATATAAAGCCATGGCGGCATAACGACAGTACATTTGGAAGAATTCCGTAGTCTTATATTTAGGTATAAAGTCGATTTTGTTGTACATACACATTTAGCAATCGATATCGAAATGCTTCAAATCATTAGTTTAACATATTTAAGTTAATTAACCTTCTTTAACGTAATGAAGGTGATATAAAGCCAGGGCGGCATAACGACAGTGCATTTAGAAGAATTCCCTAATCTTATATTTAGGTATAAAGTCAATTTTGTTATATATATGCATTTAGCAATCGATATCGTAATGGTTAAAATCATTAGTTTAACATATTTAAGTTAGTTAACTTTCCTTAACGTATTGAAGTTAATATAAAGCCATGGCGGCATAACGACAGTACATTTGGAAGAATTCCGTAGTCTTATATTTAGATATAAAGTCGATTTTCTGGTATATATGCATTAGGCAATCGATATCGAAATGCTTCAAATAACTGGTTTAACATATTTAAGTTAATAAATTCCGTAATCTTATATTTAGGTATAAAGTCGATTTTCTTGTATATACACATTTAGCTATCGATATCCATATGCTTCAAATCATTAGTTTAATATACTTAAGTTAACAAACCTACTTTAACGCACTGAAACTGACACAAAGCCATGGCGGCATAACGGCAGTGCATGTAGAAGAATTCCGTAATCTTCTATTTAGGTATAAATTCGATTGTTTTGTATATACACATTTAGCAATCGATATCGAAATGTTTCAAATCATTAGTTTAAAATATTTAAGTTAATTAACCTTCTTTAACGAACAGAAGTTAACATAAAGCCAAAACGGTATAACGGCAGTGCATTTGGAAGAATTCCGTAATCCTATATTTAGGTAAAAAGTCGATTTTCTTGTATATACACATTTAGCTATCGATATCGAAATGCTTCAAATCATTCGTTTAACATATTTGAGTTAATTAACCTTCTTTAACGTATTGAAGTTGATATAAAGCCATGGCGGCATAACGGCAGTGCATTTAGAAGAATTCCGTAATCTTATATTTAGGTATAAAGTCGATTTTCTTGTACATACACATTTAGCTATCGATATCGAAATGCTTCAACTCATTAGTTTAACATATTAAGTTAATAAACGCTTTTTAGCTTACAGAGGTCTACATAAAGCCTTAACGGTGTTACGGCAGTGCATTTAGAAGAATTCCGTAATGTTATAATTTTATATTTAGGTATAAAGTCGAATTTCTTGTATTTACACATTTAGCAATCGATATCGAAATGCATCAAATAACTGGTTTAGCATATTTAAGTTAATTAACCTTCTTTATCTTACTGAAGTTTACATAAAGCAATAACGGCATAACGGCACTATATTTATACGAATTCCGTTATCTTATATTTAGGTATAAAGTCGATTTTTTTGTACCTAAACATTTAGCAATCGATATTGAAATGCTTCAAATCATTAGTTTAACATAATTAAGTTAGTTAACCTTCTTTACCGTAATGAAGGTGATATAAAGCCATGGCGGCATAACGACAGTGCATTTAGAAGAATTCCGTAATCTTATATTTAGGTATAAAGTCGATTTTGTTGAAATGCTTCAAATCATTAGTTTAACATATTTAAGTTAATTAACCTTCTTTAACGTATTGAAGTTGATATAAAGCCATGGCGGCATAACGACAGTTGATTTGGAAGAATTCCGTAATCTTATATTTAGGTATAAAGTCGATTTTTTTGTATATACATATTAAGCAATCGATATCGAAATGCTTCAAATCATTAGTTTAACATATTTAAGTTAATTAACCTTCTTTATCTTACTGAAGTTTACATAAAGCCGAAACGGTATAACGGCAGTGCATTTGGAAGAATTCCGTAATCTTATATTTAGGTAAAAAGTCGATTTTCTTGTATATACACATTTAGCTATCGATATCGAAATGCTTCAAATCATTCGTTTAACATATTTAAGTTAATTAACCTTCTTTAACGTATTGAAGTTGATATAAAGCCATGGCGTAATAACGGCAGTGCATTCAGAAGAATTCCGTAATCTTATATTTAGTTAAAAAGTCGATTTTCTTGTATGTACACATTAAGCAATCGATCACGAAATGCTTCAAATTATTAGTTTAACGTATTTAAGTTAGTTAACCTTCCTCAACGTAATGAAGGTGATATAAAGCCACGGCGGCATCGAAATGCTTCAAATCATTAGTTTAACATATTTAAGTTAGTTAACCTTCTTTAACGTAATGAAGGTGATATAAAGCCATGGCGGCATAACGACAGTGCATTTAGAAGAATTCCGTAATTTTATATTTAGGTATAAAGTCGATTTTGTTGTATATACGCATTTAGCAATCGACATCGAAATGCTTAAAATCATTAGTTTAACATATTCAAGATAATTAACCCTCTTTATCTTACTGAAGTCTACAAAAGCTTTAACGGCATAACGGCAGTGCATTTGGAAGAGTTCCGTAATCTTATATTTAGGTATTAAGTCGATTTTCTTGTATATACGCATTTAGCAATCGACATCGAAATGCCTCAAATCATTAGTTTAACATATTTAAGATAATAAACCCTCTTTATCTTACTGAAGTCTACAAAAGCCTTAACGGCATAACGGCAGTGCGTTTGGAAGAATTCCGTTATCTTATGTTTAGGTATTAAGTCGATTTTCTTGTATATACGCATTTAGCAATCGACATCGAAATGCTTTAAATAAATCATTAGTATAACATATTAAAGTTAATTAACCATCTTTAACGTAATGAAGGTGATATAAAGCCATGGCGGCATAACGACAGTGCATGTAGAAGAATTCCGTAATCTTATATTTAGGTATAAAGTCGATTTTCTTGTATATACACATTTAGCAAGCGATATCGAAATGCTTCAAATCACTAGCTTAACATATTTAAGTTAATTAACCTTCTTTATCGTATTGATGTTGATATAAAGCCATTGCGGCATAACGACAGTACATTTGGAAGAATTCCGTAATCTTATGTTTAGGTATAAATTCGATTTTCTTGTATATACACATCTAGCAAGCGATATCGAAATGCTTAAAATCATTAGTTTAACATATTCAAGTTAATAAACCTTCTTTAACGAACTGAAGTTAACATAAAGCCATAACGGCATAACGGCAGTGCATTTAGAAGAATTCCGTTATCTTATATTAAGTATAAAGTCGATTTTCTTGTATATACGCATTAAGCAATCGACAACGAAATGCTTTAAACCATTAGTTTAACATACTAAAGTTAATTAACCATCTTTACCGTAATGAGGGTGATACAAAGCCATGGTGGCATAACGACAGTGCATGTAGAAGAATTCCGTAATCTTATATTTAGGTATAAAGTCGATTTTCTTGTATATGCGCATTTAGCAATCGATATCGAATTGCTTCAAATAACTGGTTTAGCATATCTAGGTTAATTAACCTTCTTTATCTTACCGAAGTTTACATAAAGCCATAACGGCAGTATATTTGGTTGAATTCCGTAATCTTTTATTTGGGTATAAAATCGATTTTCTTGTACATACACATTTAGCAATCGATGTCGAAATGCTTCAAATCATTAGTTTAACATATTTAAGATAATTAACCCTCTTTATCTTACTGAAGTCTACAAAAGCTTTAACGGCATAACGGCAGTGCATTTGGAAGAGTTCCGTAATCTTATATTTAGGTATTAAGTCGATTTTCTTGTATATACGCATTTAGCAATCGAATCGCAATGCCTCAAATCATTAGTTTAACATATTTAAGATAATAAACCCTCTTTATCTTACTGAAGTCTACAAAAGCCTTAACGGCATAACGGCATGCATTTGGAAGAATTCCGTTATCTTATGTTTAGGTATTAAGTCGATTTTCTTGTATATACGCATTTAGCAATCGACATCGAAATGCTTTAAATAAATCATTAGTATAACACATTAAAGTTAATTAACCATCTTTAACGTAATGAAGGTGATATAAAGCCATGGCGGCATAACGACAGTGCATGTAGAAGAATTCCGAATTCTTATATTTAGGTATAAAGTCGATTTTCTTGTATATACACATTTAGCAAGCGATATCGAAATGCTTCAAATCACTAGCTTAACATATTTAAGTTAATTAACCTTCTTTATCGTATTGATGTTGATATAAAGCCATTGCGGCATAACGACAGTACATTTGGAAGAATTCCGTAATCTTATGTTTAGGTATAAATTCGATTTTCTTGTATATACACATTTAGCAAGCGATATCGAAATGCTTAAAATCATTAGTTTAACATATTCAAGTTAATAAAACTTCTTTAACGAACTGAAGTTAACATAAAGCCATAACGGCATAACGGCAGTGCATTTAGAAGAATTCCGTTATCTTATATTTAGGTATAAAGTCGATTTTCTTGTATATACGCATTAAGCAATCGACAACGAAATGCTTTAAACCATTAGTTTAACATACTAAAGTTAATTAACCATCTTTACCGTAATGAGGGTGATACAAAGCCATGGGGGCATAACGACAGTGCATGTAGAAGAATTCCGTAATCTTATATTTAGGTATAAAGTCGATTTTCTTGTATATGCGCATTTAGCAATCGATATCGAAATGCTTCAAATAACTGGTTTAGCATATCTAGGTTAATTAGCCTTCTTTATCTTACCGAAGTTTACATAAAGCCATAACGGCAGTATATTTGGTTGAATTCCGTAATCTTTTATTTAGGTATAAAATCGATTTTCTTGTACATACACATTTAGCAATCGATGTCGAAATGCTTCAAATCATTAGTTTAACATATTTAAGTTAATTAACCCTCTTTATCTTACTGAAGTCTACAAACGGCTTAACGGCATAACGGCAAAGCATTTAGAAGAATTACGTAATTTTATATTTAGGTATAAAATCGATTTTGTTGTTTATACACATTTAGCAATCGATATCGAAATGCTTCAAATCATTATTTTAACATATTTAAGCTAATTAACCCTCTTTATCTTACTAAAGTCTACAAAAGCCTTAACGGCGTAACGACAGTGCATTCGGAAGAATTCCGTTATCTTATATTTAGGTATAAAGTCGATTTTCTTGTATATACTCATTAAGCAATCGATATCGAAATGCTTCAAATCATTAGTTTAATATATTTAAGTTAATAACGCTTCTTTAACGCACTGAAGTTAACATAAAGCCACGGCGGCATAACGGCAGTGCATGTTGAAGAATTCCGTAATCTTATATTTAGGCATAAAGTCGATTTTCTTGCATATACACATATAGCAATCGACATCAAAATGCTTCAAATCATTAGTTTAAAATATTTAAGTTCATAAACCTTCTTTAACGGACTGAAGTTGGCATAAAGCAATGGCGGCATAACGGCAGTGCATTTAGAAGAATTCCGTAATCTTATATTTAGGTATAAAGTCGATTTTCTTGCATATACGCATATAGCAATCGACATCGAAATGATTTAAACCATTAGTTTAACATATTAAAGTTAATTAACCATCTTTACCGTAATGGAGGTGATACAAAGCCATGGCGGCATAACGACAGTGCATGTAGAAGAATTCCGTAATCTTATATTTAGGTATAAAGTCGATTTTCTTGTATATGCGCATTTAGCAATCGATATCGAAATGCTTCAAATAACTGGTTTAGCATATTTAGGTTAATTAGCCTTCTTTATCTTAACGAAGTTTACATAAAGCCATAACGGCAGTATATTTGGTTGAATTCCGTAATCTTTTATTTAGGTATAAAATCGATTTTCTTGTACATGCACATTTAGCAGTCGATATCGAAATGCTTCAAATCATTAGTTTAAAATATTTAAGTTAATTAACCCTCTTTATCTTACTGAAGTCTACAAACGGCTTAACGGCATAACGGCAAAGCATTTAGAAGAATTACGTAATCTTATATTTAGGTATAAAGTCGATTTTGTTGTATATACACATTTAGCAATCGATATCGAAATGCTTCAAATCATTAGTTTAACATATTTAAGCTAATTAACTTTCTTTATCTTACTAAAGTCTACAAAAGCCTTAACGGCGTAACGACAGTGCATTCGGAAGAATTCCGTTATCTTATATTTAGGTATAAAGTCGATTTTCTTGAATATACTCATTTAGCAATCGATATCGAAATGCTTCAAATCATTAGTTTATTATATTTAAGTTAATAATGCTTCTTTAACGCACTGAAGTTAACATAAAGCCATGGCGGCATAACGGCAGTTCATGTAGAAGAATTCCGCAATCTTATATTTTGGCATAAAGTCGACTTTCTTGTATATACACATATAGCAATCGATATCGAAATGCTTCAAATTATTAGTTTAAAATATTTAAGTTCATAAACCTTCTTTAACGGACTGAAGTTGGCATAAAGCAAGGGCGGCATAGCGACAGTGCATTTAGAAGAATTCCGTAATCTTATATTAAGTATAAAATCGATTTAGTTGTGTATACGCATTTAGCAATCGATATCGAAATGCTTCAAATCATTAGTTTAACATATTTAAGTTAGCTAACCTTCTTTAACGTAATGAAGGTGATATAAAGCCATGGCAGCATAACGACAGTGCATTTAGAAGAATTCCGTAATCTTATATTAAGTATAAAATCGATTTAGTTGTGTATACGCATTTAGCAATCGATATCGAAATGCTTCAAATCATTAGTTTAACATATTTAAGTTAATTAACCTTCTTTAACGTATTGAAGTTGATATAAAGCCATGGCGGCATAACGACAGTGCATTTAGAAGAATTCCGTAATCTTATATTTAGGTATAAATTCGATTTTCTTGTATATACACATTTAGCAATCGATATCGAAATGCTTCAAATCATTAGTTTAACATATTTAAGTTAATTAACCCTCTTTATCTTACTGAAGTCTACAAAAGCTTTAACGGGCGTAACGGCAGTGCATTTGGAAGAGTTCCGTAATCTTATATTTAGGTATTAAGTCGATTTTCTTGTATATACGCATTTAGCAATCGACATCGAACTGCTTCAAATCATTAGTTTAACATATTTAAGATAATAAACCCTCTTTATCTTACTGAAGTCTACAAAAGCCTTAACGGCATAACGGCAGTGCATTTGGAAGAATTCCGTTATCTTATATTTAGGTATTAAGTCGATTTTCTTGTATATACGCATTTAGCAATCGACATCGAAATGCTTTAAATAAATCATTAGTATAACATATTAAAGTTAATTAACCATCTTTAACGTAACGAAGGTGATATAAAGCCATGGCGGCATAACGACAGTGCATGTAGAAGAATTCCGTAATCTTATATTTAGGTATAAAGTCGATTTTCTTGTATATACACATTTAGCAAGCGATATCGAAATGCTTCAAATCATTAGCTTAACATATTTAAGTTAATTAACCTTCTTTATCGTATTGATGTTGATATAAAGCCATTGCGGCATAACGACAGTACATTTGGAAGAATTCCGTAATCTTATGTTTAGGTATAAATTCGATTTTCTTGTATATACACATTTAGTAAGCGATATCGAAATGCTTAAAATCATTAGTTTAACATATTCAAGTTAATAAACCTTCTTTAACGAACTGAAGTTAACATAAAGCCATAACGGCATAACGGCAGTGCATTTAGAAGAATTCCGTTATCTTATATTTAGGTATAAAGTCGATTTTCTTGTATATACGCATTTAGCAATCGACATCGAAATGCTTTAAACCATTAGTTTAACATACTAAAGTTAATTAACCATCTTTACCGTAATGAGGGTGATACAAAGCCATGGTGGCATAACGACAGTGCATGTAGAAGAATTCCGTAATCTTATATTTAGGTATAAAGTCGATTTTCTTGTATATGCGCATTTAGCAATCGATAGCGAAATGCTTCAAATAACTGGTTTAGCATATCTAGGTTAATTAGCCTTCTTTATCTTACCGAAGTTTACATAAAGCCATAACGGCAGTATATTTGGTTGAATTCCGTAATCTTTTATTTGGGTATAAAATCGATTTTCTTGTACATACACATTTAGCAATCGATGTCGAAATGCTTCAAATCATTAGTTTAACATATTTAAGTTAATTAACCCTCTTTATCTTACTGAAGTCTACAAACGGCTTAACGGCATAACGGCAAAGCATTTAGAAGAATTACGTAATCTTATATTTAAGTATAAAGTCGATTTTCTTGTATTTACACATTTAGCATTTAGAAGAATTTCGTAATCTTATATTTAGGTATAAAGTCGATTTTTTTGTAAATACGCATTTAGTAATCGATATCGAAAATCTTCAAATCATTAGTTTAACATATTAAGTTAATTAACCTTCTTTAACGTATTGAAGTTGATATAAAGCCATGGCGGCATAACGGCAGTGCATTTGGAAGAGGTCCGTAATCTTATATTTAGGTATTAAGTCGATTTTCTTGTATATACGCATTTAGCAATCGACATCGAAATGCTTCAAATCATTAGTTTAACATATTTAAGATAATTAACCCTCTTTATCTTACTGAAGTCTACAAAAGCCTTAACGGCATAACGGCAGTGCATTGGGAAGAGTTCCGTTATCTTATATTTAGGTATTAAGTCGATTTTCTTGTATATACGCTTTTAGCAATCGATATCGAAAATCTTCGAATCATTAGTTTAACATATTTAAGTTAGTTAACCTTCTTTAACGTAACGAAGGTGATATAAAACCATGGCGGCATAACGACAGTGCATTTAGAAGAATTCCGTAATTTTATATTTAGGTATAAAGTCGATTTTGTTGTATATACGCATTTAGCAATCGACATCGAAATGCTTCAATTCATTAGTTTAACATATTTAAGATAATTAACCCTCTTTATCTTACTGAAGTCTACAAAATCTTTAACGGCATAACGGCAGTGCATTTGGAAGAGTTCCGTAATCTTATATTTAGGTATTAAGTCGATTTTATTGTATATACGCATTTAGCAATCGACATCGAAATGCTTCAAATCATTAGTTTAACATATTTAAGATAATTAACCCTCTTTATCTTACTGAAGTCTACAAAAGCCTTAACGGCATAACGGCAGAGCATTTAGAAGAATTCAGTTATCTTATATTTAGGTATAAAGTCGATTTTCTAGTATATACACATTTAGCTATCGATATCGAAATGCTTCAAATCATTAGTTTAACATATTAAGTTAATAAACGCTTTTAAGCTTACAGAAGTCTACATAAAGCCTTAACGGTATTCCGTAATATTATAATTTTATATTTAGGTAAAAAGTCGATTTTCTTGTATTTACACATTAAGCAATCGATATCGAAATGCATCAAATAACTGGTTTAGCATATTTAAGTTAATTAACCTTCTTTATCTTACTGAAGTTTACATAAAGCAATAACGGCATATTGGCAGTATATTTATATGAGTTCCGTTATCTTATATTTAGGTATAAAGTCGATTTTTTTGTACATACACATTTAGCAATCGATATTGAAATGCTTCAAATCATTAGTTTAACATATTTAAGTTAGTTAACCTTCTTTACCGTAATGAAGGTGATATAAAGCCATGGCGGCATAACGATAGTGCATTTAGAAGAATTCCGTAACCTTATATTTAGGTATAAAGTCGATTTTGCTGAAATGCTTCAAATCATTAGTTTAACATATTTAAGTTAGTTAACGTTCCTCAACGTAATGAAGGTGATATAAAGCCATGGCGGCATAACGACAGTGCATGTAGAAGAATTCCGTAATCTTATATTTAGGTATAAAGCCAATTTTCTTGTATATACACATTTAGCAATCGATACCGAAATGCTTCAAATCATTAGTTTAACATATTTAAGTTAATTAACCTTCTTTAACGTATTGAAGTTGATATAAAGCCATGGCGGCATAACGACAGTAAATTTGGTGGAATTCCGCAGTCTTATATTTAGGTATAAAGTCAATTTTCTTGTATATAAACATTTAGCTATAGATAGCGAAATGCTTCAAATCGTTAGTTTAACATATCTAAGTTAATTAACCTTCTTTAACGACCTGAAGTTGGCATATTCCGTAATATTATATTTAGGTATAAAGTCGATTTTCTTGTATATACAAATTTAGCTATCGATATCGAAATGCTTCATATCATTAGTTTAACATATTAAGTTAATAAACGCTTTTTAGCTTACTGAAGTCTACAAAGGGCTTAAAGGCAAAACGGCAAAGCATTTAGAAGAATTACGTAATCTTATATTTAAGTATAAAGTCGATTTTTTTTGTAAATACGCATTTAGTAATCGATATCGAAAATCTTCAAATCATTAGTTTAACATATTTAAGTTAGTTAACCTTCTTTAACGTAATGAAGTTGATATAAAGCCATGGCGGCATAACGACAGTGCATTTAGAAGAATTCCGTAATCTTATATTTAGGTATAAAATCGATTTGGTTGTGTATACGCATTTAGCAATCGATATCGAAATGCTTCAAATCATTAGTTTAACATATAAAGTTAATAAACGCTTTTTAGCTTACAGAAGTCTACATAAAGCCTTAACGGTATAACGGCAGTGCATTTAGAAGAATTCCGTAATGTTATAATTTTATATTTAGGTATAAAGTCGATTTTCTTGTATTTACACATTTAGCAATCGATTTCGAAATGCATCAAATAACTGGTTTAGCATATTTAAGTTAATTAACATTCTTTATCTTACTAAAGTTTTCATAAAGCCATAACGGCATAACGGCTGTATATTTATATGAATTCCGTTATCTTATATTTAGGTATAAAGACGATTTTGTTGTACATACACAGTTAGCAATCGATATCGAAAATCTTCAAATCATTAGTTTAACACATTTAAGTTAATTAACCTTCTTTAACGTAATGAAGGTGATATAAAGCCATGGCGGCATAACGACAGTGCATTTAGAAGAATTCCGTAATCTTATGTTTAGGTATAAAATCGATTTGGTTGTGTATACGCATTTAGCAATCGATATCGAAATGCTGCAAATCATTAGTTTAACATATTTAAGTTAATTAACCTTCTTTAACGTATTGAAGTTGATATAAAGCCATGGCGGCATAACGACAGTACATTTGGAAGAATTCCGCAGTTTTATATTTAGGTATAAAGTCAATGTTCTTGTATATAAAGATTTAGCAATCGATATCGAAAGGCTTCAAATCATTCGTTTAACATATTTAAGTTAATAAACCTTCTTTAACGATCTGAAAGTTGCATATAGCCATGGCGGCATAACGGCAGTGCATGTAGAAGAATTCCGTAACCTTATATTTAGGTATAAAGTCGATTTTCTTGTATATACATATTTAGCTATCGATATCGAAATGCTTCAAATCATTCGTTTAACATATTTATGTTAATTAACCTTCTTTAACTATCTGAAGTTGGCATATATCCATGGCGGCATAACGGCAGTGCATGTAGAAGAATTCCGTAACCTTATATTTAGGTATAAAGTCGATTTTCTTGTATATACACATTTAGCTATCGATATCGAAATGCTTCAAATCATTAGTTTAACATATTAAGTTAATAAACGCTTTTTAGCTTACAGAAGTCTACATAAAGCCTTAACGGTATAACGGCAGTGCATTTAGAAGAATTCCGTAATGTTATAATTTTATATTTAGGTATAAAGTCGATTTTCTTGTATTTACACATTTAGCAATCGATATCGAAATGCATCAAATAACTGGTTTAGCATATTTAAGTTAATTAACCTTCTTTATCTTACTAAAGTTTACATAAAGCCATAACGGCTGTATATTTATATGAATTCCGTTATCTTATATTTAGGTATAAAGACGATTTTGTTGTACATACACAGTTAGCAATCGATATCGAAAATCTTCAAATCATTAGTTTAACATATTTAAGTTAGTTAACCTTCTTTAACGTAATGAAGGTGGTATAAAGCCATGGCGGCATAACGACAGTGCATGTAGAAAAATTCCGTAATCTTATATTTAGGTATAAAATCGATTTGGTTGTGTATACGCATTTAGCAATCGATATCGAAATGCTTCAAATCATAAGTTTAATATATTTAAGTTAATTAACCCTCTCTATCTTACTGAAGTCTACAAACGCCTTAACGGCATAACGGCAGTGCATGTAGAAGAATTCCGTTATCATATATTTAGGTATAAAGACGCTTTTGTTGTACATACGCATTTAGCAATCGATATCGAAATGCTTAAAATCATTAGTTTAACATATTTAAGTTAATTAACCTTCTTTAACGTATTGAAGTTTATATAAAGCCATGGCGGCATAACGACAGTACATTTGGAAGGATTCCGCAGTTTTATATTTAGGTATAAAGTCAATTTTCTTGTATATAAACATTTAGCAATCGATATCGAAAGGCTTCAAATCATTCGTTTAGCATATTTAAGTTAATAAACCTTCTTTAACGATCTGAAGTTGGCATATAGCCATGGCGGCATAACGGCAGTGCATATAGAAGAATTCCGTAATCTTATATTTAGGTATAAAGTCGATTTTCTTGTATACACACATTTAGCTATCGATATCGTGTAGAAGAATTCCGTAATCTTATAATTAGGTATAAAGTCGATTTTCTTGTATATACACATTTAACTATCGATATCGAAATGCTTCATATCATTAGTTTAGCTTACTGAAGTCTACGTAAAGCCTTAACGGTATAACGGCAGTGCGTTTAGAAGAATTCCGTAATGTTATAATTTTATATTTAGGTATAAAGTCGATTTTCTTGTATTTACACATTTAGCAATTGATATCGAAATGCTTCAAATCATTAGTTTAACATATTTAAGTTAACTAACCTACTTTAACGTAATGAAGGTGATATAAAGCCATGGCGGCATAACGACAGTGCATTTAGAAGAATTCCGTAATCTTATATTTAGGTATAAAGTCGATTTTGTTCTATATACGCATTTAGCAATCGATATCGAAATGCTTCAACTCATAGGTTTAACATATTTATGTTAATAAACCTTCTTTAACGATCTGAGGTTGGCATATAGCCATGGCGGCATAACGGCAGTTTATTTATATGAAGGTAGGTAGGTATAAAATCGATTTTGTTGTATATACGCATTTAGCAATCGACATCGAAATGCTTCAAATCATTAGTTTAACATATTTAAGATAATTAACCCTCTTTATCTTACTGAAGTCTACAAAAGCTTTAACGGCATAACGGCAGTGCATTTGGAAGAGTTCCGTAATCTTATATTTAGGTATTAAGTCGATTTTCTTGTATATACGCATTTAGTAATCGACATCGAAATGCTTCAAATCATTAGTTTAACATATTTAAGATAATTAACCCTCTTTATCTTACTGAAGTCTACAAAAGCCTTAACGGCATAACGGCAGTGCATTTGGATGAGTTCCGTTATCTTATATTTAGGTATTAAGTCGATTTTCTTGTATATACGCATTTAGCAATCGACATCGAAATGCTTTAAATCATTAGTATAACATATTAAAGTTAATTAACCATCTTTAACGTAATGAAGGTGACGACAGTGCATGTAGAAGAATTCCGTAATCTTATATTTAGGTATAAAGTCGATTTTCTTGTATATACGCAATTAGCAATCGATATCGAAATGCTTCAAATAACTATTTTAGCATATTTAGGTTAATTAGCCTTCTTTATCTTACCGAAGTTTACATAAAGCCATCACGGCATAACGGCAGTATATTTATATGCATTCCCTAATCTTTTATTTAGGTATAAAATCGATTTTCTTGTACATACACATTTCGCAATCGATATCGAAATGCTTCAAATCATGAGTTTAACATGTTTAAGCTAATTAACCCTCTTTATCTTACTAAAGTCTACAAAAGCCTTAACGGCGTAACGACAGTGCATTCGGAAGAATTCCGTTATTTATATTTAGGTATAAAATCGATTTTTTTGTATATACTCATTTAGCAATCGATATCGAAATGCTTCAAATCAATAGTTTAGCACATTCAAGTTAATAAACCTTCTTTAACGGACTGAAGTTGGCATAAAGCAATGGCGGCATAACGGCAGTGCATTTAGAAGAATTCCGTAATCTTATATTTAGGTATAAAGCCGATTTTGTTGTATAAATATACGCATTTAGCAATCGATATCGAAATGCTTCAAATCAATAGTTTAACATATTTAAGTTAATTAACCCTCTTTATCTTACTGAAGTCTACAAAAGCCTTAACGGCGTAACGACAGTGCATTCGGAAGAATTCCGTTATCTTATATTTAGGTATAAAGTCGATTTTATTTTGTATATATACATAGTTTAACATATTCAAGTTAATAAACCTTCTTTAACGCACTGAAGTTAACATAAAGCCATGGCGGCATAACGGCAGTGCATGTAGAAGAATTCCGTAATCTTATATTTAGGCATAAAGTCGATTTTCTTGTATATACACATATAGCAATCGACATCGAAATGCTTCAAATCATTAGTTTTAAATATTTAAGTTCATAAACCTTCTTTAACGGACTGAAGTTGGCATAAAGCAGTGGCGGCATAACGGCAGTGCATTTAGAAGAATTCCGTAATCTTATATTTAGGTATAAAGTCGATTTTGTTGTATAAATATACGGATTTAGCAATCGATATCGAAATGCTTCAAATCATTAGTTTAACATATTTAAGTTAATTAACCCTCTTTATCTTACTGAAGTCTACAAAAGCCTTAACGGCGTAACGACAGTGCTTTCGGAAGAATTCCGTTATCTTATATTTAGGTATAAAGTCGATTTTCTGGTATATACTCATTTAGCAATCGATATCGAAATGCTTCAAATCATTAGTTTAACATATTCAAGTTAATAAACCTTCTTTAACGCACTGAAGTTAACATAAAGCCATGGCGGCATAACGGCAGTGCATGTAGAAGAATTCCGTAATCTTATATTTAGGCATAAAGTCGATTTTCTTGTATATACACATATAGCAATCGAAATCGAAATGCTTCAAATCATTAGTTTAAAATATTTAAGTTCATAAACCTTCTTTAACGGACTGAAGTTGGCATAAAGCAATGGCGGCATAACGGCAGTGCATTTAGAAGAATTCCGTAATCTTATATTTAGGTATAAAGTCGATTTTGTTGTATAAATATACGCATTTAGCAATCGATATCGAAATGCTTCAAATCATTAGTTTAACATATTTAAGTTAATTAACCTTCTTTATCGTATTGATGTTGATATAAATCCATTGCGGCATAACGACAGTACATTTGGAAGAATTCCGTAATCTTATGTTTAGGTATAAATTCGATTTTCTTGTATATACACATTTAGCAAGCGATATCGAAATGCTTAAAATCATTAGTTTAACATATTCAAAATAATAAACCTTCTTTAACGAACTGAAGTTGGCATATTCCGTAATATTATATTTAGGTATAAAGTCGATTTTCTTGTATATACGCATTTAGCAATCGATATCGAAATGCTTCAAATCATTAGTTTAACATATTTAAGTTAGTTAACCTTCTTTAACGTAATGAAGTTGATATAAAGCCATGGCGGCATAACGACAGTGCATTTAGAAGAATTCCGTAATCTTATATTTAGGTATAAAATCGATTTGGTTGTGTATACGCATTTAGCAATCGATATCGAAATGCTTCAAATCATTAGTTTAACATATAAAGTTAATAAACGCTTTTTAGCTTACAGAAGTCTACATAAAGACTTAACGGTATAACGGCAGTGCATTTAGAAGAATTCCGTAATGTTATAATTTTATATTTAGGTATAAAGTCGATTTTCTTGTATTTACACATTTAGCAATCGATATCGAAATGCATCAAATAACTGGTTTAGCATATTTAAGTTAATTAAGCTTCTTTATCTTACTAAAGTTTACATAAAGCCATAACGGCATAACGGCTGTATATTTATATGAATTCCGTTATCTTATATTTAGGTATAAAGACGATTTTGTTGTACATACACAGTTAGCAATCGATATCGAAAATCTTCAAATCATTAGTTTAACACATTTAAGTTAATTAACCTTCTTTAACGTAATGAAGGTGATATAAAGCCATGGCGGCATATCGACAGTGCATTTAGAAGAATTCCGTAATCTTATGTTTAGGTATAAAATCGATTTGGTTGTGTATACGCATTTAGCAATCGATATCGAAATGCTTCAAATCATTAGTTTAACATATTTAAGTTAATTAACCTTCTTTAACGTATTGAAGTTGATATAAAGCCATGGCGGCATAACGACAGTACATTTGGAAGAATTCCACAGTTTTATATTTAGGTATAAAGTCAATGTTCTTGTATATAAAGATTTAGCAATCGATATCGAAAGGCTTCAAATCATTCGTTTAACATATTTAAGTTAATAAACCTTCTTTAACGATCTGAAAGTTGCATATAGCCATGGCGGCATAACGGTAGTGCATGTAGAAGAATTCCGTAACCTTATATTTAGGTATAAAGTCGATTTTCTTGTATATACACATTTAGCTATCGATATCGAAATGCTTCAAATCATTCGTTTAACATATTTATGTTAATTAACCTTCTTTAACTATCTGCAGTTGGCATATATCCATGGCGGCATAACGGCAGTGCATGTAGAAGAATTCCGTAACCTTATATTTAGGTATAAAGTGGATTTTCTTGTATATACACATTTAGCTATCGATATCGAAATGCTTCAAAGCATTAGTTTAACATATTAAGTTAATAAACGCTTTTTAGCTTACAGAAGTCTACATAAAGCCTTAACGGTATAACGGCAGTGCATTTAGAAGAATTCCGTAATGTTATAATTTTATATTTAGGTATAAAGTCGATTTTCTTGTATTTACACATTTAGCAATCGATATCGAAATGCATCAAATAACTGGTTTAGCATATTTAAGTTAATTAACCTTCTTTATCTTACTAAAGTTTACATAAAGCCATAACGGCTGTATATTTATATGAATTCCGTTATCTTATATTTAGGTATAAAGACGATTTTGTTGTACATACACAGTTAGCAATCAATATCGAAAATCTTCAAATCATTAGTTTAACATATTTAAGTTAGTTAACCTTCTTTAACGTAATGAAGGTGGTATAAAGCCATGGCGGCATAACGACAGTGCATGTAGAAAAATTCCGTAATCTTATATTTAGGTATAAAATCGATTTGGTTGTGTATACGCATTTAGCAATCGATATCGAAATGCTTCAAATCATAAGTTTAATATATTTAAGTTAATTAACCCTCTCTATCTTACTGAAGTCTACAAACGCCTTAACGGCATAACGGCAGTGCATGTAGAAGAATAAAGACGATTTTGTTGTACATACGCATTTAGCAATCGATATCGAAATGCTTAAAATCATTAGTTTAACATATTTAAGTTAATTAACCTTCTTTATCGTATTGAAGTTTATATAAAGCCATGGCGGCATAACGACAGTACATTTGGAAGAATTCCGCAGTTTTATATTTAGGTATAAAGTCAATTTTCTTGTATATAAACATTTAGCAATCGATATCGAAAGGCTTCAAATCATTCGTTTAGCATATTTAAGTTAATAAACCTTCTTTAACGATCTGAAGTTGGCATATAGCCATGGCGGCATAACGGCAGTGCATATAGAAGAATTCCGTAATCTTATATTTAGGTATAAAGTCGATTTTCTTGTATACACACATTTAGCTATCGATATCGTGTAGAAGAATTCCGTAATCTTATAATTAGGTATAAAGTCGATTTTCTTGTATATACACATTTAACTATCGATATCGAAATGCTTCATATCATTAGTTTAGCTTACTGAAGTCTACGTAAAGCCTTAACGGTATAACGGCAGTGCGTTTAGAAGAATTCCGTAATGTTATAATTTTATATTTAGGTATAAAGTCGATTTTCTTGTATTTACACATTTAGCAATTGATATCGAAATGCTTCAAATCATTAGTTTAACATATTTAAGTTAACTAACCTACTTTAACATAATGAAGGTGATATAAAGCCATGGCGGCATAACGACAGTGCATTTAGAAGAATTCCGTAATCTTATATTTAGGTATCAAGTCGATTTTGTTCTATATACGCATTTAGCAATCGATATCGAAATGCTTCAACTCATAGGTTTAACATATTTATGTTAATAAACCTTCTTTAACGACCTGAGGTTGGCATATAGCCATGGCGGCATAACGGCAGTTTATTTATATGAAGGTAGGTAGGTATAAAATCGATTTTGTTGTATATACGCATTTAGCAATCGACATCGAAATGCTTCAAATCATTAGTTTAACATATTTAAGATAATTAACCCTCTTTATCTTACTGAAGTCTACAAAAGCTTTAACGGCATAACGGCAGTGCATTTGGAAGAGTTCCGTAATCTTATATTTAGGTATTTTTAGTCGATTTTCTTGTATATGCGCATTTAGTAATCGACATCGAAATGCTTCAAATCATTAGTTTAACATATTTAAGATAATTAACCCTCTTTATCTTACTGAAGTCTACAAAAGCCTTAACGGCATAACGGCAGTGCATTTGGATGAGTTCCGTTATCTTATATTTAGGTATTAAGTCGATTTTCTTGTATATACGCATTTAGCAATCGACATCGAAATGCTTTAAATCATTAGTATAACATATTAAAGTTAATTAACCATCTTTAACGTAATGAAGGTGATATAAAGCTATGGCGGCATAACGACAGTGCATGTAGAAGAATTCCGTAATCTTATATTTAGGTATAAAGTCGATTTTCTTGTATATACGCAATTAGCAATCGATATCGAAATGCTTCAAATAACTATTTTAGCATATTTAGGTTAATTAGCCTTCTTTATCTTACCGAAGTTTACATAAAGCCATCACGGCATAACGGCAGTATATTTATATGCATTCCCTAATCTTTTATTTAGGTATAAAATCGATTTTCTTGTACATACACATTTCGCAATCGATATCGAAATGCTTCAAATCATGAGTTTAACATATTTAAGCTAATTAACCCTCTTTATCTTACTAAAGTCTACAAAAGCCTTAACGGCGTAACGACAGTGCATTCGGAAGAATTCCGTTATCTTATATTTAGGTATAAAGTCGATTTTCTTGTATATACTCAGTTAGCAATCGATATCGAAATGCTTCAAATCATTAGTTTAATATATTTAAGTTAATAACGCTTCTTTAACGCACTGAAGTTAACATAAAGCCATAGCGGCATAACGGCAGTGCATGTAGAAGAATTCCGTAATCTTATATTTAGGCATAAAGTCGATTTTCTTGTATATACACATTACGCAATCGATATCGAAATGCTTCAGATAACTGGTTTAACATATTTAAGTTCATAAACCTTCTTTAACGGACTGAAGTTGGCATAAAGCAATGGCGGCATAACGGCATTGCATTTAGAAGAATTCCGTAATCATATATTTAGGTATAAAGTCGATTTTGTTGTATAAATATACGCATTTAGCAATCGATATCGAAATGCATCAAATCATTAGTTTAACATATTTAAGTTAATTAACCCTCTTTATCTTACTGAAGTCTACAAAAGCCTTAACGGCGTAACGACAGTGCATTCGGAAGAATTCCGTTATCTTATATTTAGGTATAAAGTCGATTTTATTTTGTATATATACATAGTTTAACATATTCAAGTTAATAAACCTTCTTTAACGCACTGAAGTTAACATAAAGCCATGGCGGCATAACGGCAGTGCATGTAGAAGAATTCCGTAATCTTATATTTAGGCATAAAGTCGATTTTCTTGTATATACACATATAGCAATCGAAATCGAAATGCTTCAAATCATTAGCTTAAAATATTTAAGTTCATAAACCTTCTTTAACGGACTGAAGTTGGCATAAAGCAATGGCGGCATAACGGCAGTGCATTTAGAAGAATTCCGTAATCTTATATTTAGGTATAAAGTTGATTTTGTTGTATAAATATACGCATTTAGCAATCGATATCGAAATGCTTCAAATCATTAGTTTAACATATTTAAGTTAATTAACCATCTTTATCGTATTGATGTTGATATAAATCCATTGCGGCATAACGACAGTACATTTGGAAGAATTCCGTAATCTTATGTTTAGGTATAAATTCGATTTTCTTGTATATACACATTTAGCAAGCGATATCGAAATGCTTAAAATCATTAGTTTAACATATTCAAAATAATAAACCTTCTTTAACGAACTGAAGTTAACATAAAGCCATAACGGCATACGGCAGTGCATTTAGAAGAATTTCGTTATCTTATATTTAGGTATAAAGTCGATTTTCTTGCATATACGCATTTAGCAATCGACATCGAAATGCTTTAAACCATTAGTTTAACATATTAAAGTTAATTAACCATCTTTACCGTAACGAAGGTGATATAAAGCCATGGCGGCAGTGCATGTAGAAGAATTCCGTAATCTTATATTTAAGTATAAAGCCAATTTTCTTGTATATACACATTTAGCAATCGATACCGAAATGCTTCAAATCATTAGTTTAACATATTTAAGTTAATTAACCTTCTTTAACGTATTGAAGTTGATATACAGCCATGGCGGCATAACGACAGTACATTTGGAAGAATTCCGCAGTCTTATATTTAGGCATAAAGTCAATTTTCTTGTATATAAACATTTAGCAATAGATAACGAAATGCTTCAAATCGTTAGTTTAACATATCTAAGTAAATTAACCTTCTTTAACGATCTGAAGTTGGCATATAGCCATCGCGGCATAACGACAGTGCATTCGGAAGAATTCCGTTATCTTATATTTAGGTACAAAGTCGATTTTCTTGTATATACTCAGTTAGCAATCGATATCGAAATGCTTCAAATCATTAGTTTAATATATTTAAGTTAATAACGCTTCTTTAACGCACTGAAGTTAACATAAAGCCATGGCGGCATAACGGCAGTGCATGTAGAAGAATTCCGTAATCTTATATTTAGGCATAAAGTCGATTTTCTTGTATATACACATTACGCAATCGATATCGAAATGCTTCAGATAACTGGTTTAACATATTTAAGTTCATAAACCTTCTTTAACGGACTGAAGTTGGCATAAAGCAATGGCGGCATAACGGCATTGCATTTAGAAGAATTCCGTAATCTTATATTTAGGTATAAAGTCGATTTTGTTGTATAAATATACGCATTTAGCAATCGATATCGAAATGCTTCAAATCATTAGTTTAACATATTTAAGTTAATTAACCTTCTTTATCGTTTTGATGTTGATATAAAGCCATTGCGGCATAACGACCGTACATTTGGAAGAATTCTGCAATCTTATGTTTAGGTATAAATTCGATTTTCTTGTATATACACATTTAGCAAGCGATATCGAAATGCTTAAAATCATTAGTTTAACATATTCAAGTAAATAAAGCTTCTTTAACGAACTGAAGTTAACATAAAGCCATAACGGCATAAAGGCAGTGCATTTGGAAGAATTCCGTTATCTTATATTTAGGTATAAAGTCGATTTTCTTGTATATACGCATTTACCAATCGACATCGAAATGCTTTAAACCATTAGTTTAACATATTAAAGTTAATTAACCATCTTTACCGTAATGAAGGTGATACAAAGCCATGGTGGCATAACGACAGTGCATGTAGAAGAAATCCGTAATCTTATATTTAGGTATAAAGTCGATTTTCTTGTATATGCGCATTTAGCAATCGATATTGAAATGCTTCAAATAACTGGTTTAGCATATCTAGGTTAATTAGCCTTCTTTATCTTACCGAAGTTTACATAAAGCCATAACTGCAGTATATTTGGTTGAATTCCGTAATATTTTATTTAGGTATAAAATCGATTTTCTTGTACATACACAGTTAGCAATCGATATCGAAATGCTTCAAATAATTAGTTTAACATATTTAAGTTAATTAACCCTCTTTATCTTACTGAAGTCTACAAACGGCTTAACGGCATAACGGCAAAGCATTTAAAAGAATTTCGTAATCTTATATTTAGGTATAAAGTCGATTTTGTTGTATATACACATTTAGCAATCGCTATCGAAATGCTTCAAATCATTAGTTTAATATATTTAAGCTAATTAACCCTCTTTATCTTACTAAAGTCTACAAAAGCCTTAACGGCGTAACGACAGTGCATTCGGAAGAATTCCGTTATCTTATATTTAGGTATAAAGTCGATTTTCTTGTATATACTCATTTAGCAATCGATATCGAAATGCTTCAAATCATTAGTTTAACATATTCAAGTTAATAAACCTTCTTTAACGGACTGAAGTTGGCATAAAGCAATGGCGGCATAACGGCAGTGCATTTAGAAGAATTCCGTAATCTTATATTTAGGTATAAAGTCGATTTTGTTGTATAAATATACGCATTTAGCAATCGATATCGAAATGCTTCAAATCATTAGTTTAACATATTTAAGTTAATTAACCCTCTTTATCTTACTGAAGTCTACAAAAGCCTTAACGGCGTAACGACAGTGCATTCGGAAGAATTCCGTTATCTTATATTTAGGTATAAAGTCAATTTTCTTGTGTATACTCATTTAGCAATCGATATCGAAATGCTTCAAATCATTAGTTTAACATATTCAAGTTAATAAACCTTCTTTAACGCACTGAAGTTAACATGAAGCCATGGCGGCATAACGGCAGTGCATGTAGAAGAATTCCGTAATCTTATATTTAGGTATAAAGTCGATTTTCTTGCATATACGCATTTAGCAATCGACATCGAAATGCTTCAAATCATTAGTTAAACATATTTAAGTTAATTAACCTTCTCTATCGTATTGATGTTGATATAAAGCCATGGCGACATAACGACAGTACATTTGGAAGAATTCCGTAATCTTATGTTTAGGTATAAATTCGATTTTCTTGTATATACACATTAGCAATCGATATCGAAATGCTTAAAATCATAAGTTTAACATATTCAAGTTAATAAACCTTCTTTAACGAACTGAAGTTAACATAAAGCCATAACGGCATAAAGGCAGTGCATTTGGAAGAATTCCGTTATCTTATATTTAGGTATAAAGTCGATTTTCTTGTATATACGCATTTAGCAATCGACATCGAAATGCTTTAAATCATTAGTATAACATATTAAAGTTAATTAACCATCTTTAACGTAATGAAGGTGATATAAAGCCATGGCGGCATAACGACAGTGCATGTAGAAGAATTCCGTAATATTATATTTAGGTATAAAATCGATTTTCTTGTATATGCGCATTTAGCAATCGATATCGAAATGCTTCGAATAACTGGTTTAGCATATTTAGGTTAATTAGCCTTCTTTATCTTATCGAAGTTTACATAAAGCCATAACGGCAGTATGTTTGGTTGAATTCCGTAATCTCTTATTTAGGTATAAAATCGATTTTCTTGTACATACACATTTAGCAGTCGATATCGAAATGCTTCAAATCATTAGTTTAACATATTTAAGTTAATTAACCCTCTTTATCTTACTGAAGTCTACAAACGGCTTAACGGCATAACGGCAAAGCATTAGAAGAATTACGTAATCTTATATTTAGGTATAAAGTCGATTTTGTTGTATATACACATTTAGCAATCGATATCGAAATGCTTCAAATCATTAGTTTAACATATTTAAGCTAATTAACCCTCTTTATCTTACTAAAGTCTAAAAAAGCCTTAACGGCGTAACGACAGTGCATTCGGAAGAATTCCGTTATCTTATATTTAGGTATAAAGTCGATCTTCTTGTATATACTCATTTAGCAATCGATATCGAAATGCTTCAAATCATTAGTTTAATATATTTAAGTTAATAACGCTTCTTTAGCGCACTCAAGTTAATATAAAGCCATGGCGGCATAACGGCAGTTCATGTAGAAGAATTCCGCAATCTTATATTTAGGCATAAAGTCGATTTTCTTGTATATGCGCATTTAGCTATCGACATCGAAATGCTTTAAATCATTAGTATAACATATTAAAGTTAATTAACCATCTTTAACGTAATGAAGGTGATATAAAGCCATGGCGGCATAACGACAGTGCATGTGAAGAATTCCGTATTTATATTTAGGTATAAAATCGATTTTCTTGTATATCCATTTAGCAAACGATACCCAAATGCTTCAAATAATTGGGTTTTTAAAAATTTAAGTTAATTTAAATTTTTTTACGCCCCAAGTTAATAAAGCCATCGGCATAACGGCAGTTATTAAAGAATTCCGAAACTTATATTTAGGATAAAGTCGATTTTTTGTAATCCATTTAGCATCGAATGAAATGCTTTAAATCATTAGTTAACATATTAAAATTAATTAACCTCTTTAACGTAATGAAGGTGATA
>CM050324.1:3134292-3149507 GCA_027475135.1 Bactrocera correcta | reverse complement strand
TGCTTCAACTCATTAGCTTAACATATTTAAGTTAATAAACCTTCTTTAACGTATTGAAGTTGATATAAAGCCATGGCGGCATAACGGCAGTGCATTTAGAAGAATTCCTTAATTTTATATTTAGGCATAAAGTCGATTTTTTTGTATATACACATTTAGCAATCGATATCGAGATGCTTCAACTCATTAGTTTAACATATTAAGTTAATAACCTTCTTAACGAACTGAAGTTGGAATAAAGCCATGGCGGCATCACGGCAGTGATGTAGAAGAATTCCGTTAGTGCATTTAGAAGAATTCCGTAATCTTATATTTAGGCATAAAGTCGATTTTTTTGTATATACACATTTAGCAATCGATATCGAGATGCTTCAACTCATTAGTTTAACATATTTAAGTTAACAAACCTTCTTTAACGAACTGAAGTTGAAATAAAGCCATGGCGGCATCACGGCAGTGCATGTAGAAGAATTCCGTTATCTTATATTTAGGTATAAAGTCGGTGTTGTTGTATATACACATTTAGCAATCGATATCGAGATGCTTCAACTCATTAGCTTAACATATTTAAGTTAATAAACCTTCTTTAACGTATTGAAGTTGATATAAAGCCATGGCGGCATAACGGCAGTGCATGTAGAAGAATTCCGTTATCTTATATTTAGGTATAAAGTCGATTTTGTTGTATATACACATTTAGCAATCGATATAGAGATGCTTCAACTCATTAGCTTAACATATTTAAGTTAATAAACCTTCTTTAACGTATTGAAGTTGATATAAAGCCATGGCGGCATAACGGCAGTGCATTTAGAAGAATTCCGTTATCTTATATTTAGGCATAAAGTCGATTTTTTTATATATACACATTCAGCAATCGATATCGAGATGCTTCAACTCATTAGTTTAACATATTTAAGTTAATAAACCTTCTTTAACGAACTGAAGTTGGAATAAAGCCATGGCGGCATCACGGCAGTGTATGTAGAAGAATTCCGTAATCTTATATTTAGGTATAAAGTCGACTTTCTTGTATTTACACATTTAGCAATCGATATCGAAAATCTTCAAATCATTAGTTTAACATATTTAAGTTAATTAACCTTCTTTAAGGTAATGAAGGTGATATAAAGCCATAACGGCATAAAGGGAGTGTATTTCGATGAATTCCGTAACCTTATATTTAAGTATAAAGTCGACTTTCTTGAATATACTCATTTAGCAATCTATATCGAAATGCTTCAAATCATTAGTTTAACATATTTAAGTTAATAAAGCTTCTTTAACGTATTGAAGTTGATATAAAGCCATGGCGGCATCACGGCAGTGCATGTAGAAGAATTCCGTTATCTTATATTTAGGTATAAAGTCGATTTTGTTGTATATACACATTTAGCAATCGATATCGAGATGCTTCAACTCGCTAGCTTAACATATTTAAGTTAATTAACCTTCTTTAATGTAATGAAGGTGATATAAAGCCATAACGGCATAAAGGGAGTGTATTTCGATGAATTCCGTAATCTTATATTTAGGTATAAAGTCGATTTTCTTGTATATACACATTTAGCAAGCGATATCGAAATGCTTCAAATCATTAGTTCAACATATTTAAGTTAATTAACCTTCTTTAACGTATTGAAGTTGATATAAAGCCATGGCGGCATAACGGCAGTGCATTTAGAAGAATTCCGTAATCTTATATTTAGGCATAAAGTCGATTTTTTTGTATATACACATTTAGCAATCGATATCGAGATGCTTCAACTCATTAGTTTAACATATTTAAGTTAAAAACCTTCTTTAACAACTGAAGTTGGAATAAAGCCATGGCGGCATCACGGCAGTGCATGTAGAAGAATTCCGTTATCTTATATTTAGGTATAAAGTCGATTTTGTTGTATATACACATTTAGCAATCGATATCGAGATGCTTCAACTCATTAGCTTAACATATTTAAGTTAATAAACCTTCTTTAACGTATTGAAGTTGATATAAAGCCATTGCGGCATAACGGCAGTGCATTTGGAAGAATTCCGTAATCTTATATTTAGGTATAAAGTCGATTTTCTTGCCTATACTCATTTAGCAATCGATATCGAAATGCTTCAAATCATTAGTTTAACATATTTAAGTAAAATAATCCTCTTTTTCTTACTGAAGTTTACACAAAGCTTTAAAGGCATAACGGCAGTGCATTTAGAAGAATTACGTAGTCTTATATTTAGGTATGAATTCGATTTTCTTGTATATACTCGTTTAGCAGTCGATATCGAAATGCTTCGAATCATTAGTTTAACATATCTAAGTAAATTAATCCTCTTTTTCTTACTGAAGTCTACAAAAGCCTTAACGGCATAACGGCAGTGCATTTGGAAGAGTTCCGTAATCTTATATTTAGGTTTTAAGTCGATTTTGTTGTATATACGCATTTAGCAATCGACGTCGAAATGGCTCCAATCATGAGTTTAACATATTTAAGATAATTAACCCTCTTTATCTTACTGAAGTCTACAAAGGCCTTAACGGCATACCTGCAGTGCATTTAGAAGAATTCCGTAATCCTCTATTTAGGTATAAAGCCGATTTTTTTGTATATACTCATTTAGCAATCCATACCGAAATGCTTCGAATCATTAGTTTAACATATTTAAGTTAATTTACCCTCTTTATATTACTGAAGTCTACAAAAGCCTTAACGGCATAACGGCAGTGCATTTCGAAGAATTCCGTAATCTTATATTTAGGTATAAAGTCGATTTTCTTGTATATACTCATTTAGCAATCGATATCGAAATGCTTCAAATCATTAGTTTAACATATTTAAGTTAATTAACCTTCTTTAACGTAATGAAGGTGATATAAAGCCATGGTAGCATAACGAAAGTGCATTTAGAAGAATTCCGTAATTTTATATTTAGGTATATAGTCGATTTTCTTGTATTTACACATTTAGCAATCGATATCGAAAATCTTTAAATCATTAGTTTAACATATTTAAGTTACTTAACCTTCTTTAACGTAATGAAGGTAATATCAAGCCATGGCGGCATAACGACAGTGCATTTAGAAGAATTCCGTAATCTTATATTTAGGTATAAAATCGATTTTCTTGTATATACGCATTTAGCAATCGATATCAAAAAGCTTCAAATAACTGGTTTAGCATATTTAGTTAATTAACCTTCTTTATCTTACCGAAGTTTACATAAAGCCATAACGGCATAACGGCAGTATATTTGGGTGAATTCCGTAATCTTTTACTTAGGTATAAAATCGATTTTCCCGTACATACACATTTGACAATCGATATCGAAATGCTTCAAATCATTAGTTTAGCATATTTAAGTAAATTAACCTTCTTTAGCGTACTGAAATTTATATAAAGCCATAACGGCATAACGGGAGTGTATTTCGATGAATTCCGTAATCTTGTATTTAGATATAAAGTCGACTTTCTTGTATATACTCATTTAGCAATCGATATCGAAATGCTTCAAATCATTAGTTTAATATATTTAGGTTAATAAAGCTTCTTTAACGTAATGAAGGTGATATTAAGCCATAACGGCATAACAGGAGTGTATTTCGATGAATTCCTTAATCTTATATTTAGGTATAAAGTCGACTTTCTTGTATTTACACATTTAACAACCGATATCGAAAATCTTCAAACCATTGGTTTAACATATTTAAGTTAATTAACCTTCTTTAACGTAATGAAGGTGATATAAAGCCATAACGGCATAAAGGGAGTGTATTTCGATGAATTCCGTAATCTTATATTTAGGTATAAAGTCGACTTTCTTGTATATATTCATTTAGCAATCTATATCGAAATGCTTCAAATCATTAATTTAATATATTTAAGTTAATAAAGCTTCTTTAACGCTTTGAAGTTAACATAAAGCCATGGCGGCATAACGGCAGTGTATGTAGAAGAATTCCGTAATCTTATATTTAGGTATAAAGTCGATTTTCTTGTATATACACATTTAGCAAGCGATATCGAAATGCTTCAAATCATTAGTTTAACATATTTAAGTTAATTAACCTTCTTTAACGTATTGAAGTTGATATAAAGCCATGGCAGCATAACGGCAGTCCATTTAGGAGAATTCCGTAATCTTATATTTAGGCATAAAGTCGATTTTTTTGTATATACACATTTAGCAATGGATATCGAGATGCTTCAACTCATTAGTTTAACATATTTAAGTTAATAAACCTTCTATAACGAACTGAAGTTGGAATAAAGACATGGAGGCATCACGGCAGTGCATGTAGAAGAATTCCGTTATCTTATATTTAGGTATAAGGTCGATTTTGTTGTATATACACATTTAGCAATCGATATCGAGATGCTTCAACTCATAAGCTTAACATATTTAAGTTAACAAACCTTCTTTAACGATCTGAAATTGGCATATAGCCACGGCGGCATTACGGCAGTGCATGTAAAAGAATTCCGTAATCTTTTATTTAGGTATAAAGTCGATTTTCTTTTATATACACATTTAGCAATCGATATCGAGATGCTTCAACTCATAAGCTTAACATATTTAAGTTAATAAAGCTTCTTTAACGCACTGAAATTAACGTAAAGCCATGGCGGCATAACGGCAGTGTATGTAGAAGAATTCCGTAATCTTATATTTAGGTATAAAGTCGATTTTCTTGTATATATACATATAGCAATCGATATCGAAATGCTTCAAATCATTAGTTTAAAATATCTAAGTTCATAAACCTTCTTTAACGAACTGAAGTTGGCATAAAGCAATCGACATCGAAATGTTTCAAAACATGAGTTTAACATATTCAAGATAATTAACCCTCTTTATCTTACTGAAGTCTACAAAAGCCTTAACGGCATAACGGCAGTGCATTTAGAAGAATTCCGTAATCTTATATTTAGGTATATAGTCGATTTTCTTGTATTTACACATTTAGCAATCGATATCGAAAATCTAAAAATCATTAGTTTAACATATTTAAGTTAATAAAGCTTCTTTAACGCACTGAAATTAACATAAAGCCATGGCGGCATAACGGCAGTGTATGTAGAAGAATTCCGTAATCTTATATTTAGGTATAAAGTCGATTTTCTTGTATATATACATATAGCAATCGATATCGAAATGCTTCAAATCATTAGTTTAAAATATCTAAGTTCATAAACCTTCTTTAACGAACTGAAGTTGGCATAAAGCAATCGACATCGAAATGTTTCAAAACATGAGTTTAACATATTCAAGATAATTAACCCTCGTTATCTTACTGAAGTCTACAAAAGCCTTAACGGCATAACGGGAGTGTATTTCGATGAATTCCGTAATCTTATATTTAGGTATAAAGTTGACTTTCTTGTATTTACACATTTAGCAATCGATATCGAGATGCTTCAACTCATTAGTTTAACATATTTAAGTTAATTAACCTTCTTTAACGTAATGAAGGTGATATGAAGCCATAACGGCATAAAGGGAGTGTATTTCGATGAATTCCGTAATTTTATATTTAGGTATAAAATCGACTTTCTTGTATATACTCATTTTGCAATCTATATCGAAATGCTTCAAATCATTAGTTTAATATATTTAAGTTAATAAAGCTTCTTTAACGCACTGAAATTAACATAAAGCCATGGCGGCATAACGGCAGTGTATGTAGAAGAATTCCGTAATCTTATATTTTTGTATAAAGTCGATTTTCTTGTATATATACATATAGCAATCGATATCGAAATGCTTCAAATCATTAGTTTAAAATATCTAAGTTCATAAACCTTCTTTAACGAACTGAAGTTGGCATAAAGCAATAGAAGCATAACGGCAGTGCATTTAGAAGAATTCCGTAATCTTATATTTAGGTATAAAGTCGATTTTGTTGTATATACGCATTAAGCAATCGATATCGAAATGCTTCAAATCATTAGTTTAACATATTTAAGTTAATAAACCTTATTTATCTTACTGAAGTTTACATAAGGCCATAACGGTATAACGGCAGTACATTTGGAAGAATTCCGTAATCTTATATTTAGGTATAAAGTGGATTTTCTTGTATATATATATTTCGCAATCAATATCGAGATGCTTCAACTCATTAATTTAACATATTTAAGTTAATAAACCTTCTTTAACGAACTGAAGTGTGCATAAAGCCATGGCGGCATAACGGCAGTGCATGCAGAAGAATTCCGTTAGCTTATATTTAGGTACAGTCATCGACTAGCTAAGAAAGCGATCGGACGTGTTGACTTCAGAAAACGCTCTCTCGCATCTCTAGTGTAAATCTCAATAAATTCGTGTCTACTCGTGTTATTTCCTTTCGTTATACAAAAAAAAAACAGAAAACAAAACACAAAAAAGAAAAAAGAAAAAACACACCAACAAAAAAAATGGCTCCTGGGCCGCCGGACAAATCTTCCAACAGATTTGCTTTGCTATCAGAGGATGTCAATTCTCCAAAAAGATCACGGATTGACTTACAAGAAAAAAACTTTCCAAAATTACCAGCTATAAACAAAACAGTGAAAAATTCCAAATATTTAGTGATCTCTCCAACCGATACTGACAAAAGACTTACTAAACTTAGCCCATTTGCAATCAAAAAAGGACTTGAATCTATTTCCAAAGAAATCGATTCCATTTCGAAACTTAAAGATGGAAGCATCTTAATCCCTGCAAACAATGCTAAAACGAGTGAAAAATTTTTAAAATCAAAAGACCTTTGTGGTATGTGTGCAATATCAGTGAAATTACACGCCAGTTTAAACTCAGCTAAAGGTGTCGTTTTCGACAAGAATCTTGCTGAAGTTGACGAAAAAGAACTTATTAATGAGCTAAGCTCCCAAAGAGTAACATGTGTATACAAGTTCACCAAACTAGCCAAAGAAAAAACAATTAATTCTGGCCTCATTGTCTTAACTTTTGACAGATTTCAACTACCTAGTGAACTCGATGTAGCATGGTACAAATTAAAAATTAAACCTTACATACCCAACCCCATGAGATGTAAAAACTGCCAAATTCTTGGACATACCCAAAAATGTTGTAAAAATAACCCATCTTGCCCCGTTTGTAATCTACCGCCCCATAGCGATACAATATGCAGCCGCATAACATGTGCAAATTGTTATGGCGAGCACACCTCATCGGACAAAACATGTCCAAAATACCAACAAATTAAAAAAATCTTAACCATAAAAACATTAGAAAACATCAGTATGGGCGAGGCGCGCCGAAAATATAAAGAGCAACACCCTATGCAAGTGGGCACAACTGTACCCTTTTCGCAAATAATTAACCACTCTCATCACAAACAAACAAAACAAGCAGAAACCGAAGACATATCATCAATAAATATTCAAAAACAACACAGTACAACAAACGCATCGGCACATACAGTGCATCGCCATCCAACATCCAACAACTACAAATCAAAAGCCAATAACGAACAAAACATCACTCTACACAAAGATGGTCATACAACACAAAATTCTAATAACAACAATATCACCAATCAAACTTCTCAAGAGCAATTGATCTCACTTCTTTCTCGTTACACATCTCATCTCAACGATATCTCCGAAATACCAACAACTTCAACAATCACTGATCATTGCTACGGAGGAAACAACAACACAGACTTGTCAAACCAGTTCGAGGATATCTCTGATAACATTTAGCAGCGGAATAAGTAATAGTAATAATTATTCAATTTTGCACTCTCTACATAATGACTCTCAACTTACTACAATGGAATTGTAAAGGTTACTATAACAATTACACAGAAATAGAAATTTTGTTAAAATCCTATTCCCCACAAATTGTCTGCTTACAAGAAACCCACTTATCAAAGAGCGCCAAGCCTTATTGCCCAAAGCAATACGATGGATATTTTTTCAATTTACATCACAATGTAACTTCTAAGCAGGGTTGTGCTATATTAGTGCATAAGTCTATTCAACATAAGCATATTAACATTACGTCAAACCTTATTGCTACAGCTGTACAAATTAACTTTCCCCATGTTATAACAATTTTTTGTGTTTATATTCCCCCCCAACAACATATAACCGTAGCTGATCTTCTTAGCTTAACCAGCAACGTAAATACTCCGATAATAATGTTAGGCGATTTCAATGGTTGGAGCCCTTTGTGGGGCTCCCAATATTGTAACGCTAGAGGACAAATAATTGAAAATTACATATTAAGCTCAAATATAGCAATCCTTAACGATAACGTGCCAACTCACTTTTCAACACATGGTAGCTTCACCAATATAGATCTATCACTATGCTCGCCACAATATCTTCCTCATGCCTGTTGGAATGTTATAGATGATCTTCACAATAGTGATCATTTTCCTATACAATGTACCTTCAATTTTCTGTCCCTTTCGGAGAGGATACCTTCTTCAAATATTCAATTCAACTGTGACCGTGCAGATTGGCGAAAGTTTCAAAATATTGCAACACAAAATCATTATATTGTTTCACCCAATATTAACAAAGAAGCCGCACAAATTCAGAAGATCATAAGAAAGGCTGCCAATGAATCTATTCCAAAAACCAAACGTAGAAATACTAAACAAAACGTTCCATGGTGGAATCCGAACCTAAATTCATTAAGGCAGGCAAAGCAAGACGCATGGAAAACTTATAGGCAAGTGAAAAGCATAGAAAGTCTTTTAGATTACAAAAAGAAGAATGCCCACTTTATCCGACAAAAGAAAATATCCAAAACCAAAGCCTTTGAAGACCTCACAAAAACTATCAATCCATCCTCACCAACAAGCTACATTTGGAAAAAGATTCACCTTCTCTCTGGTACTTACAAGCCCTTTGGCATCAAATACATCTCGGTTAACAACAACAATGTGACAGTTCCTAAAGACATTGCCCTTGAATTCGCTCAATTTTATTCTTCTAATTCTGACTCATCAAACTTCCCTATTAAATTCCAAATTGAATGAAATTAATTTTACTCCCAATAAGTACACAAAGTTTTTGGAAACAAATTTTACAATCGAGGAATTCGAAGCATGTTTAAGGAAGTCCAAAGGCACAACTCCAGGCCACGATAAAATAACCTACAAAATGATTGCCAACTCCCCTATAGACATTAAAAATCGAATACTTACACTATATAATCGGTCATACGAAAATAATATTATCCCACAGAATTTTAAAATAGCCACAGTCATACCCATACTTAAACCAAGCAAAAATGAGATTTCCATCCAAAATTATAGACCTATATCCCTATTACCATGCTTAGGAAAATTACAAGAAAAAATGATAGCAAATAGACTAACGTGGTACCTTAATTCCTCTAAATTAATTTCCCAACAACAAGTTGGCTTTAAAAAAGGATCCAGTACAATAGATGCTCTCCTATATATTGACCACCTAATAAGTAAAAATCTATCAGTAAGAAACCATGTGTCAATATTAGCAATAGATTTCCAAAGCGCGTTCGATAATATAGGAGTTCACGTTGTACTAAAAAAACTAGTGGAATGGAAAACAGGGGAAAAAATGTACAACTATATAAAAAACTTTTTAACAAACAGGAAACTTCGTGTAAGGGTTAACAATGTCCTTTCTCCACTATTCCCTCTGTCAAATGGTATCCTTCAAGGCTCCCCATTGTCAGTAGTCCTCTTTTTGATTGCTTTTTAAGATATCGTCACTATCCTAAAAGAACAAAAACACATAGATTTCTGTCTGTACGCAGATGACCTTTACATTATGTGCAACAAAAGAGATCCAAATGATATCCAATCCATCTTCCAACATACATTAAATAGCATCCACATCTGGTCAAAAAGATCTGGCGCCAAACTCTCTTTACAAAAATGTAAGCATTTTCATTCCTGCAGAAAACATAATTGCAGGAGAATAAGTATTGATTTCAATAATATTACAATAGAAAATACGGATAATATTAAGATTTTAGGGTTATATTTTGATAAAAGGAACACATTTAACAAACATTGTACATACATTAAGCAAGATCTGGCCTCCAGACTCAATATAATAAAATACCTTTCCTCAAACAAAAGCCATATCCATACTAACACACTCATAAATTTTACAAAACTTACCATCCTCGCAAAAATTGACTATGGATTGCAAATTTATGGCAAGACCTCGAAATCATCTCTTACGAAAATAATGGGCGCATATCACGCTGCTGTCCGATTTAGCCTCAGGGCCTTTCGGACAACTCCTGTCAAATATCTGCTAGACGAAGGTGGTTTTCTTTCATTAGTAGATCGTGTCGCTTATATTAGAGCACGTTCTATTAACATCATATGTTCTAACAATAACTCAATTTTGGATAAGGAAATAAAGCTACTTAAAACCCGTAAAAATACCATATCTATAAAATCAGGTCTTGTGGAGATGTTCTATATGATAAAGCAAACACAGAAATGGGTATTCAAAAACTCAGGGAAACATATCACTCCCCCTTGGTTGCTATGTTCCGAATCATTTATCAACACGCTTTCTGTATACCCAAAAGACTCAACTAGCCCTCTTATCTATCAACAAGCATTTCTAGAGGCAGCCGCTCCATTAAAGAACAACCACTGGAAATTTCTATTTACGGATGGGTCAAAAAACAATAATGGAACATCTTTTGCAGTAGTCCATGAAAATGGTGATCTCATAGCAAACGGAGTTTTACAAGATCAAACATCACCCTACGAGGCTGAAATACAAGCTGTCCTAAGCGCGTTACAATTCGCCACCAAAAAAAGGAACAAGTACGTTATCTGCACAGACAGCAAAGCAATACTGCATGGAGTTCATAACCTCAACAATCACTCAGAAGAAATATCCACTATTACGACTTCCTTAATAAACTTAAAAAAAAGAATCAAGCTCATGTGGATCCCAGGTCATGTCGATATAACAGGAAATGAGTTAGCAGATAAAGCTGCCAAAGCGGCCTCAACATCTCCCCTTCAGCTATTTATACCATTTCCGAAAAAACGAATCAAATGTGAGATATTACAAGACCTTCACCAAAAATTTCAATACGAATGGAGCAAAGAAATTGGTCATTACAAAAACTTAAATCCAGACAAACACGCAATAAGACTTTCAACCAATACCACAGCTGTAATGAACAAATGTTTTATAAGACTACGCCTTGGGCACACCCGTCTTACACATCTTCACTTGATGAAGAAGGAGTCACAGCCAACGTGCCATTTCTGCAACTCATCTCTTTAACCATCACCCATATCCTTAAGGAATGCCAATCCTTAAACCTCCACCGATCCACCGTATTTCATCAAGATCCCATATCCATACTAAACACCCCAAACGAAGACAATGTCAAAAATATTTTCAACTATTTAAAACTTTTAAATATACATAAATTAATATAAGTTATACATCATTTAACCAAAAGTAACCGATAGCCCTAGTTGCTAGTGTTTTTCACATTTATTGTAATTTCAATTATAATAAATAATAAATAATAATAATAATAATATATTTAGGTATAAAGTCGATTTTGTTGTATATACGCATTAAGCAATCGATATCGAAATGCTTCAAATAACTGGTTTAACATATTTAAGTTAATAAACCTTCTTTAGCGAACTGAAGTGTGCATAAAGCCATGGCGGCATAACGGCAGTGCACCTAGAAGAATTCCGTTAGCTTATATTTAGGTATAAAGTCGATTTTCTTGTATATACACATTTAGCAATCGATATCGAGATGCTTCAAATCATTAGTTTAACATATTTAAGTTAATTAGCCTTCTTCAACGAACTGAAGTTAACATAAAGCCATAACGGCAGTGCATTAAGAAGAATTCCGTCATCTTATATTTAGGTATAAAGTCGATTTTCTTGTATATACACATTTAGCAATCGATATCGAAATGCTTCAAATCATTAGTTTAACATATTTAAGTTAATAAACCTTATTTATCTTACTGAAGTTTACATAAGGCCATAACGGTATAACGGCAGTACATTTGGAAGAATTCCGTAATCTTATATTTAGGTATAAAGTGGATTTTCTTGTATATATATATTTCGCAATTAATATCGAGATGCTTCAACTCATTAATTTAACATATTTAAGTTAATAAACCTTCTTTAACGAACTGAAGTGTGCATAAAGCCATGGCGGCATAACGGCAGTGCATGCAGAAGAATTCCGTTAGCTTATATTTAGGTATAAAGTCGATTTTCTTGTATATACACATTTAGCAATCGATATCGAAATGCTTTAAATCATTAGTTTAACATATTTAAGTTAATAAACCTTCTTTAACGAAGGGAAGTTGGCAAAAAGCCATGACGGCATAACGGCAGTGCATGTAGAAGAATTCCGTTATTTTGTATTTAGGAATAAAGTCGATTTTCTTGTATATACACATTTAGCAATCGATAACGAAATGCTTCAAATCATTAGTTTATCATATTTAAGTTAATTAACCTTATTTATCTTACGAAAGTTTACATAAAGCCATAACGGTATAACGGCAGTGCATTTGGAAGAATTCCGTAATCTTATATTTAGGTATAAAGTCGATTTTCTTGTATTTACATATTAAGCAATCGGTATCGAAATGCTTCAAATCATGAGTTTAACATATTTAAGTTAATTGACCCTCTCTATCTAACTGAATTCTACATAAAGCCTTAACGGCATAACGGCAGTGCATTTAAAAGAATTCCGTTATCTTATATTTAGGTATAAAGTCGATTTTGCTGTATATACACATTTAGCAAGCGATATCGAAATGCTTCAACTCATTAGTTTATCATATTTAAGTTAATTAACCTTCTTTAACGTATTGAAGTTTATATAAAAGCCATGGCGGCATAACGGCAGTGCATTTAGAAGTATTCCGTAATCTTATATTTAGGTATAAAGTCGATTTTCTTGTATATACACATTTAGCAATCGATATCGAGATGCGTCGACTCATTAGTTTAACATATTTAAGTTAATAAACCTTCTTTAACGAAATGATGTGTGCATAAAGCCATGGCGGCATAACGGCAGTGCATGTAGAATTCCGTTAGCTTATATTTAGGTATAAAGTCGATTTTCTTGTATCTACACATTTAGCAGGCGATATCGAAATGCTTCAAATCATTAGTTTATCATATTTAAGTTAATTAACATTCTTTAACGTATTGAAGTTGATATAAAAGCCATGGCGGCATAACGGCAGTGCATTTAGAAGAATTCCGTAAGCTTATATTTAGGTATAAAGTCGATTTTCTTGTATATACACATTTAGCAAGCGATATTGAAATGCTTCAAATCATTAGTTTAACTTATTTAAGGTAATTAACCTTCTTTAACGTATTGAAGTTGATATAAAGCCATGGCGGCATAACGGCAGTGCCTTTAGAAGAATTTCGTAATCTTATATTTCGGTATAAAGTCGATTTTGTTGTATATACACATTTAGCAATCGATATCGAGATGCTTCGACTCATTAGTTTAACATATTTAAGTTAATAAACCTTCTTTAACGAACTGAAGTTGGAATAAAGCCATGGCGGCATAACGGCAGTGCATGTAGAAGAATTCCGTTATCTTATATTTAGGTATAAAGTCGATTTTGTTGTATATACATATTTAGCAATCGATATCGAGATGCTTCAACTCATTAGCTTAACATATTTAAGTTAATAAACTTTCTTTAACGATATGAAGTTGGCATATAGCCACGGCGGCATTGCGGCAGTGCATGTAGAAGAACTCCGTAATCTTTTATTTAGGTATAAAGTCGATTTTCTTTTATATACACATTTAGATATCGATATCGAAATGCTTCAAATCATTAGTTTAACATATTAATTTAATAAACATTTTTTAGCTTACTGAAGTCTACATAAAGCCTTTACGGTATAACGGCAGTGCATTTAGAAGAATCCCGTTATCTTATATTTAGGTATAAATTCGATTTTCTTGTATATACACATTTAGCAAGCGATATCGAAATACTTCAATGCATTAGTTTAACATATTTAAGTTAATTAACCTTCTTTAACGTACTGAAGTTGATATAAAGCCATGGCGGCATAACGGCAGTGCATTTAGAAGAATTCCGTAATCTTATATTTAGGTATTAAGTCGATTTTGTTGTATATACGCATTTAGCAATAGACATCGAAATGCTTCAAATCATGAGTTTAACATATTTAAGATAACTAACCCTCTTTATCTTACTGAAGTCTACAAAAGCCTTAACGGCATAACGGCAGTGCGTTTAGAAGAATTCCATAACCCTCTATTTAGGTATAAAGTCGATTTTTTTGTATATACACATTTAGCAATCGATATCGAAATGCTTCGAATCATTAGTTTAACATATTTAAGTTAATTAACCCTCTTTATCTTACTGAAGTCTACAAAAGCCTCAACGGCATAACGGCAGTGCATTTCGAAGAATTCCGTAATCTTATATTTAGGTATAAAGTCGATTTTCTTGTATATACTCATTTAGCAATCGATATCGAAATGCTTCAAATCATTAGTTAAACATATTTAAGTAAATTAATCCTCTTTTTCTTACTGAAGTCAACAAAAGCCTTAACGGCATAACGGCAGTGCATTTAGAAGAATTACGTAGTCTTATATTTAGGTATGATTTCGATTTTCTTGTATATATTCATTTAGCAATCCATATCGAAATGCTTCGAATCATTAGTTTAACATATTTAAGTTAATTAACCTTCTTTAACGTAATGAAGGTGATATAAAGCCATGGCAGCATAACGACAGTGCATTTAGAAGAATTCCGTAATCTTATATTTAGGTATTAAGTCGATTTTGTTGTATATACGCATTTAGCAATCGACATCGAAATGCTTCAAATCATGAGTTTAACATATTTAAGATAATTAACCCTCTTTATCTTACTGAAGTCTACAAAATCCTTAACGGCATAACGGCAGTGCATTTAGAAGAATTCCGTAAACTTATATTTAGGTATAAAGTCGATTTTTTTGTATATACTCATTTAGCAATCCATATCGAAATGCTTCGAATCATTAGTTTAACATATTTAAGTTAATTAACCCTCTTTATCTTACTGAAGTCTACAAAAGACTTATCGGCATAACGGCAGTGCATTTCGAAGAATTCCGTAATCTTATATTTAGGTATAAAGTCGATTTTCTTGTATATACTCATTTAGCAATCGATATCGAA
>CM050324.1:3106711-3133792 GCA_027475135.1 Bactrocera correcta | reverse complement strand
AGTTGGTTAACCTTCTTACACGTATTGAAGGTGATACAAAGCCATGGCGGCATAACAACAGTACATTTAGAAGAATTCCGTTATCTTATATTTAGGTATAAAGTCGATTTTGTTGTATATACACATTTAGCAATCGATATCGAGATGCTTCAACTCATTAGTTTAATATATTTAAATTAATAAACCTTCTTTAATGGACTGAAGTTGGCATAAAGCCATGGCGGCATAACGGCAGTGCATGTAGAAGAATTCCGTTATTTTATATTTAGGTATAAAGTCGATTTTCTTGTATCCACACATTCAGCAATCGATATCGAAATGCTTCAAATCATTAGTTTAACATATTTAAGTTAATTAACCTTCTTTATCTTACTGAAGTATACATAAAGCCAAAACGGAATAACGGCAGTGCATTTGGAAGAATTCCGTAATCTTATATTTAGGTAAAAAGTCGATTTTTTTGTATATACACATTTAGCTATCGATATCGAAATGCTTCAAATCATTTGTTTAACATATTTAAGTTAATAAACGTTCTTTAACGCACTGAAGTCTTCATAAAGCCTTAACGGTATAAATGCAGTGCATTCAGAAGAATTCCGTTATCTTATATTTAGGTACATATAAAGTCGATTTTCTTGTATACACATATTTAGCAAGCGATATCGAATTGCTTCAAATCATTAGTTTAACATATTTAAGTTAATTAACTTTCTTTAACGTATTGAAGTTGATATAAAGCCTTGGCGGCATAACGGCAGTGCATTTAGAAGAATTCCGTTATCTTATATTTAGGTATAAAGTCGATTTTGTTGTATATACACATTTAGCAATCGATATCGAGATGCTTCAACTCATTAGCTTAACATATTTAAGTTAATGAACCTTCTTTAACGATCTGAATTTGGCACATAGCCACGGCGGTATAACGGAAGTGCATGTAGCAGAATTTCGTAACCTTTTATTAAGGTATAAATTCGATTTTCTTTTATATACACATTAAGATATCGATATCGAAATGCTTCAAATCATTAGTTTAACATATTAAATTAATAAACATTTTTTAGCTTACTGAAGTCTACATAAAGCCTTAACGGTATAACGGCAGTGCATTTAGAAGAATTCCGTTATCTTATATTTAGGTATAAAGTCGATTTTGTTGTATATACACATTTAGCAATCGATATCGAGATGCTTCAACTCATTAGTTTAACATATTTAAGTTAATAACCTTCTTTATCTGAATTTGGCATATAGCCACGGCGGTATAACGGCAGTGCATGTAGAAGAATTCCGTTATCTTATATTTAGGTATAAAGTCGATTTTCTTGTATATACACATTTAGCAATCGATATCGAAATGCTTCAAATCATTAGTTTAACATATTAAATTAATAAACATTTTTTAGCTTACTGAAGTCTACATAAAGCCTTAGCGGTATAACGGCAGTGCATTTAGAAGAATTCCGTTATCTTATATTTAGGTATAAAGTCGATTTTCTTGTATATACACATTTAGCAATCGATATCGAAATGCTTCAATCATTAGTTAACATATTTAAGTTAATAAACCTTCTTTAACGACTGAAGTTTGGCATAAAGCCAGGCGGTATAACGGCAGTGCATGTAGAAGAATTCCGTATCTTATATTTAGGTATAAAGTCGATTTTCTGTATATACACATTTAGAATCGATATCGAAATGCTTCAAATCATTAGTTTAACATATTTTAAAATTTAATAAACTTTTTAGCTTACTGAAGTCTACATAAAGCCAATGCTATAACGGCAGTGCATTTAGAAGAATTCCGTTATGTTATATTTAGGTATATGGTCGATTTTCTTGTATATACACATTAAGCAATCGATAACGAAATGCTTCAAGTCATTAGTTTAACATATTAAGTTAATTAACTATCTTCAACGATCTGAATTTGGCATATAGCCACGGCGGCATTACGGCAGTGCATTTATAAGAATTCCGTAATCTTTTATTTAGGTATAAAGTCGATTTTCTTTTGTATACACATTTAGATATCGATATCGAAATGCTTCAAATCATTAGATTAACATATTAAATGAATAAACATTTTTTAGCTTACTGAAGTTTACATAAAGCCTTAACGGTATAACGGCAGCGCATTTAGAAGAATTCCGTTATCTTATATGTATTTAGGTATAAATTCGATTTTCTTGTATATGCACATTTAGCAAGCGATATCGAAAAGCTTCAAATCATTAGTTGAACATATTTAAGTTAATTAACCTTCTTTATCCTACTGAAGTTTACATAAAGCCATAACGGTATAACGGCAGTGCATTTGGAAGAATTCCGTAATCTTATATTTACGTATAAAGTCGATTTTGTTGTTTATACACATTTAGCAATCGATACCGTGATGCTTCAACTTATTAGCTTAACATATTTAAGTTAATGAACCTTCTTTAACGATCTGAATTTGGCATATAGCCACGGCGGCATAACGGCAGTGCATGTAGAAGAATTCCGTTATCTTATATTAAGGCATAAAGTTGATTTTCTTGTATTTACACATTTAGCAATCGATATCGAAATGCTTCAAATCATTAGTTCAACATATTACATTAATAAACATTTTTAGCTTACTGAAGTCTACATAAAGCCTTAACGGTATAACGGCAGTGCATTTAGAAGCATTACGTTATCTTATATTTAGGTATAAAGTCGATTTTCTTGTATATATATATTTAGCAATCGATATCGAAATGCTTCAACTCATTAGCTTAACATATTTAAGTTAATAAACCTTCTTTAACGATCTGAATTTGGCATATAGCCACGGCGGTATTACGGCAGTGCATGTAGAAGAATTCCGTAATCTTTTATTTAGGTAAAAAGTCGATTTTCTGTTATATACACATTTAGATATCGATATCGAAATGCTTCAAATCATTAGTTTAACATATTAATTTAATAAACATTTTTTAGCTTACTGAAGTCTACATAAAGCCTTAACGGTATAACGGCAGTGCATTTAGAAGAATTCCGTTATTTATATTTAGGTATAAGTCGATTTTCTTGTATATATACATTTAGCAATCGATAACGAAATGCTTCAAGTCATTAGTTTAACATATTTAAGTTAATTAACCATTTTTCAACGATCTGAATTTGGCATATAGCCACGGCGGCATTACGGCAGTGCATGTAGAAGAATTCCGTAATCTTTTATTTAGGTATAAAGTCGATTTTCTTTTATATACACATTTAGATATCGATATCGAAATGCTTCAAATCATTAGATTTTAAAATATTAAATGAATAAACATTTTTTAGCTTACTGAAGTTTACATAAAGCCTTAACGGTATAACGGCAGCGCATTTAGAAGAATTCCGTTATCTTATATTTAGGTATAAAGTCGATTTTGTTGTATATACACATTTAGCAATCGATATCGAAATGCTTCAATCATTAGTTTAACATATTTAAGTTAATAAACCTTCTTTAACGACTGAAGTTTGGACATAAAGCCATGGCGGTATAACGGCAGTGCATGTAGAAGAATTCCGTAATCTTATATTTAGGTATAAAGTCGATTTTCTTGTATATACACATTTAGCAATCGATATCGAAATGCTTCAAATCATTAGTTTAACATATTTAAGTTAATAAACCTTCTTTAGCTTACTGAAGTCTACGAAAAGCCTTAGCGGTATAACGGCAGTGCATTTAGAAGAATTCCGTTATTTTATATTTAGGTATAAATTCGATTTTCTTGTATATACACATTTAGCAATCGATATCGAAATGCTTCAATCATTAGTTTAACATATTTAAGTTAATAAACCTTCTTTAACGTACTGAAGTATACATAAAGCCATGGCGGCATAACGGCAGTGCATTTAGAAGAATTCCGTTATCTTATATTTAGGTATAAAGTCGATTTTGTTGTATATACACATTTAGCAATCGATATCGAAATGCTTCAAATCATTAGTTTAACATATTTAAGTTAATAAACCTTCTTTAACGATCTGAATTTGGCACATAGCCACGGCGGTATAACGGCAGTGCATGCAGCAGAATTTCGTAACCTTTTATTTAGGTATAAATTCGATTTTCTTTTATATACACATTTAGATATCGATATCGAAATGCTTCAAATCATTAGTTTAACATATTGAATTAATAAACATTTGCTAGCTTACTGAAGTCTACATAAAGCCATAACGGTATAACGGCAGTGCATTTGGAAGAATTCCGTAATCTTATATTTAGGTATAAAGTCGATTTTGTTGTATGTATATACACATTTAGCAATCGATATCGAGATGCTTTAACTCATTAGTTTAACATATTTAAGTTAATAAACCTTCTTTAACGGACTGAAATTGGCATAAAGCCATGGCGGCATAACGGCAGTGCATGTAGAAGAATTCCGTTATTTTATATTTAGGTATAAAGTTGATTTTCGTGTATATACACATTTAGCAATCGATATCGAAATGCTTCAAATCATAAGTTTAACATATTTAAGTTAATTAATCCTCTTTGTCTTACTGAAGTCTACAAAAGCCTTAACGGCATAACGGCAGTGCATTTGGAAGAGTTCCGTAATCTTATATTTAGGTATAAAGTCGATTTTCTTGTATCTACACATTCAGCAATCGATATCGAAATGCTTCAAATCATTATTTTAACATATTTAAGTTAATTAACCTTCTTTATCTTACTGAAGTATACATAAAGCCAAAACGGAATAACGGCAGTGCATTTGGAAGAATTCCGGAATCTTATATTTAGGTAAAAAGTCGATTTTTTTGTATATACACATTTAGCTATCGATATCGAAATGCTTCAAATCATTCGTTTAACATATTTAAGTTAGTTAACCTTCTTTAACGTAATGAAGGTGATATAGGGCCATGGCGGCATAACGACTGTGCATTTAGAAGAATTCCGTAATCTTATATTTTGGTATAAAGTCGATTTTCTTGTATATACACATTTAGCAATCGATATCGAAATGCCTCAAATCATTAGTTTAACATATTTAAGTTAATAAACGTTCTTTAACGCACTGAAGTCTTCATAAAGCCTTAACGGTATAACTGCAGTGCATTCAGAAGAATTCCGTTACCTTATATTTAGGTATAAACTCGATTTTCTTGTATATACACATGTAGCAAGCGATATCGAATTGCTTCAAATCATTAGTTTAACATATTTAAGTTAATTAACTTTCTTTAACGTATTGAAGTTGATATAAAGCCTTGGCGGCATAACGGCAGTGCATTTAGAAGAATTCCGTAATCTTTTATTTAGGTATAAATCGATTTTCTTTTATATACACATTTAGCAATCGATAACGAAATGCTTCAAATCATTAGTTTAACATATGTGAGTTAATTAACCTTCCTTATATTACTGAAGTTTACATAAAGCCATAACGGTATAACGGCAGTGCATTTGGAAGAATTCCGTAATCTTATATTTAGGTATAAAGTCGATTTTGTTGTATATACACATTTAGCAATCGATATCGAGGTGCTTCAACTCATTAGTTTAACATATTAAATTAATAAACATTTTTTAGCTTACTGAAGTCTACATAAAGCCTTAACGGTATAACGGCAGTGCATTTAGAAGAATTTCGTTATATTATATTTATGTATAAAGTCAATTTTCTTGTATATACACATTTAGCAATCAATATCGAAATGCTTCAAGTCATTAGTTTAACATATTTAAGTTAATAAACCTTCTTTAACGATCTGAATTTGGCATATAGCCACGGCGGCATAATGGCAGTGCATGTAGAAGAATTCCGTTATCTTATATTAAGGCATAAAGTCGATTTTCTTGTATTTACACATTTAGCAATCGATATCGAAATGCTTCAAATCATTAGTTCAACATATTAAATTTATAAACATTTTTTAGCTTACTGAAGTCTACATAAAGCCTTAACGGTATAACGGCAGTGCATTTAGAAGCATTCCGTTTTCTTATATTTAGGTATAAAGTCGATTTTCTTGTATATATATATTTAGCAATCGATATCGAAATGCTTCAACTCATTAGCTTAACATTTTTAAGTTAATAAACCTTCTTTAACGATCTGAATTTGGCATATAGCCACGGCGGTATTACGGCAGTGCATGTAGAAGAATTCCGTAATCTTTTATTTACGTAAAAAGTCGATTTTCTGTTATATACACATTTAGATATCGATACCGAAATGCTTCAAATCATTAGTTTAACATATTAAATTAATAAACATTTTTTAGCTTACTGAAGTCTACATAAAGCCTTAATGCTATAACGGCAGTGCATTTAGAAGAATTCCGTTATGTTATATTTAGGTATATGGTCGATTTTCTTGTATAATACACATTTAGCAATCGATAACGAAATGCTTCAAGTCATTAGTTTAACATATTTAAGTTAATTAACCATCTTCAACGATCTGAATTTGGCATATAGCCACGGCGGCATTACGGCAGTGCATGTAGAAGAATTCCGTAATCTTTTATTTAGGTATAAAGTCGATTTTCTTTTGTATACACATTTAGATATCGATATCGAAATGCTTCAAATCATTAGATTAACATATTAAATGAATAAACATTTTTTAGCTTACTGAAGTTTACATAAAGCCTTAACGGTATAACGGCAGCGCATTTAGAAGAATTCCGTTATCTTATATTTAGGTATAAATTCGATTTTCTTGTATATGCACATTTAGCAAGCGATATCGAAAAGCTTCAAATCATTAGTTGAACATATTTAAGTTAATTAACCTTCTTTATCCTACTGAACTTTACGTAAAGCCATAACGGTATAACGGCAGTGCATTTGGAAGAATTCCGTAATCTTATATTTACGTATAAAGTCGATTTTGTGTTTTATACACATTTAGCAATCGGTACCGTGATGCTTCAACTTATTAGCTTAACATATTTAAGTTAATGAACCTTCTTTAACGATCTGAATTTGGCACATAGCCACGGCGGTATAACGGCAGTGCATGTAGAAAAATTCCGTAATCGTTTATTCAGGTATAAATTCGATTTTCTTTTATATACACATTTAGATATCGATATCGAAATGCTTCAAATCATTCGTTTAACATATTTAAGTTAGTTAACCTTCTTTAAAGTAATGAAGGTGATATAGAGCCATGGCGGCTCAACGACAGTGCATTTAGAAGAATTCCGTAATCTTATATTTAGGTATAAAGTCGATTTTCTTGTATATACACATTTAGCAATCGATATCGAAATGCTTCAAATCAATAGTTTAACATATTTAAGTTAATAAACGTTCTTTAACGCACTGAAGTCTTCATAAAGCCTTAACGATATAACTGCATTGCATTCAGAAGATTTCCGTTATCTTTTATTTAGGTATAAAGTCGATTTTTTTCTATATACACATTTAGCAATCGATAACGAAATGCTTCAAATCATTAGTTTAACATATGTTAGTTAATTAAACTTCTTTATATTACTGAAGTTTACATAAAGCCATAACGGTATAACGGCAGTGCATATAGAAGAATTCCGTTATCTTATATTTAGGCATAAAGTCGATTTTCTTGTATTTACACATTTAGCAATCGTTATCGAAAGGCTTCAAATCATTAGTTTAACATATTAAGTTAATAAACATTATTTAGCTTACTGAAGTCTACATAAAGCCTTAACGGTATAACGGCAGTGCATTTAGAAGAATTCCGTTATCTTATATTTAGGTAAAAAGTCGATTTTCTTGTATATACACATTTAGCAATCGATAACGAAATGCTTCAAGTCACTAGTTTAACATATTTAAGTTAATTAACCTCCTTTATCTTTCTGAAGTTTACATAAAGCCAAAACGAAACAACGGCAGTGCATTTGGAAGAATTCCGGAATCTTATATTTAGGTAAAAAGTCGATTTTTTTGTATATACACATTTAGCTATCGATATCGAAATGCTTCAAATCATTTGTTTAACATATTTAAGTTAATAAACATTTTTTAGCTTACTGAAGTCTACATAAAGCCTTAATGGTATAACGGCAGTGCATTAAGAAGATTTCCGTTATCTTATATTCAGGTATATGGTCGATTTTCTTGTATATACACATTTAGCAATCGATAACGAAATGCTTCAAGTCATTAGTTTAACATATTTAAGTTAATTAACCTTCTTTAACGATCTGAATTTGGCATATAGCCACGGCGGCATTACGGCAGTGCATGTAGAAGAATTACGTAATATTATATTTAGGTATAAAGTCGATTTTCTTTTGTATACACATTTAGATATCGATATCGAAATGCTTCAAATCATTAGATTAACATATTAAATGAATAAACATTTTTTAGCTTACTGAAGTTTACATAAAGCCTTAACGGTATAACGGCAGCGCATTTAGAAGAATTCCGTTATCTTATATTTAGGTATAAATTCGATTTTCTTGTATATACACATTTAGCAAGCGATATCGAAATGCTTCAAATCATTAGTTTAACATATTTATGTTAATTAACCTTCTTTATCCTACTGAAGTTTACATAAAGCCATAACGTTATAACGGCAGTGCATTTGGAAGAATTCCGTAATTTATATTTAGGTATAAAGTCGATTTTGTTGTATATACACATTTAGCAATCGATATCGAGATGCTTCAACTCATTAGCTTAACATATTTAAGTTAATGAACCTTCTTTAACGATCTGAATTTGGCAGTGCATGTAGAAGAATTCCGTAACCTTTTATTTAGGTATAAATTCGATTTTCTTTTATATACACATTTAGATATCGATATCGAAATGCTTCAAATCATTAGTTTAACATATTGAATTAATAAATATTTTATAGCTTACTGAAGTCTACGTAAAGCCTTAGCGGTATAACGGCAGTGCATTTAGAAGAATTCCGTTATCTTATATTTAGATATAAAGTCAATTTTGTTGTAAATACACATTTAGCAATCGATAACGAAATGCCTCAAGTCATTAGTTTAACAAATTTAAGTTAATAAACCTTCTTTAACGGACTGAAGTTGGCATAAAGCCATGGCGGCATAACGGCAGTGCATGTAGAAGAATTCCGTTATTTTATATTTAGGTATAAAGTCGATTTTCGTGTATATACACATTTAGCAATCGATATCGAAATGCTTCAAATCATAAGTTTAACATATTTAAGTTAATTAATCCTCTTTGTCTTACTGAAGTCTACAAAAGCCTTAACGGCATAACGGCAGTGCATTTAGAGGAATTACGTAGTTTTATATTTAGGTATGAATTCGATTTTCTTGTATATACTCATTTAGCAGTCGATATCGAAATGCTTGACATCATTAGTGTAACATATTTAAGTTGGTTAACCTTCTTACACGTATTGAAGGTGATACAAAGCCATGGCGGCATAACAACAGTACATTTAGAAGAATTCCGTTATCTTATATTTAGGTATAAAGTCGATTTTGTTGTATATACACATTTAGCAATCGATATCGAGATGCTTCAACTCATTAGTTTAATATATTTAAATTAATAAACCTTCTTTAATGGACTGAAGTTGGCATAAAGCCATGGCGGCATAACGGCAGTGCATGTAGAAGCATTCCGTTATCTTATATTTAGGTATAAAGTCGATTTTCTTGTATCCACACATTCAGCAATCGATATCGAAATGCTTCAAATCATTAGTTTAACATATTTAAGTTAATTAACCTTCTTTATCTTACTGAAGTATACATAAAGCCAAAACGGAATAACGGCAGTGCATTTGGAAGAATTCCGGAATCTTATATTTAGGTAAAAAGTCGATTTTTTTGTATATACACATTTAGCTATCGATATCGAAATGCTTCAAATCATTTGTTTAACATATTTAAGTTAATAAACGTTCTTTAACGCACTGAAGTCTTCATAAAGCCTTAACGGTATAAATGCAGTGCATTCAGAAGAATTCCGTTATCTTATATTTAGGTACATATAAAGTCGATTTTCTTGTATACACATATTTAGCAAGCGATATCGAATTGCTTCAAATCATTAGTTTAACATATTTAAGTTAATTAACTTTCTTTAACGTATTGAAGTTGATATAAAGCCTTGGCGGCATAACGGCAGTGCATTTAGAAGAATTCCGTTATCTTATATTTAGGTATAAAGTCGATTTTGTTGTATATACACATTTAGCAATCGATATCGAGATGCTTCAACTCATTAGCTTAACATTTTTAAGTTAATGAACCTTCTTTAACGATCTGAATTTGGCACATAGCCACGGCGGTATAACGGAAGTGCATGTAGCAGAATTTCGTAACCTTTTATTAAGGTATAAATTCGATTTTCTTTTATATACACATTAAGATATCGATATCGAAATGCTTCAAATCATTAGTTTAACATATTGAATTAATAAACATTTTCTAGCTTACTGAAGTCTACATAAAGCCATAACGGTATAACGGCAGTGCATTTGGAAGAATTTCGTAATCTTATATTTAGGTATAAAGTCGATTTTGTTGTATGTATATACACATTTAGCAATCGATATCGAGATGCTTTAACTAATTAGTTTAACATAATTAAGTTAATAAACCTTCCTTAACGGACTGAAATTGGCATAAAGCCATGGCGGCATAACGGCAGTGCATGTAGAAGAATTCCGTTATTTTATATTTAGGTATAAAGTTGATTTTCGTGTATATACACATTTAGCAATCGATATCGAAATGCTTCAAATCATAAGTTTAACATATTTAAGTTAATTAATCCTCTTTGTCTTACTGAAGTCTACAAAAGCCTTAACGGCATAACGGCAGTGCATTTGGAAGAGTTCCGTAATCTTATATTTAGGTATAAAGTCGACTTTCTTGTATCTACACATTCAGCAATCGTTATCGAAATGCTTCAAATCATTATTTTAACATATTTAAGTTAATTAACCTTCTTTATCTTACTGAAGTATACATAAAGCCAAAACGGAATAGCGGCAGTGCATTTGGAAGAATTCCGGAATCTTATATTTAGGTAAAAAGTCGATTTTTTTGTATATACACATTTAGCTATCGATATCGAAATGCTTCAAATCATTCGTTTAACATATTTAAGTTAGTTAACCTTCTTTAACGTAATGAAGGTGATATAGGGCCATGGCGGCATAACGACTGTGCATTTAGAAGAATTCCGTAATCTTATTTTTTGGTATAAAGTCGATTTTCTTGAATATACGCAATCGATATCGAAATGCCTCAAATCATTAGTTTAACATATTTAAGTTAATAAACGTTCTTTAACGCACTGAAGTCTTCATAAAGCCTTAACGGTATAACTGCAGTGCATTCAGAAGAATTCCGTTACCTTATATTTAGGTATAAACTCGATTTTCTTGTATATACACATGTAGCAAGCGATATCGAATTGCTTCAAATCATTAGTTTAACATATTTAAGTTAATTAACTTTCTTTAACGTATTGAAGTTGATATAAAGCCTTGGCGGCATAACGGCAGTGCATTTAGAAGAATTCCGTAATCTTTTATTTAGGTATAAATCGATTTTCTTTTATATACACATTTAGCAATCGATAACGAAATGCTTCAAATCATTAGTTTAACATATGTGAGTTAATTAACCTTCCTTATATTACTGAAGTTTACATAAAGCCATAACGGTATAACGGCAGTGCATGTGGAAGAATTCCGTAATCTTATATTTAGGTATAAAGTCGATTTTGTTGTATATACACATTTAGCAATCGATATCGAGATGCTTCAACTCATTAGTTTAACATATTAAATTAATAAACATTTTTTAGCTTACTGAAGTCTACATTAAGCCTTAACGGTATAACGGCAGTGCATTTAGAAGAATTCCGTTATTTTATATTTAGGTATAAAGTCAATTTTCTTGTATATACACATTTAGCAATCAATATCGAAATGCTTCAAGTCATTAGTTTAACATATTTAAGTTAATTAACCTTCTTTATCTGAATTTGGCATATAGCCACGGCGGCATAATGGCAGTGCATGTAGAAGAATTCCGTTATCTTATATTAAGGCATAAAGTCGATTTTCTTGTATTTACACATTTAGCAATCGATATCGAAATGCTTCAAATCATTAGTTCAACATATTAAATTAATAAACATTTTTTAGCTTACTGAAGTCTACATAAAGCCTTAACGGTATAACGGCAGTGCATTTAGAAGCATTCCGTTTTCTTATATTTAGGTATAAAGTCGATTTTCTTGTATATATATATTTAGCAATCGATATCGAAATGCTTCAACTCATTAGCTTAACATATTTAAGTTAATAAACCTTCTTTAACGATCTGAATTTGGCATATAGCCACGGCGGTATTACGGCAGTGCGTGTAGAAGAATTCCGTAATCTTTTATTTACGTAAAAAGTCGATTTTCTGTTATATACACATTTAGATATCGATATCGAAATGCTTCAAATCATTAGTTTAACATATTAAATTAATAAACATTTTTTAGCTTACTGAAGTCTACATAAAGCCTTAATGCTATAACGGCAGTGCATTTAGAAGAATTCCGTTATGTTATATTTAGGTATATGGTCGATTTTCTTGTATATACACATTAAGCAATCGATAACGAAATGCAACAAGTCATTAGTTTAACATATTTAAGTTAATTAACTATCTTCAACGATCTGAATTTGGCATATAGCCACGGCGGCATTACGGCAGTGCATTTATAAGAATTCCGTAATCTTTTATTTAGGTATAAAGTCGATTTTCTTTTGTATACACATTTAGATATCGATATCGAAATGCTTCAAATCATTAGATTAACATATTAAATGAATAAACATTTTTTAGCTTACTGAAGTTTACATAAAGCCTTAACGGTATAACGGCAGCGCATTTAGAAGAATTCCGTTATCTTATATGTATTTAGGTATAAATTCGATTTTCTTGTATATGCACATTTAGCAAGCGATATCGAAAAGCTTCAAATCATTAGTTGAACATATTTAAGTTAATTAACCTTCTTTATCCTACTGAAGTTTACATAAAGCCATAACGGTATAACGGCAGTGCATTTGGAAGAATTCCGTAATCTTATATTTACGTATAAAGTCGATTTTGTTGTTTATACACATTTAGCAATCGATACCGTGATGCTTCAACTTATTAGCTTAACATATTTAAGTTAATGAACCTTCTTTAACGATCTGAATTTGGCATATAGCCACGGCGGCATAACGGCAGTGCATGTAGAAGAATTCCGTTATCTTATATTAAGGCATAAAGTCGATTTTCTTGTATTTACACATTTAGCAATCGATATCGAAATGCTTCAAATCATTAGTTCAACATATTAATTAATAAACATTTTTTAGCTTACTGAAGTCTACATAAAGCCTTAACGGTATAACGGCAGTGCATTTAGAAGCATTCCGTTTCTTATATTTAGGTATAAAGTCGATTTTCTTTATATATATATTTAGCAATCGATATCGAAATGCTTCAACTCATTAGCTTAACATATTTAAGTTAATAAACCTTCTTTAACGATCTGAATTTGGCATATAGCCACGGCGGTATTACGGCAGTGCTGTAGAAGAATTCCGTAATCTTTTATTTAGGTAAAAAGTCGATTTTCTGTTATATACACATTTAGATATCGATATCGAAATGCTTCAAATCATTAGTTTAACATATTAATTTAATAAACATTTTTTAGCTTACTGAAGTCTACATAAAGCCTTAATGCTATAACGGCAGTGCATTTAGAAGAATTCCGTTATGTTATATTTAGGTATATGGTCGATTTTCTTGTATATAACATTTAGCAATCGATAACGAAATGCTCAAGTCATTAGTTTAACATATTTAAGTTAATTAACCATCTTCAACGATCTGAATTTGGCATATAGCCACGGCGGCATTACGGCAGTGCATTAAAGAATTCCGTAATCTTTTATTTAGGTATAAAGTCGATTTTCTTTTGTATACACATTTAGATATCGATATCGAAATGCTTCAAATCATTAGATTAACATATTAAATGAATAAACATTTTTTAGCTTACTGAAGTTTACATAAAGCCTTAACGGTATAACGGCAGCGCATTTAGAAGAATTCCGTTATCTTATATTTAGGTATAAATTCGATTTTCTTGTATATCACATTTAGCAAGCGATATCGAAAGCTTCAAATCATTAGTTTAACATATTTAGTTAATTAACCTTCTTTATCCTACTGAAGTTTACATAAAGCCATAACGTTATAACGGCAGTGCATTTGGAAGAATTCCGTAATCTTATATTTAGGTATAAAGTCGATTTTGTTGTTTATACACATTTAGCAATCGATACGGATGCTTCAACTATTAGCTTAACATATTTAAGTTAATGAACCTTCTTTAACGATCTGAATTTGGCAATAGCCACGGCGGATAACGGCAGTGCATGTAGAAGAATTCCGTAACCTTTTATTTAGGTATAAATTCGATTTTCTTTTATATACACATTTAGATATCGATATCGAAATGCTTCAAATCATTAGTTTAACATATTGAATTAATAAACATTTTATAGCTTACTGAAGTCTACGTAAAGCCTTAGCGGTATAACGGCAGTGCATTTAGAAGAATTCCGTTATCTTATATTTAGATATAAAGTCAATTTTGTTGTAAATACACATTTAGCAATCGATAACGAAATGCCTCAAGTCATTAGTTTAACATATTTAAGTTAATAAACCTTCTTTAACGGACTGAAGTTGGCATAAAGCCATGGCGGCATAACGGCAGTGCATGTAGAAGAATTCCGTTATTTTATATTTAGGTATAAAGTCGATTTTCGTGTATATACACATTTAGCAATCGATATCGAAATGCTTCAAATCATAAGTTTAACATATTTAAGTTAATTAATCCTCTTTGTCTTACTGAAGTCTACAAAAGCCTTAACGGCATAACGGCAGTGCATTTAGAGGAATTACGTAGTTTTATATTTAGGTATGAATTCGATTTTCTTGTATATACTCATTTAGCAGTCGATATCGAAATGCTTCACATCATTAGTGTAACATATTTAAGTTAATAAACCTTCTTACACGTATTGAAGGTGATACAAAGCCATGGCGGCATAACAACAGTACATTTAGAAGAATTCCGTTATCTTATATTTAGGTATAAAGTCGATTTTGTTGTATATACACATTTAGCAATCGATATCGAGATGCTTCAACTCATTAGTTTAATATATTTAAGTTAATAAACCTTCTTTAATGGAATGAATTGCATAAAGTCCAAGAATAACGGCAGTGCATTTGGAAGAATTCCGTTTTTTTATTTGGTATAAAGTCGATTTTCTTGTATACACATTAGATCGATATCAATTTCAAATCATTGTTTAACATTTAAGTTAATAACTCTTTTAATCACTGAAGCAAAAATCCTACATAACGGCAGTGCATTTGGAAGAATTCCGGAATCTTATATTTAGGTAAAAAGTCGATTTTTTTGTATATACACATTTAGTTATCGATATCGAAATGCTTCAAATCATTTGTTTAACATATTTAAGTTAATAAACGTTCTTTAACGCACTGAAGTCTTCATAAAGCCTTAACGGTATAAATGCAGTGCATTCAGAAGAATTCCGTTATCTTATATTTAGGTACATATAAAGTCGATTTTCTTGTACACACATATTTAGCAAGCGATATCGAATTGCTTCAAATCATTAGTTTAACATATTTAAAATAATTAACTTTCTTTAACGTATTGAAGTTGATATAAAGCCTTGGCGGCATAACGGCAGTGCATTTAGAAGAATTCCGTTATCTTATATTTAGGTATAAAGTCGATTTTGTTGTATATACACATTTAGCAATCGATATCGAGATGCTTCAACTGATTAGCTTAACATATTTAAGTTAATGAACCTTCTTTAACGATCTGAATTTGGCACATAGCCACGGCAGTATAACGGCAGTGCATGCAGCAGAATTTCGTAACCTTTTATTTAGGTATAAATTCGATTTTCTTTTATATACACATTTAGATATCGATATCGAAATGCTTCAAATCATTAGTTTAACATATTGAATTAATAAACATTTGCTAGCTTACTGAAGTCTACATAAAGCCATAACGGTATAACGGCAGTGCATTTGGAAGAATTCCGTAATCTTATATTTAGGTATAAAGTCGATTTTGTTGTATGTATATACACATTTAGCAATCGATATCGAGATGCTTTAACTCATTAGTTTAACATATTTAAGTTAATAAACCTTCTTTAACGGACTGAAATTGGCATAAAGCCATGGCGGCATAACGGCAGTGCATGTAGAAGAATTCCGTTATTTTATATTTAGGTATAAAGTTGATGTTTAATCCAAACAAATACTCCTCTGCATTACTCCCACAAATTACAAAAAGTAATAGAGGCGTAATGTAGAGGAGTATAAACCGCCCCAACTTCACGCAACAGGCGAAAAAGGAGGAACAAAGAAGACGATTTTCCCGCGCTTTCACCAAATAGGCTTATTATTATCCCGCCAACAGCAGCGATCAGCAAACATATAAAAAGTAAAAAACACAGTGAATACAAAAAACAACACAAGCGAAACACAAGTGAACACGAAGAAAAACAAAGTTCACAGAAATTAAACAAAATTGTAATATAAAGTATCAGGAATACAACACAAATATCCTCACAAACATCGTTGGAGTTCCAGAAAGAATCCACACCACATTTACAGCGAGGGAATCAACAACAAATCGAAACAGGTTTATAATAAGTTAATAAATTAACATAGAATTACATATTTATATTTCCAAATAACCCACTTAACCATTATTGGTTACACATACACATAATTATATATATATGTATATACCCTGAATTATATTAAACTCGAAATTTATAACGTTAAACTGAAACTAATTATCTTTTAATTAATCGTAATCGGCCCCATACGTCGACATACCCCGACATTTTTGGTCCTTCGAGCCGGATTAATTAAAAGAAAAAGTCTTCGTGGGAATTTTAACAACAATATCATCGTTGGAATTCCACAACCCAACCTGAAGGTTTTAAAAAGTGCACCCAACAAACAAAAACTCTACACGCTGAAGCAACAAATACCCCAGCAAGTAAATAAAAACAAAAACAAACCGAAATTAACAAACCGGAAAAAATTTGTAAGTGCGACCCATATATTTCTAAATATATTATAATAATACAATATAAAGTGCAAATCAAAAAATTGTTAAAAAACACCCAATTGCCAAATTGTGTCCTTAAACCGACTTAAGCACAATTTATTTGTTTTATTGGGTTAACAAACATTTGATCTGCACTATTTAATTATATGTATATACACATATTTACATATACTTACCCAAGAGAAGAAGTGCAATAATAAAATATATGCATATAATTTGCCGTCGGCTATTGCATTCTTCTCGTTGAACTCAAATTATATATATAAATAAATATACACCCGCCGCTACATACCTGCATACGAATAGCGCACCCATTCGTTTATATTTGTTGGTGACAAAATTTGTTGGCGAACAGCGCGTCAAAAGACAATTACCCAGTAGGAAATTAAAAAGGTGACCCAGTAGGAAAAAGTGCAAAACCCTGCAAATTTTTTATTTATCGATTTTTTTCTACGATTCATCGGAAATTTAATAATTTCGCATCAACATTAACAATCGGACACTATCGAGATAAGAAAAAGCCAATTAATTTGAAATTTTAAAAATAAATAAATCACTATACAAAAGTTTTTTAAAGTTTGTTTTCTTACATTTTCGTAACCCTACGCGACTCATTTTCTCATTTAACCCAAAAATCAAAGATATTTTACCCAAAAATGGAAATGGAGGATTTCAAAATCACAACAACAGATTTGATTGAATTCGTGGAAGACCATCTTCAGACCCAAAGTGAAGATGATTCGGTCTATACCCTAGAAATTAAAAGGGTCGAACTAAATTCGCTCTATGAAAAAGCAAAGCGCTCATACGATGCGATCAGAAGAATTTCTCGCGAAAGTCATGAAACCATCGATTTCTTTAAAGTGAAAGAAAAATATCAAAAAAGTTATCAAATGTACCTCTCTTGCTTAGCTTCCATCAACGAAGATGTAGATGCGCGTAAAACACAAGTGTCAACCCAACCCATTAAGGAAAGGACTTCAGAAGCCACAATGATGGATTTCGCTCCTGCAGTTCACCTTCCACCATGCGACACCGACATCTTTTACGGAGATTACACAACTTGGCCCACCTTTCGGGATATGTTTACAGCCCTGTATATCCGTAACCCAAGGATTAGTAACGTTGAAAGACTCTTTCACCTTACTCAGAAGACCCGAGGAGAAGCAAGAGAGGTTATTCAAAACGCACCCCTAACAAATGATGGTTTCATACTCGCCTGGAAAAATTTAGTCGACCAATACGAAAATAAGAGGTTGCAGGTAAACACCCAATTAAAGACCCTTTTTAACCTACCCCAAGTAACTCAGGAAACAGGTTGTGCTATAAAAAGCTTACAACGTTCGGTCAATAACGTTTTAACCAATTTACACAATCTTGAGATTGACACACAAAGCTGGGATCCGATATTAATATATCTTTGTAGTTCCAAACTACCTAAACAAACTCTCGAAATGTTTGAATATACCCTAGCTGATAATTCAGATATACCAACGTGGTCAAATTTCGACAGTTTTTTAACCCACAAATACAAAACCCTCGAATCTGTTGGAAACTTCAAAGCTTCAGTAGCAAAATTACCCCCATTCCACACCGGTGCAATTAAAAGAACAGATGAAAAGAAATACAACACTTTTCATGCAAACGTGGTTGAAACGCCAATTGCTAGACCCTCTAATACCCAAAGAAATAGTAATTTCAACTTTACTCAACATAATACAGATACAGAAAGCTGTAAGCTCTGTAAAAAACAGCACCCTATTCGAGAATGTCCCAAATTTCTCGCAATGAATGTGGAGTCACGTATCTCCACAATCAAAAAATATGGTTATTGCTATAACTGCTTGGCCATATCACACAGCTACAAGAACTGTGTGAGTAAATTCTCGTGTCGTAAGTGTCACAAAAAACACAATACTCTGATACACAGAGAATCCAGCTTTCGACCTGAATCCACTCCGGAAATACCAAACGTCACTAGTTCGAACCATGAAAACGCTTCAAGTACCGCACTACCCACCCAAAGCACAAATACAAATCGGCAAGCCTACACTACAACTATACAGTCCACTATATCATCAACCCAAGACCCACCCAACCCAAGTAGGAAGCAGATATTACTCGGTACTGCAATGGTTCAAATAGAACATAATGGCCAGCGATATTCCGCGAGAGCCCTTATTGATTCAGGATCGGAAGCCACATTTATATCTCGAAGACTTCAGAGAAGCTTGGATATACCCACCCACTCTGTATCAGCCCAAGTGACCGGACTAAACAATGCAGTTTCAGCAACACCAACGAACATTTGTGAAATAACGCTTTGCTCACCCTTAAATACAAATTATAAGCTATCAGCACAGGCATTTATACTAAATAGCCTAACTGATAATTTACCCTCATACCTTATAGATCCAAAGCAGTGTCTTAAAAATCTTGGATTCACTTTAGCCGACACCCAATTTCACAAACCCAGACCCGTGGATATATTAATCGGCAATGATATTTATCCAAGTATTTTACTCAATGGAGTAAAGAGGAACATACTAGGTTCACTCTTAGCTCAAGAGACAGAATTCGGATGGATATTGTCCGGACCCATAACTCAACCCTCCCAAAATTCCGCCATAGTATCATTTCACAATAAAGTGAATCCCGAGAGTCTTCTCACACGTTTTTGGGAGGTGGAGGAAATCCCAAAGGAATCCGTAGTTTCCAAATCGGACCAAATTTGTGAGGAAATTTTCCAAAAAACTACCCGTCGTAATCCAGATGGGCGCTATATAGTAACCCTACCCTTCAAAGAACCCGACAATATTGATATCGGGCAATCTAGACATATAGCGTTGGCCCAATTTCTCAGAAATGAACGAGCTTTACTTAAAAAACCCGAAGTGAAAGCAGATTACGACAAAGCAATCATGGAATATTTGGAACTCGGACAAATGAAGAAAGTAGAGTATGACCCTTCTGGTAAAGCGACCCAATATTACTTACCACACCACGCGGTCATTAAACCCGACCGTATAACCACGAAATTGCGTGTGGTATTTAACGCATCTTGCCCCACGTCAAATCACAAAAGCTTGAATGACGTCTTACATATCGGGCCTACTTTACAGAAAGACCTTGTCATTCTGATAACAAATTGGCGACTCTTCCAATTCGTTTTTAATGCGGATATTCAGAAAATGTACCGGCAAATACTCGTAGACCCTAAACACACTCGGTTCCAAAGGATACTATTTAGGAAGTCCCCAGAAGACACAATAGAAGACTTCGAATTGCACACAGTCACGTTCGGCATAAATTGTGCGCCGTATTTAGCGATCCGTACCCTCATGAAGCTAGCCGATGATGTTGAAGAAACCCACCCATTAGCAGCCAAAATACTTCGCCAGGAAATGTATGTAGACGATGTTTTAGCTGGAACACATGACCTGACCACGGCAAAATCAGCACGAGATGAACTCATTTCCGCTCTGAAGACCCCAGGATTCGCTCTGCGAAAATGGACCTCCAATGACCCACACATTCTGAAAGGACTTCCACAGGATCATCTTTTAGAGACGGAAACACTCAACCTTTCGGAACCCGAGAACACCAAAACCCTAGGCATTCGATGGAACTCCAAAAAGGATTCATTTTTCTTCCTCGTCAACCCAATGGAGAAAAAACCCGCATACACCAAACGTGAAGTTTTACCAGCCATAGCAAAATTGTTTGACCCAGCCGGTTGGCTTAGTCCAATAATAATCACGGCAAAAATAATTATGCAACAAATATGGCTGGATAAAACTGACTGGGATGAAAGCCTGAAGCCCCTCACCCTTCATCGATGGAACAGTTTCGTAAAGGATTACGACAACATAAACAAAATTGAAATACCCAGGTGGACCCATTTCAAGCCAACAGCCACCATTGAATTCCACGGTTTCTCTGATGCTTCAGAAAAAGCATATGCCGCGACACTTTATATAAGGGTTTCAGTTGGAGACAAAATATGGACAACTCTCTTAGTCTCAAAAACAAGAGTTGCTCCCATTAAAACCGTATCCCTACCTAGATTGGAACTCTGCGGAGCGGTTCTGCTAGCTAACCTTGTTAACTCTACTCTATCCCAACTTCACCTAACCCAATATAAAAATTATTTTTGGACTGACTCAACCATAGTTCTTGCTTGGTTAAACAAACCACCCTGTTCATGGACCACTTTCGTTTCACATCGAGTAGCTGCAGTCACCGAGAAAGTGGGAGTCGATAATTGGAACCATGTGGAAAGCCAAGACAATCCCGCAGACTTGGCAAGCCGAGGATGTACACCCACCGATCTATTGAATTACAACCTCTGGTGGCATGGACCCCAATGGCTACAACACGAAAAGGAGCATTTTCCAGCATCGGAGAAAACATACAACACTACCGTGGAGTTCAAACCCGTTAAGACGTTTGCGATAACCACCCAAGAGGATATACTAGAAAGGTTTTCCTCATTCCCCAGAGCTATTCGCGTTATCGCTTACCTATTCAGGTTTTGCGCAAATGCCTCACCAAGGAGGCGAGGAATTGTTTACTTAAACCACGAAATAACCCCGGAAGAGTTCAAAACAACCCGAATGAAGTTAATTATTCAAACCCAAAAAACACATTTCCGAGAAGAATATGATGCATTGACCCGTAAAACCCAAATACATAAGAAAAGTTCATTATTGACTTTAAATCCATTCATTGACCCTAAAGGAGTTATGCGAAGTGACGGAAGATTAACTAATTCCGCAGCACTATCATATAACGAGCGTCACCCTATCCTATTACCCTATAATAGCCGTATGACAAAATTACTAACTCAATTTACCCATTTAGCAACGCTACACGGCGGAAATCAGCTAGTTCTTCGACTCCTAAGGACAGAATTCTGGATACCCAAAGCAAAGATGCTGATTAAAACAATCATTCATCAATGCAAAACGTGCATCATACACAACAAGGCTCAACAAACCCAAATAATGGCAGCTCTTCCAAATGAACGAACCATCCTAACCCGGCCGTTTGCTAACACTGGTATCGATTTCGCTGGACCCTATGACATCAAAAACTACACTGGGAGAGCATGCCTAATCACCAAAGGATATATATGTGTATTTGTATGCTTCTCAACTAAAGCAATACATCTCGAACCCGTTAGCGATCTCACTACACAAGCCTTCCTAGCAGCATTCTCTCGTTTCTTCTCGAGGCGTGGATGCCCCGCCAATCTTTATTCCGACAACGGAACAAACTTTATAGGAGCTTCACAGTTGCTAGTTAAAGATCGGCGTGAATTCCTACATACACTTCGAACTCAAATTGCATCTCTCCATAGCCATCAAAATATCTCATGGCACTTCAACCCACCAGGAGCTCCACATATGGGTGGATTATGGGAAGCAGGCGTAAAAAGTCTAAAAACCCACCTAAAAAAGATCGCAAAACTACAAAAATTCACGTTCCCAAGAATTTGCTACCCTATTGACCCGCATTGAAAGCTGTTTAAACTCTCGACCCATAAGCCCCATAAGTGATGACTCAACAAGCTTGGAACCTCTAACTCCAGGACACTTCCTTATAGGTACCCCATTGCTAACCCCTGCCGAACCCAATTTAGAGGATGCAAATTTAAGCATCGTTAACAGATGGCAGAAACTAAAAATACTCTACCAGCACATTTGCAAGAGATGGAAGGAAGAGTACCTTAAGGAACTACACAAACGATATAAATGGAAATACCCACATCGTAATGTTGAAGTTAACGACTTAGTCGTTATAAGAAACGACAATACTTCACCCAACGAATGGAAGCTCGGTCGAATCCAAAAGGTCTTCCCCGGCTTAGACCATAAAACACGAGTGGTTGAAATCCGAACTGCTCAAGGCACAGTAACCCGCCCTGTCACAAAAATTGTGATATTAAATACAGAATAACATACAAGTTTTCTCTTCTTTTTTAGTGAAATGGCCCCAACAATCACCAACTCACCCAAACCTCGTTCTATGAGCCCAACAATCACCAACTCACCCAAACCTCGTCGCATGAGCTCAGCAATTACCATCCGGTCCCGTAGCGCAACCCGTAGCATCACACCGATTTCGGAAGACGAAACGATGTCCCGACGTATTCAACGTTTCAAGTCGACCCTTCCCACTATTCGTGAAGAAAAGGAATGTGATGATCGTACAACACGAAAAACGATCTCACATCGAAGAAAACACACATCATCCCGTCATGTCGCTTGCGGAATATGCAAAAAAGACCACCGTCTAGTGACTTGCGCTACGTACTCGGCATATAATATAAACAAAAAATACGAAGCAGTAATAAAATACCACTACTGCGTTAATTGCTTAGCCAGGTCGCACAAGACAGAAGGATGTACAAGCAAAAATAGATGTTCCGTTTGTCATGGAAAACATCATTCATCCCTACACGGACATCCGAGGCTATACCCGACCAACGATGCCAATGTTGTGGAGAAACATCCACTTGCAATAGAGACCCGACTACCATCCTTACTGGCTAAGCAGACCCTAGTACCCACATTGAAGATACGATTAAGATGCGATGGTGAATGGCATAAAGTTCGAGCCATTTTAAACCCTACCCTCAAAATCACGAATATAGCAGCTGAACTCGTCAAACACTTAAAACTGCCAATTACATACCTCAACACGTATCGTATTTGTAGCATACAAATAAGCTCAAATAATGACACAAAGTTTTCTCTGGAATGTAACGCAGTTATCACCCACAAGCTACCCAAAAAACCCTATGAGCGAGATCTAAGCGACGATGTGCAAATGCGCTTTGAACACTTAGTTCTCGCTGACCCTCAATTCCACAGCAACAGGGAGATAACGTTGGAGATTGGAGCAGATGTGTACCCTCAAATCATCAGAAATGGACTATTCAAACCCGATAATGGTACGGTGGTAGCGCAGAATACAGCATTTGGCTGGACCCTTACTGGCACCATCTAACCATAAGAATATTGCTGATAAATACTCAAAAAAAAAAAAATCTCAATTTTTTCAATACCCAATCAGTTACCCTATTAATACTCAATTATTTCGCAGATTCTGCAAGGTGGCCGGGATGTTTAATCCAAACAAATACTCCTCTGCATTACTCCCACAAATTACAAAAAGTAATAGAGGCGTAATGTAGAGGAGTATAAACCGCCCCAACTTCACGCAACAGGCGAAAAAGGAGGAACAAAGAAGACGATTTTCCCGCGCTTTCACCAAAAAGGCTTATTATTATCCCGCCAACAGCAGCGATCAGCAAACATATAAAAAGTAAAAAACACAGTGAATACAAAAAACAACACAAGCGAAACACAAGTGAACACGAAGAAAAACAAAGTTCACAGAAATTAAACAAAATTGTAATATAAAGTATCAGGAATACAACACAAATATCCTCACAAACATCGTTGGAGTTCCAGAAAGAATCCACACCACATTTACAGCGAGGGAATCAACAACAAATCGAAACAGGTTTATAATAAGTTAATAAATTAACATAGAATTACATATTTATATTTCCAAATAACCCACTTAACCATTATTGGTTACACATACACATAATTATATATATATGTATATACCCTGAATTATATTAAACTCGAAATTTATAACGTTAAACTGAAACTAATTATCTTTTAATTAATCGTAATCGGCCCCATACGTCGACATACCCCGACAGTTGATTTTCGTGTTCATACACATTTAGCAATCGATATCGAAATGCTTCAAATCATAAGTTTAACATATTTAAGTTAATCAATCCTCTTTGTCTTACTGAAGTCTACAAAAGCCTTAACGGCATAACGGCAGTGCATTTGGAAGAGTTCCGTAATCTTATATTTAGGTATAAAGTCGATTTTCTTGTATCTACACATTCAGCAATCGATATCGAAATGCTTCAAATCATTATTTTAACATATTTAAGTTAATTAACCTTCTTTAACTCACTGAAGTATACATAAAGCCAAAACGGAATAACGGCAGTGCATTTGGAAGAATTCCGGAATCTTATATTTAGGTAAAAAGTCGATTTTTTTGTATATACACATTTAGCTATCGATATCGAAATGCCTCAAATCATTCGTTTAACATATTTAAGTTAGTTAACCTTCTTTAACGTAATGAAGGTGATATAGGGCCATGGCGGCATAACGACTGTGCATTTAGAAGAATTCCGTAATCTTATATTTTGGTATAAAGTCGATTTTCTTGTATATACACATTTAGCAATCGATATCGAAATGCCTCAAATCATTAGTTTAACATATTTAAGTTAATAAACGTTCTTTAACGCACTGAAGTCTTCATAAAGCCTTAACGGTATAACTGCAGTGCATTCAGAAGAATTCCGTTACCTTATATTTAGGTATAAACTCGATTTTCTTGTATATACACATGTAGCAAGCGATATCGAATTGCTTCAAATCATTAGTTTAACATATTTAAGTTAATTAACTTTCTTTAACGTATTGAAGTTGATATAAAGCCTTGGCGGCATAACGGCAGTGCATTTAGAAGAATTCCGTAATCTTTTATTTAGGTATAAATCGATTTTCTTTTATATACACATTTAGCAATCGATAACGAAATGCTTCAAATCATTAGTTTAACATATGTGAGTTAATTAACCTTCCTTATATTACTGAAGTTTACATAAAGCCATAACGGTATAACGGCAGTGCATTTGGAAGAATTCCGTTATCATATATTTAGGTATAAAGTCGATTTTGTTGTATATACACATTTAGCAATCGATATCGAGGTGCTTCAACTCATTAGTTTAACATATTAAATTAATAAACATTTTTTAGCTTACTGAAGTCTACATAAAGCCTTAACGGTATAACGGCAGTGCATTTAGAAGAATTCCGTTATCTTATATTTATGTATAAAGTCAATTTTCTTGTATATACACATTTAGCAATCAATATCGAAATGCTTCAAGTCATTAGTTTAACATATTTAAGTTAATTAACCTTCTTTAACGATCTGAATTTGGCATATAGCCACGGCGGCATAATGGCAGTGCATGTAGAAGAATTCCGTTATCTTATATTAAGGCATAAAGTCGATTTTCTTGTATTTACACATTTAGCAATCGATATCGAAATGCTTCAAATCATTAGTTCAACATACTAAATTAATAAACATTTTTTAGCTTACTGAAGTCTACGTAAAGCCTTAACGGTATAACGGCAGTGCATTTAGAAGCATTCCGTTTTCTTATATTTAGGTATAAAGTCGATTTTCTTGTATATATATATTTAGCAATCGATATCGAAATGCTTCAACTCATTAGCTTAACATTTTTAAGTTAATAAACCTTCTTTAACGATCTGAATTTGGCATATAGCCACGGCGGTATTACGGCAGTGCATGTAGAAGAATTCCGTAATCTTTTATTTACGTAAAAAGTCGATTTTCTGTTATATACACATTTAGATATCGATACCGAAATGCTTCAAATCATTAGTTTAACATATTAAATTAATAAACATTTTTTAGCTTACTGAAGTCTACATAAAGCCTTAATGCTATAACGGCAGTGCATTTAGAAGAATTCCGTTATGTTATATTTAGGTATATGGTCGATTTTCTTGTATATACACATTTAGCAATCGATAACGAAATGCTTCAAGTCATTAGTTTAACATATTTAAGTTAATTAACCATCTTCAACGATCTGAATTTGGCATATAGCCACGGCGGCATTACGGCAGTGCATGTATAAGAATTCCGTAATCTTTTATTTAGGTATAAAGTCGATTTTCTTTTGTATACACATTTAGATATCGATATCGAAATGCTTC
>CM050324.1:3082945-3105711 GCA_027475135.1 Bactrocera correcta | reverse complement strand
ACGACTTTATACCTAAATATAAGATTACGGAATTCTTCCAAATTACTGTCGTTTTGGCGCCATGGCTTTATTTCACCTTCAATACGTTAAAGATGGTAAATTAACTTAAATATGTTAAGCTAATGATTTGAAGCATTTCGGTATCGATTTCTAAATGCATATATACCAGAAAATCGACTTTATACCTTAATATAAGATTACGAAATTCTTCCAAATTACTGTCGTTATGGCGTTAAGGCTTTATTTCACCTTCAATACGTTAAAGATGGTTAATTAATTTTAATATGTTAAACTAATGATTTGAAGCATTTCGATATCGGTTGCTAAATGTGTATGTACAAGAACATCGACTTTATACCTAAATATAAGATTAGGGAATTCTTCTACATGCACTGCCATTATGCCGCCATGGTTTGTATCAACTTCAATACGTTAAAGAAGGTAATTATTTTAAGTATGTTAAACTAATGGTTTGAAGCATTTCGATATCGACTGCTAAATGTGTAAATACAACAAAATCGACTTTATACCTAAATATAAAATTATAATATTACGGAGTTCTTCTAAATGCACTGCCGTTATACCGTTAAGGCTTTATGTAGACCTCATTAAGCTAAAAAATGTTTATTAACTTAATATGTTTAACTAATGATTTGAAGCATTTCGATATCGATTGCTAAATGTGCATATGCAAAAAAATCGAATTTAAACCTAAATATAAGCCGTTATGCCGCCATGGCTTTGTGTTAACTTCAGTGCGTTAAAGTAGGTTTGTTAACTTAAATATGTTAAATCAGTTATTTGAAGCATTTCGATATCGATTGCTTAATGCATATATACAAGAAAACCGACTTTATTCCTAAATATAAGATTACGGAATTCTTCCAAATGTACTGTCATTATACCACCATGGCTTTATATCAACTTCAATACGTTAAAAAAGGTTAATTAACTTAAATATGTTAAACTAATGATTTGAAGCATTTAGATGTCGATTGCTTAACGTGTATATACAAAAAAATCGAATTTATACCTAAATATAAGATTACGGATTTCTTCTACATGCACTGCCGTTATGCCGCCATGGCTTTGTGTTAACTTCAGTGCGTCAAAGTAGATTTGTTAACGTAAATATGTCAAACTAATGATTTGAAGCATTTCGATATCGATTGCTAAATGAGTATATTCAAGAAAATCGACTTTATACCTAAATATAAGATTACGGAATTCTTCCAAATGCACTGCCGTTATGCCGTTAAGGCGATTGTAGACTTCAGTAAGATAAAGGGGGTTAATGAACTTAAATATGTTAAACTAATGATTTGAGGCATTTCGATATCGATTGCTAAATGTGTATATACAAGAAAATCGACTTTATACCTAAATATAAGATTACGGAATTCTTCCAAATGTACTGTCGTTATGCCGCCATGGCTATATATCAACTTTAATATGTTAAAGAAGGTTAATTAACTTAAATATGTTAAACTAATGATTTGAGGCATTTCGATATCGATTTCTAAATGTGAATATACAACAAAATCGACTATATACCTAAATATAAGATTACGAAATTCTCACAAATGCACTGCCGTTATACCGTTATGGCTTTATGCCAACTTCAGTTCGTTAAAGAAGGTTTATTAACTTTAATATGTTAAACAAATGATTTGAAGCATTTCGATATCGATTGCTAAATGTGTATATACAACAAAATAGACTTTTTACTTAAATACAAGATTACGTAATTCTTCTAAATGCTTTGCCGTTATGCATGTAAGGCGTTTGTAGACTTCAGTAAGATAAAGAGGGTTAATTAACTTAAATATGTTAAACTAATGATTTGAGGCATTTCGATATCGATTGCTAAATGTGTATGTACAAGAAAATCGACTTTATACCTAAATATATGATAACGGAATTCTTCTACATGTACTGCCGTTATGCCGTTAAGGCGTTTGTAGACTTCAGTAAGATAAAGGGAGTTAATTAATTTAAATATGTTAAACTAATGATTTGAAGCATTTCGATATCGATTGCTAAATGTGTATACACAAGAAAATCGACTTTATACCTAAATATAAGATTACGTAATTCTTCTAAATGCTTTGCCGTTATGCCGTTAAGATGTTTGTAGACTTCAGTAAAATAAAGAGGGTTAATTAACTTAAATATGTTAAACTAATGATTTGAAGCTTTGCGATTTCGATTGCTAAATGAGTATATACTAGAAAAGCGACATTATACCTAAATATAAGATTACGTAATTCTTCCAAATGCTTTGCCGTTATGCCGTTAAGGCGTTTGTAGACTTCAATAAGATAAAGAGGGTTAATTATCTTAAATATGTTAAACTTATGATTTGAAGCATTTCGATTTCGATTGCTAAATGAGTATATACAAGAAAATCGACTTTATACCTAAATATAAAATTACGTAATTCTTCTAAATGCTTTGCCGTTATGCCGTTAAGGCGTTTGTAGACTTCAGTAAGATAAAGAGGGTTAATTAGCTTAAATATGTTAAACTAATGATTTGAAGCATTTCGATATCGATTGCTAAATGTGTATATACAACAAAATCGACTTTATACCTAGTTATAAGATTACGTAATTCTTCTAAATGCACTGCCGTTATGCCGCCATGGCTTTATGTTAACTTCGGTGCGTTTAAGAAGCTTTATTAACTTAGATAAGTTACACTAGTTATTCGAAGCATTTCGAAATCGATCGCTTAATGCATATATACAAGAAAATCGACTTTCTACCTAAATATAAGTTTACGGAATTCTTCTAAATGCACTGCCGTTATGCCGCCATGGCTTTACGTTAACTTCAGTTCGTTTAAGAAGGTTTGTTAACTTAAATATGTTAAACCAGTTATTTGAAGCATTTCGATATCGATTGCTTAATGCATATATACAAGAAAATCGACTTTATACCTAAATAAAAGATTACGGAATTCTTCCAAATGTACTGTCGTTATGCCACCATGGCTTTGTATCAACTTCAATACGTTAAAAAAGGTTAATTAACTTAAATATGCTAAACTAATGATTTGAAGCATTTAGATATCGATTGCTAAATGTGTATATACAACAAAATCGACTTTATACCTAAATATAAGCTTACGGAATTCTTCTAAATGCACTGCCGTTATGCCGCCATGGCTTTATGTTAACTTCGGTGCGATTAAGAAGCTTTATTAACTTATATATGTTAAACTTATGATTTGAAGATTTTCGAAATGGATTGCTAAATGCATATACACAACAAATTCGACTTTATACCTAAATATAAGATTACGGAATTCTTCCAAATGCACTGCCGTTATGCCGTTATGGCTTTATGTTAACTTCAGTTCGTTTAAGAAGGTTTATTAACTTAGATAAGTTACACTAGTTATTTGAAGCATTTCGAAATCGATTGCTTAATGCATATATACAAGAAAATCGACATTCTACCTAAATATAAGTTTACGGAATTCTTCTAAATGCACTGCCGTTGTGCCGTTATGGCTTTATGTTAACTTCAGTACGTTTAAGAAGGTTTGTTAACTTAAATATGTGAAACTAATGATTTGAAGCATTTCGATATCGATTGCTAAATGCGTATATACAACAAAATCGACTTTATACCTAAATATAAGATTACGGAATTCTTCTCAATGCTTTGCCGTTATCCCGTTAAGGAGTTTGTAGACTTCAGTAAGATAGAGAGGGTTAATTAACTTTAATATATTAAAATAATGATTTGAGGCATTTCGATAGCGATTGCTAAATGTGTATATACAACAAAATCGACTTTATACCTAAATATATGATAACGGAATTCTTCTACATGCACTGCCGTTATGCCGTTAAGTCGTTTGTAGACTTCAGTAAGATAAAGGGGGTTAATTAACTTAAATATGTTAAACTAATGATTTGAAGCATTTCGATATCGATTGCCAAATGTGTATATACAAGAAAATCGACTTTATACCTAAATATAAGATTACGGAATTCTTCCAAATGCACTGCCGTTATACCGTTATGGTTTTATGTTAACTTCAGTTAGTTAAAGAAGGTTTGTTAACTTAAATATGTTAAACCAGTTATTTGAAGCATTTCGATATCGATTGCTTAATGCATATATACAAGAAAATTGACTTTATACCTAAATATAAGATTACGTAATTCTTCTAAATGCTTTGCCGTTATACAATTAAGGCGTTTGTAGACTTCAGTAAGATAAAGAGGGTTAATTAACTTAAATATGTTAAACTAATGATTTGAGGCATTTCGATATCGATTGCTAAATGTGTATGTACAACAAAATCGACTTTATACCTAAATATATGATAACGGAATTCTTCCACATGCAGTTATGCCGTTAAGGCGTTTGTAGACTTCAGTAAGATAAAGGGGGTAAATTAACTTAAATATGTTAAACTAATGATTTGAGGCATTTCGATATCGATTGCTAAATGAGTATATATAAGAAAATCGACTTTATACCTAAATATAAGATTACGTAATTCTTCTAAATGCTTTGCCGTTATACAATTAAGGCGTTTGTAGACTTCAGTAAGATAAAGAGGGTTAATTAACTTAAATATGTTAAACTAATGATTTGAGGCATTTCGATATCGATTGCTAAATGTGTATGTACAAGAAAATCGACTTTATACCTATATATAAGATTACGGAATTCTTCTAAATGCTTTACAGTTATGCCGTTAAGGCGTTTGTAGACTTCAGTAAGATAGAGAGGGTTAATTAACTTTAATATATTAAAATAATGATTTGAGGCATTTCGATAGCGATTGCTAAATGTGTATATACAACAAAATCGACTTTATACCTAAATATATGATAACGGAATTCTTCCACATGCAGTTATGCCGTTAAGGCGTTTGTAGACTTCAGTAAGATAAAGGGGGTAAATTAACTTAAATATGTTAAACTAATGATTTGAGGCATTTCGATATCGATTGCTAAATGAGTATATATAAGAAAATCGACTTTATACCTAAATATAAGATTACGTAATTCTTCTAAATGCTTTGCCGTTATACAATTAAGGCGTTTGTAGACTTCAGTAAGATAAAGAGGGTTAATTAACTTAAATATGTTAAACTAATGATTTGAGGCATTTCGATATCGATTGCTAAATGTGTATGTACAAGAAAATCGACTTTATACCTATATATAAGATTACGGAATTCTTCTAAATGCTTTACAGTTATGCCGTTAAGGCGTTTGTAGACTTCAGTAAGATAGAGAGGGTTAATTAACTTTAATATATTAAAATAATGATTTGAGGCATTTCGATAGCGATTGCTAAATGTGTATATACAACAAAATCGACTTTATACCTAAATATATGATAACGGAATTCTTCTACATGCACTGCCGTTATGCCGTTAAGTCGTTTGTAGACTTCAGTAAGATAAAGGGGGTTAATTAACTTAAATATGTTAAACTAATGATTTGAAGCATTTCGATATCGATTGCCAAATGTGTATATACAAGAAAATCGACTTTATACCTAAATATAAGATTACGGAATTCTTCCAAATGCACTGCCGTTATACCGTTATGGTTTTATGTTAACTTCAGTTAGTTAAAGAAGGTTTGTTAACTTAAATATGTTAAACCAGTTATTTGAAGCATTTCGATATCGATTGCTTAATGCATATATACAAGAAAATTGACTTTATACCTAAATATAAGATTACGTAATTCTTCTAAATGCTTTGCCGTTATACAATTAAGGCGTTTGTAGACTTCAGTAAGATAAAGAGGGTTAATTAACTTAAATATGTTAAACTAATGATTTGAGGCATTTCGATATCGATTGCTAAATGTGTATGTACAACAAAATCGACTTTATACCTAAATATATGATAACGGAATTCTTCCACATGCAGTTATGCCGTTAAGGCGTTTGTAGACTTCAGTAAGATAAAGGGGGTAAATTAACTTAAATATGTTAAACTAATGATTTGAGGCATTTCGATATCGATTGCTAAATGAGTATATATAAGAAAATCGACTTTATACCTAAATATAAGATTACGTAATTCTTCTAAATGCTTTGCCGTTATACAATTAAGGCGTTTGTAGACTTCAGTAAGATAAAGAGGGTTAATTAACTTAAATATGTTAAACTAATGATTTGAGGCATTTCGATATCGATTGCTAAATGTGTATGTACAAAAAATCGACTTTATACCTAATATAAGATTAGGAATTCTTCTAAATGCTTTTGTTATGCCGTTAAGGCGTTTGTAGACTTCAGTAAGATAAGAGGGTTAATTAACTTTAATATTTAAAATAATGATTTGAGGCATTTCGATACGATTGCTAAATGTGTATATACAAAAAATCGACTTTATACCTAAATAAGATAAAGGAATTCTTCAATGCACTGCCGTTATCCGTTAAGCTTTGTAACTTCAGTAAAATAAAGGGGGTTTTAACTTAAATATGTTAAACAATATTTGAAGATTTCGATATCGATTGCCAAAAGTGTATATACAAAAAATCACTTTTTACCTAAATAAAGATTACGGGAAATTTTTCCAAATGACTGCCCTTATCCTTAGGTTTTTTTTAACTTCGTTTGTTAAAAAGGTTTTTAACTTAAATATGTTAAACCAATTATTTGAAGCATTTCGATATCGATTGCTTAAAAGTTTTTACAAGAAAATTGACTTTATACCTAAATATAAGATTACGGAATTCTTCTAAATGCTTTGCCGTTATCCTTAAGGCGTTTGTAGACTTCAGTAAGATAAAAAGGGTTAATTAACTTAAAAATGTTAAACTAATGATTTGAGGCATTTCGATATCGATTGCTAAATGTGTATTACAACAAAATCGACTTTATACCTAAATATATGATAACGGAATTCTTCCACATGCAGTTATGCCGTTAAGGCGTTTGTAGACTTCAGTAAGATAAAGGGGGTAAATTAACTTAAATATGTTAAACTAATGATTTGAGGCATTTCGATATCGATTGCTAAATGAGTATATATAAGAAAATCGACTTTATACCTAAATATAAGATTACGTAATTCTTCTAAATGCTTTGCCGTTATACAATTAAGGCGTTTGTAGACTTCAGTAAGATAAAGAGGGTTAATTAACTTAAATATGTTAAACTAATGATTTGAGGCATTTCGATATCGATTGCTAAATGTGTATGTACAAGAAAATCGACTTTATACCTAAATATAAGATTACGGAATTCTTCTACATGAACTGCCGTTATGCCGCCATGGCTTTGTGTTAACTTCAGTGCGTTAAAGAAGCTTTATTAACTTAAATATGTTAAACTAATGATTTGAAGATTTTCAAAATCGATTGCTAAGTGCATATATACAAGAAAATCTTCCTTACACCTAAATATAAGATTACGGAATTCTTCCAAATGCACTGCCGTTATACTGTTATGGTTTTATGTTAACTTCAGTTAGTTAAAGAAGGTTTATTAACTTAAGCATGTTACACCAGTTATTAGAAGCATTTCGAAATCGATTGCTTAATGCATATATGCAAGAAAATCGACTTTATACCTAAATATAAGATTACGGAATTCTTCAAAATGTAGTGTCGTTATGCCGCCATGGCTTTATATGAACTTCAATATGTTAAAGAAGGTTAATTAACTTAAATATGTTAAGCTAATGATTTGAGGCATTTCGATATCGATTGCCAAATGTGTATATACAAGAAAATCGACTTTATACCTAAATATAAGGTTACGGAATTCTTCCAAATGCACTGCCGTTATACCGTTATGGTTTTATGTTAACTTCAGTTAGTTAAAGAGGGTTTATTAACTTAAATATGTTAAACCAGTTATTTGAAGCATTTCGATACCAATTGCTTAATGCATATATACAAGAAAATCGACTTTATACCTAAATATAAGATAACGTAATTCTTCTAAATGCTTTGCCTTTATTCCGTTAAGGCGTTTGTAGACTTCAGTGAGATAAAGAGGGTTAATTAACTTAAATATGTTAAACTAATGATTTGAGGCATTTCGATATCGATTGCTAAATGTGTATATACAACAAAATCGACTTTATACCTAAATATAGGATTACGTAATTCTTGTAAATGCTTTGCCGTTATGCCGTTAAAACGTTTGTAGACTTCAGTAAGATAAAGAGGGTTAATTAACTTAAATATGTTAAACTAATGATTTGAAGCATTTCTATATCGATTGCTAAATGAGTATATACAAGAAAATCGACTTTATACCTAAATATAAGATAACGTAATTCTTCTAAATGCTTTGCCGCTATGCCGTTAAGGCGTTTGTAGACTTCAGTGAGATAAAGAGGGTTAATTATTTAAATATGTTAAACTAATGATTTGAGGCATTTCGATATCGATTGCTAAATGTGTATGTACAAGAAAATCGACTTTATAGCTAAATATATGATAACGGAATTCTTCTTCATGCACTGCCGTTATGCCGTTAAGGCGTTTGTAGACTTCAGTAATATAAAGGGGGTTAATTAACTTAAATATGTTAAACTAATGATTTGAGGCAATTCGATATCGATTGCTAAATGTGTATATACAACAAAATCGACTTTATACCTAAATATAGGATTACGTAATTCTTCTAAATGCTTTGCCGTTATGCCGTTAAAACGTTTGTAGACTTCAGTAAGATAAAGAGGGTTAATTAACTTAAATATTTTAAACTAATGATTTGTAGCATTTCTATATCGATTGCTAAATGAGTATATACAAGTAAATCGACTTTATACCTAAATATAGGATTACGTAATTCTTGTAAATGCTTTGCCGTTATGCGATTAAGGCGTTTGTAGACTTCAGTAAGATAAAGAGGGTTAATTAACTTAAATATGTTAAACTAATGATTTGAGGCATTTCGATATCGATTGCTAAATGTGTATGTACAAGAAAATCGACTTTATACCTAAATATATGATAACGGAATTCTTCTACATGCACTGCCGTTATGCCGTTAAGGCGTTTGTAGACTTCAGTAAGATAAAGAGGGTTAATTAGCTTAAATATGTTAAACTTATGATTTGAAGATTTTCGAAATCGATTGCTAAATGCATATACACAACAAAATCGACTTTATACCTAAATATAAGATTACGGAATTCTTCTAAATGCTTTGCCGTTATGCCGTTAAAACGTTTGTAGACTTCAGTAAGATAAAGAGGGTTAATTAGCTTAAATATGTTTAAACTAATGATTTGAAGCATTTCGATATCGATTGCTAAATGTGTATATACAACAAAATCGACTTTATACCTAATTATAAGATTACGTAATTCTTCTAAATGCTTTGCCGTTATGCCGTTAAAACGTTTGTAGACTTCAAAAAGATAAAGAGGAGTTAATTAACTTAAATATGTTAAACTAATGATTTGAAGCATTTCTATATCGATTGCTAAATGAGTATATACAACAAAATCGACTTTATACCTAAATATAAGATTACGTAATTCTTCTAAATGCTTTGCCGTTATGCCGTTAGGATGTTTGTAGACTTCAGTAAAATAAAGAGGGTTAATTAACTTAAATATGTTAAACTAATGCCTTGAAGCTATTCGATTTCGATTGCTAAATCTGTATATTCAAGAAAATCGACTTTATACCTAAATATATGATAACGGAATTCTTCCAAATGCACTGCCGTTATTTCGTTAACTTCCGTTCGTTTAAGAAGGTTTATTAACTTAGATATGTTACACTGGTTATTTGAAGCATTTCGATATCGATTGCTAAATGAGTATATACAAGAAAATCGACTTTATACTTAAATATATGATAACGGAATTCTTCTACATGCACTGCCGTTATGCCGCCATGGCTTTGTGTTAACTTCAGTGCGTTAAAGAAGCTTTATTAACTTAAATATGTTAAACTAATGATTTGAAGATTTTCAAAATCGATTGCTAAGTGCATATATACAAGAAAATCTTCCTTATACCTAAATATATGATTACGGAATTCTTCCAAATGCACTGCCGTTATACTGTTATGGTTTTATGTTAACTTCAGTTAGTTAAAGATGGTTTATTAACTTAAATATGTTAAACCAGTTATTTGAAGCATTTCGATATCGATTGCTTAATGCATATATACAAGAAAATCGACTTTATACCTAAATATAAGATTACGGAATTCTTCTACATGAACTGCCGTTATGCCGCCATGGCTTTGTGTTAACTTCAGTGCGTTAAAGAAGCTTTATTAACTTAAATATGCTAAACTAATGATTTGAGTATTTTCGAAATCGATTGCTAAGTGCATATATACAAAAAAATCTTCCTTATACCTAAATATAAGATTACGGAATTCTTCCAAATGTATTGTCGTTATGCCGCCATGGCTTTATATGAACTTCAATATGTTAAAGAAGGTTAATTAACTTAAATATGTTAAACTAATGATTTGAGGCATTTCGATATCGATTGCTAAATGTGTATATACAACAAAATCGACTTTATACCTAAATATACGCTTACGGAACTCTTTTAAATGCACTGCCGTTATGGCTTTATGTTAACTTCAGTTCGTTAAAGAAGGTTTAATAACTTAGATATGTTACACCAGTTATTGGAAGCATTCCGAAATCGATTGCTTAATGCATATATACAAGAAAATCGACTTTATACCTAAATATAATATTACGGAATACTTCTTAATGTACTGTCGTTATGCCACCATGGCTTTATATCAACTTCAATACGTTAAAAAAGGTTAATTAAATTAAATATGTTAAACTAATGATTTGAAGCATTAGATATCGATTGCTAAATGTGTATTTACAACAAAATCGACTTTATACCTAAATATAAGCTTACGGAATTCTTCTACATGCACTGCCGTTATGCCGCCATGGCTTTGTGTTACCTTCAGTGCGTTACAGAAGCTTTATTAACTTAAATATGTTAAACTAATGATTTGAAGCATTTCGATTTCGATTGCTAAATGAGTATATACAAGAAAATGGACTTTAAACCTAAGCATAAGATTACGGAATTCTTCTAAATGCTTTGCAGTTATGCCGTTAAGGCGTTTGTAGACTTCAGTAAGATAGAGTGGGTTAATTAACTAAATTATGATAAACTAATGATTTGAGGCATTTCGATATCGATTGCTAAATGTGTATATAGAAGAAAATCGACTTTATACCTAAATATAAGATTACGGAATTCTTCTACGTGAACTGCCGTTATGCCGCCATGGCTTTGTGTTAACTTCAGTGCGTTACAGAAGCTTTATTAACTTAAATATGTTAAACTAATGATTTGAAGCATTTCGATTTCGATTGCTAAATGAGTATATACAAGAAAATGGACTTTAAACCTAAGCATAAGATTACGGAGTTCTTCTAAATGCTTTGCAGTTATGCCGTTAAGGCGTTTGTAGACTTCAGTAAGATAGAGTGGGTTAATTAACTTAAATATGTTAAACTAATGATTTGAGGCATTTCGATATCGGTTGCGAAATGTGTATATACAAGAAAATCGACTTTATACCCAAATATATGATAACGGAATTCTTCTACATGCACTGCCGTTACGCCGTTAAGGCGTTTGTAGACTTCAGTAAGATAAAGATGGTTAGTTAACTTAAATATGTTAAACTAATGCTTTGAAGCAATTCGATATCGATAGCTAAATGTGTATATACAAGAAAATCGACTTTATACCTAAATATAAGATTACGGAATTCTTCTAAATGCACTGCCGTTATGCCGCCATGGCCTTAAGCCAACTTCAGTTCGCTAAAGAAGTTTTATTAACTTAAATATGTTAAACCAGTTATTTGAAGCATTTCGACATCGATTGCTTAATGCATATATACCAGAAAATCGACTTTATACCTAAATATAAGACTACGGAATTCTTCTAAATGTACTGTCGTTATGCCGCCATGGCTTTATATCAACTTCAATACGTTAAAGAAGGTTAATTAACTTAAATATGTTAAACTAATGATTTGAAGCATTTCGATATCGAGTGTTGAATGCGTATGTACAACAAAATCGACTTTATACCTAAATATAAGATAACGGAATTCATATAAATATACTGCCGTTATGCCGTTATGGCTTTATGTAAACTTCAGTAAGATAAAAAAGGTTAATTAACTTAAATATGCTAAACCCGTTATTTGAAGCATTTCAATATCGATTGCTAAATGTGTAAATACAAGAAAATCGACTTTGTACCTAAATATAAAAATATAACATTACGGAATTCTTCTAAATGCACTGCCGTTATACCGTTAAGGCTTTATGTAGACTTCAGTAAGCTAAAAAGCTTTTATTAACTTTATATGTTAAACTAATAATATGAAGCATTTCTATGTCGATAGCTAAATGTGTATATACAAGAAAATCGACTTTATACCTAAATATAAGATTACGGAATTCTTCTACATGCACTGCCGTTATGCCGCCATGGCTATATGCCAACTTCAGATCGTTAAAGAAGGTTTATTAACTTAAATATGTTAAACGAATGATTTGAAGCATTTCGGTATCGATTGCTTAATGTTTATATACAAGAAAATTGACTTTATACCTGAATATAAGACTGCGGAATTCTTCCAAATGTACTTTTGTTATGCCGCCATGGCTTTATATCAACTTCAATACGTTAAAGAAGGTTAATTAACTTAAATATGTTAAACATATGATTTGAAGCATTTCGATATCGATTGCTAAATGCGTATATACAACAAAATCGACTTTATACCTAAACATAAGATTACGGAACTTTTCTACCTGCAATGTCGTAATGCCGCCATGGCTTTATATCACCTTCATTACGTTAAAGAAGGTTAATTAACTTAAATATGTTAAACTAATGATTTGAAGCATTTCGATATCGATTGCTAAATGCGTATGTACAACAAAATCGACTTTGTACCTAAATATAAGATAACGGAATTCATATAAATATACTGCCGTTATGCCTTTATGGCTTTATGTAAACTTCATTAAGATAAAGAAGGTTAATTAACTTAAATATGCTAAACCAGTTATTTGAAGCATTTCGATATATATTGTTAAATGTTTAAATACAAGAAAATCGACGTTATACCTAAATATAAGATTACGGAATTCTTCTAAATGCACTGCCGTTATGCCGCCATGGCTTTAAGCCAACTTCAGATCGTTAAAGAAGGGTTATTAACTTAAATATGTTAAACTAATGATTTGAAGCATTTCGATATCGATTGCTAAATGCGTATGTACAACAAAATCGACTTTATACCTAAATATAAGATTACGGAATTCTTCCAAATACACTGCCGTTATAACGTTTCGCTTTACGTAAACTTCAGTAAGAAAAATAAGGTTAATTAACTTAAATATTTTAAACTAATGATTTGAAGCATCTCGATATCGATTGCTAAATGTGTAAATACAACAAAATCGACATTATACCTAAATATAAGTATACGGAATTCTTCCAAATGCACTGCCGTTATACCGTTATGGCTTTATGTTAACTTCAGTTCGTTAAAGAAGGTTTATCAACTTTAATATGTTAAACAAGTTATTTGAAGTATTCCGATATCGGTTGCTTAATGCATATATAAAAGAAAATCGACTTTATACCTAAATATAAGACTACGGAATTCTTCCAAATGTACTGTCGTTATGCCGCCATGGCTTTATATCAACTTCAATACGTTAAAGAAGGTTAATTAACTTAAATTTGTTAAACTAATGATTTGAAGCATTTTGATATCGCTTGCTAAATGTGTATATACAAGAAAATCGACTTTATACCTAAATATAAGATTACAGAATTCTTCTAAATGCACTGCCGTTATGCCGCCATGACTTTATGCCAACATCCGTTAGTTAAGGAAGGTTAATTAACTTAAATATGTTAAACTAATGATTTGAAGCATTTCGATATCGATTGCTAAATGTGTATGTGCAACAAAATCGACTTTATACCTAAATATAAGATAACGGAATTCATATAAATATACTGCCGTTATGCCGTTATGGCTTTATGTAAACGTCAGTAAGATAAAGGAGGTTTATTAACTTAAATATGTTAAACCAGTTATCTGAAGCATTTCGATATCGAAATGTATATATACAAGAAAATCGACTTTATATATAAAATTATAACATTACGGAATTCTTCTAAATGCACTGCCGTTATACCGTTATGGCTTTATGTAAACTTCAGTAAGATAAAGAAGGTTAATTAACTTAAATATGTTAAACTAATGAGTTGAACCATCTCGATATCGATTGCTAAATGTGTTATATACAAGAAATCGATGTAAATGTGATCATTCGTTTAAAATATTTAAGTTAGTTAACCTTCTTTAACGTAATGAAGGTGATATAAAGCCATGGCGGCATAACGACAGTGCATTTAGAAGAATTCCGTAATCTTATATTTAGGTATAAAGTCGATTTTGTTGTATATACGTATTTAGCAATCGATATCGAAATGCTTCAATTCATTAGTTAAACATATTTAAGTTAATTAATCTTCTTTAACGTATTGAAGTTGATGTAAAGCCATGGCAGCATAACGACAATACATTTGAAAGAATTTCGTGGTCTTACATTTATGTATAAAGTCGATTTTCTTGTATACACACATTTAGCAATCGATATCGAAATGCTTCAAATAACTGGTTTAACATATTTAAGTTAATAAACCTTCTTTAACGAACGGAAGTTGGCTTAACGCCATGGCGGCATAACGGCAGTGCATTTAGAAGAATTCCGTAATCTTATATTTAGGTATAAAGTCGATTTTCTTGTATATACACATTTAGCTATCGATATCGAAATGCTTCAAATCATTAGTTTAACATATTAAGTTAATAAACATTTTTTAGCATACTGAAGTCTACATAAAGCCTTAACGGTATAACGGCAGTGCATTTAGAAGAATTCCGTAATGTTATAATTTTATATATAAAGTCGATTTTCTTGTATATATACATTTCGATATCGAAATGCTTCAGATAACTGGTTTAACATATTTAAGTTAATAAACCTCCTTTATCTTACTGACGTTTACATAAAGCCATAACGGCATAACGGCAGTATATTTATATGAATTCCGTTATCTTATATTTAGGTATAAAGTCGATTTTGTTGTACACACAATTTTAGCAATCGATATCGAAATGCTTCAAATCATTAGTTTAACATATTTAAGTTAATTAACCTTCTTTAACGAACGGAAGTTGGCATAAAGCCATGGCGGCATAACGGCAGTGCATTTAGAAGAGTTCCGCAATCTTATATTTAGGTATAAATTCGATTTTTTGTATATACACATTTAGCAATCGACATCTAAATGCTTCAAATCATTAGTTTAACATATTTAAGTTAATTAGTCTTCTTTAACGTACTGAAGTTGATATAAAGCAATGGCGGCATAACGACAGTACATTTGGAAGAATTCCGTAGTCTTATATTTAGGTATAAAGTCGATTGTCTTTTATATATGCATTAAGCAACCGATATCGGAATACTTCAAATAACTTGTTTAACATATTAAAGTTGATAAACCTTCTTTAACGAACTGAAGTTAACATAAAGCCATAACGGTATAACGGCAGTGCATTTGGAAGAATTCCGTATACTTATATTTAGGTATAATGTCGATTTTGTTGTATTTACACATTTAGCAATCGATATCGAGATGCTTCAAATCATTAGTTTAAAATATTTAAGTTAATTAACCTTATTTTTCTTACTGAAGTTTACGTAAAGCGAAACGTTATAACGGCAGTGTATTTGGAAGAATTCCGTAATCTTATATTTAGGTATAAAGTCGATTTTGTTGTATATAAACATTTAGCAATCGATATCGAGATGGTTCAACTCATTAGTTTAACATATTAAGTAAATAAACATTTTTTAGCTGACTGAAGTCTACATAATGCCTTAACGGTATAACGGCACTGCATTTAGAAGAATTTCGTAATGTTATAATTTTATATATAAAGTCGACTTTCTTGTATATATACATTTCACAATCGATATCGAAATGCTTCAAATAACTGGTTTAACATATTTAACTTATTAAACCTTCTTTAACGAACTGAAGTTAACATAAAGCCATAACGGTATAACGGCAGTGCATTTGGAAGAATTCCGTATACTTATATTTAGGTATAATGTCGATTTTGTTGTATTTGCGCATTTAGCAATCGATATCGAGATGGTTCAACTCATTAGTTTAACATATTTAAGTTAATAAACCTTCTTTAACGATCTGAAGTTGAATTAAAGCCATGGCGGCATAACGACAGTGCATTTAGAAGAATTCCGTTATCTTATATTTAGGTATAAAGTCGATTTTCTTGTATATAAACATTTAGCAATCGATATCGAAATGCTTCAAATCATTAGTTTAACATATCTAAGTTAATTAACCTTCTTTAACGTATTGAAGTTGATATAAAGTCATGGCTGCATAACGGCAGTGCATTTAGAAGAATTCCGTAATCTTATATTAAGTATAAATTCGATTTTGTTGTATATACACATTAGCAATCGATATCGAGATGGTTCAACTCATTAGTTTAACATATTTAAGTTAATTAACCTTATTTTTCTTACTGAAGTGTACATAAACCCATACCGGCATAACGGCAGTGCATTTAGAAGAGTTCCGCAATCTTATATTTAAGTATAAAGTCGATTTTCTTGTATTTACACATTTAACAATATATATCGAAATGCTTCAAATAACTGGTTTAGCATATTTAAGTTAATTAACTTAATGAAGTTTACATAAAGCCATAACGGCATAACGGCAGTATATTTATATGAATTCCGTTATCTTATATTTAGGTATAAAGTCGATTTTCTTGTATATACACATTTAGCAGGCGATATCGAAATGCTTCAAATCATTATTTTAACATATTTAAGTTAATTAACCTTTCTTAGCGTAATGAAGTTGATATAAAGCCATGACGCTTTATGTTAACATCAGTTCGTTAAAGAAAGTTTATTAACTTAGATATGTTACACCAATTAATTGAAGCATTTCGAAATCGATTGCTTAATGCATATATACAAGAAAATCGACTTTATACCTAAATATAAGATTACGTAATTCTTCTAAATGCTTTGCCGTTATACAATTAAGGCGTTTGTAGACTTCAGTAAGATAAAGAGGGTTAATTAACTTAAATATGTTAAAATAATGATTTGAGGCATTTCGATATCGATTGCTAAATGTGTATGTACAACAAAATCGACTTTATACCTAAATATATGATAACGGAATTCTTCCACATGCAGTTATGCCGTTAAGGCGTTTGTAGACTTCAGTAAGATAAAGGGGGTAAATTAACTTAAATATGTTAAACTAATGATTTGAGGCATTTCGATATCGATTGCTAAATGAGTATATATAAGAAAATCGACTTTATACCTAAATATAAGATTACGTAATTCTTCTAAATGCTTTGCCGTTATACAATTAAGGCGTTTGTAGACTTCAGTAAGATAAAGAGGGTTAATTAACTTAAATATGTTAAACTAATGATTTGAGGCATTTCGATATCGATTGCTAAATGTGTATGTACAACAAAATCGACTTTATACCTAAATATATGATAATGGAATTCTTCTACATGCACTGCCGTTATGCCGTTAAGGCGTTTGTAGACTTCAGTAAGATAAAGGGGGTTATTTAACTTAAATATGTTAAACTATTGATTCGAGGCATTTCGATATCGATTGCTAAATGTGTATATACAAGAAAATCGACTTAATACCTAAATAGAAGATTACGGAATTCTTCCAAATGCACTGCCGTTATACCGTTATGGCTTTATGTTAACTTCAGTTAGTTAAAGAAGGTTTGTTAACTTAAATATGTTAAACCAGTTATTTGAAGAATTTCGATATCGATTGCTTAATGTGTATATACAACAAAATCAACATTATACCTAAATAAAAGATTATCGAATTCTTCCAAATGTACTGTCGTTATGCTTAGGCTTTATATCAACTTCGATACGTTAAAAAAGCTTAATTAACTTAAATATGTTAAACTAATGATTTGAAGCATTAGATATCGATTGCTAAATGTGTATTTACAACAAAATCGACTTTATACCTAAATATAAGCTTACGGAATTCTTCTAAATGCACTGCCGTTATGCCGCCATGGCTTTGTGTTAACTTCAGTTCGTTTAAGAAGGTTTATTAACTTAGATATGTTACACCAGTTATTTGAAGCATTTCGATATCGATTGCTAAATGAGTATATACAAGAAAATCGACTTTATACCTAAATATATGATAACAGAATTCTTCTACATGCACTGCCGTTATGCCGCCATGGCTTTGTGTTAACTTCAGTGCGCTAAAGTAGGTTTGTTAACTTAAATATGTTAAACTAATGATTTGAAGCATTTCGATTTCGATTGCTTAATGAGTATATACAAGAAAATGGACTTTATACCTAAATATATGAAAACAGAATTCTTCTACATGCACTGCCGTTATGCCGCCATGACTTTGTGTTAACTTCAGTGCGCTAAAGTAGGTTTGTTAACTTAAATATGTTAAACTAATGATTTGAAGATTTTCGAAACCGATTGCTAAATGCATATACACAAAAAAATTGACTTTATACATAAATATAAGATTACGGAATTCTTCCAAATGCACTGCCGTTATGCCGTTACGGCTTTATGTTAACTTCAGTTCGTTTAAGAAGGTTTATTAACTTAGATATGTTACACTAGTTATTTGAAGCATTTCGATATCGATTGCTAAATGAGTATATACAAGAAAATCGACTTTATACCTAAATATATGATAACAGAATTCTTCTACATGCACTGCCGTTATGCCGCCATGGCTTTGTGTTAACTTCAGTGCGCTAAAGTAGGTTTGTTAACTTAAATATGTTAAACTAATGATTTGAAGCATTTCGATTTCGATTGCTTAATGAGTATATACAAGAAAATGGACTTTATACCTAAGTATAGGATTACTGAATTCTTCTAAATGCTTTACCGTTATGCCGTTAAGGCGTTTGTAGACTTCAGTAAGATAGAGTGGGTTAATTAACTCAAATATATTTAACTAATGATTTGAGGCATTTCGATATCGATTGCTAAATGTGTATATACAAGAAAATCGACTTTATACCCAAATATATGATAACGGAATTCTTCTACATGCACTGCCGCTATGCCGTTAAGGCGTTTGTAGACTTCAGTAAGATAAAGGGGGTTAATTAGCTTAAATATGTTAAACTAATGATTTGAAGCATTTCGATATCGATTGCTAAATGTGTATATACAACAAAATCGACTTTATACCTAATTATAAGATTACGTAATTCTTCTAAATGCTTTGCCGTTATGCCGTTAAAACGTTTGTAGACTTCAAAAAGATAAAGAGGGTTAATTAACTTAAATATGTTAAACTAATGATTTGAAGCATTTCTATATCGATTGCTAAATGAGTATATACAACAAAATCGACTTTATACCTAAATATAAGATTACGTAATTCTTCTAAATGCTTTGCCGTTATGCCGTTAGGATGTTTGTAGACTTCAGTAAAATAAAGAGGGTTAATTAACTTAAATATGTTAAACTAATGCCTTGAAGCTATTCGATTTCGATTGCTAAATCTGTATATTCAAGAAAATCGACTTTATACCTAAATATATGATAACGGAATTCTTCCAAATGCACTGCCGTTATTTCGTTATGGTTTTATGTTAACTTCCGTTCGTTTAAGAAGGTTTATTAACTTAGATATGTTACACTGGTTATTTGAAGCATTTCGATATCGATTGCTAAATGAGTATATACAAGAAAATCGACTTTATACTTAAATATATGATAACGGAATTCTTCTACATGCACTGCCGTTATGCCGCCATGGCTTTGTGTTAACTTCAGTGCGTTAAAGAAGCTTTATTAACTTAAATATGTTAAACTAATGATTTGAAGATTTTCAAAATCGATTGCTAAGTGCATATATACAAGAAAATCTTCCTTATACCTAAATATATGATTACGGAATTCTTCCAAATGCACTGCCGTTATACTGTTATGGTTTTATGTTAACTTCAGTTAGTTAAAGAAGGTTTATTAACTTAAATATGTTAAACCAGTTATTTGAAGCATTTCGATATCGATTGCTTAATGCATATATACAAGAAAATCGACTTTATACCTAAATATAAGATTACGGAATTCTTCTACATGAACTGCCGTTATGCCGCCATGGCTTTGTGTTAACTTCAGTGCGTTAAAGAAGCTTTATTAACTTAAATATGCTAAACTAATGATTTGAGTATTTTCGAAATCGATTGCTAAATGCATATATACAAAAAAATCTTCCTTAAAACCTAAATATAAGATTACGGAATTCTTCCAAATGTATTGTCGTTATGCCGCCATGGCTTTATATGAACTTCAATATGTTAAAGAAGGTTAATTAACTTAAATATGTTAAACTAATGATTTGAGGCATTTCGATATCGATTGCTAAATGTGTATATACAACAAAATCGACTTTATACCTAAATATACGCTTACGGAACTCTTTTAAATGCACTGCCGTTATGGCTTTATGTTAACTTCAGTTCGTTAAAGAAGGTTTAATAACTTAGATATGTTACACCAGTTATTGGAAGCATTCCGAAATCGATTGCTTAATGCATATATACAAGAAAATCGACTTTATACCTAAATATAATATTACGGAATACTTCTTAATGTACTGTCGTTATGCCACCATGGCTTTATATCAACTTCAATACGTTAAAAAAGGTTAATTAAATTAAATATGTTAAACTAATGATTTGAAGCATTAGATATCGATTGCTAAATGTGTATTTACAACAAAATCGACTTTATACCTAAATATAAGCTTACGGAATTCTTCTACATGCACTGCCGTTATGCCGCCATGGCTTTGTGTTACCTTCAGTGCGTTACAGAAGCTTTATTAACTTAAATATGTTAAACTAATGATTTGAAGCATTTCGATTTCGATTGCTAAATGAGTATATACAAGAAAATGGACTTTAAACCTAAGCATAAGATTACGGAATTCTTCTAAATGCTTTGCAGTTATGCCGTTAAGGCGTTTGTAGACTTCAGTAAGATAGAGTGGGTTAATTAACTAAATTATGATAAACTAATGATTTGAGGCATTTCGATATCGATTGCTAAATGTGTATATAGAAGAAAATCGACTTTATACCTAAATATAAGATTACGGAATTCTTCTACATGAACTGCCGTTATGCCGCCATGGCTTTGTGTTAACTTCAGTGCGTTACAGAAGCTTTATTAACTTAAATATGTTAAACTAATGATTTGAAGCATTTCGATTTCGATTGCTAAATGAGTATATACAAGAAAATGGACTTTAAACCTAAGCATAAGATTACGGAGTTCTTCTAAATGCTTTGCAGTTATGCCGTTAAGGCGTTTGTAGACTTCAGTAAGATAGAGTGGGTTAATTAACTTAAATATGTTAAACTAATGATTTGAGGCATTTCGATATCGATTGCGAAATGTGTATATACAAGAAAATCGACTTTATACCCAAATATATGATAACGGAATTCTTCTACATGCACTGCCGTTACGCCGTTAAGGCGTTTGTAGACTTCAGTAAGATAAAGATGGTTAGTTAACTTAAATATGTTAAACTAATGCTTTGAAGCAATTCGATATCGATAGCTAAATGTGTATATACAAGAAAATCGACTTTATACCTAAATATAAGATTACGGAATTCTTCTAAATGCACTGCCGTTATGCCGCCATGGCCTTAAGCCAACTTCAGTTCGCTAAAGAAGTTTTATTAACTTAAATATGTTAAACCAGTTATTTGAAGCATTTCGACATCGATTGCTTAATGCATATATACCAGAAAATCGACTTTATACCTAAATATAAGACTACGGAATTCTTCTAAATGTACTGTCGTTATGCCGCCATGGCTTTATATCAACTTCAATACGTTAAAGAAGGTTAATTAACTTAAATATGTTAAACTAATGATTTGAAGCATTTCGATATCGAGTGTTGAATGCGTATGTACAACAAAATCGACTTTATACCTAAATATAAGATAACGGAATTCATATAAATATACTGCCGTTATGCCGTTATGGCTTTATGTAAACTTCAGTAAGATAAAAAAGGTTAATTAACTTAAATATGCTAAACCCGTTATTTGAAGCATTTCAATATCGATTGCTAAATGTGTAAATACAAGAAAATCGACTTTGTACCTAAATATAAAAATATAACATTACGGAATTCTTCTAAATGCACTGCCGTTATACCGTTAAGGCTTTATGTAGACTTCAGTAAGCTAAAAAGCTTTTATTAACTTTATATGTTAAACTAATAATATGAAGCATTTCGATGTCGATAGCTAAATGTGTATATACAAGAAAATCGACTTTATACCTAAATATAAGATTACGGAATTCTTCTACATGCACTGCCGTTATGCCGCCATGGCTATATGCCAACTTCAGATCGTTAAAGAAGGTTTATTAACTTAAATATGTTAAACGAATGATTTGAAGCATTTCGGTATCGATTGCTTAATGTTTATATACAAGAAAATTGACTTTATACCTGAATATAAGACTGCGGAATTCTTCCAAATGTACTTTTGTTATGCCGCCATGGCTTTATATCAACTTCAATACGTTAAAGAAGGTTAATTAACTTAAATATGTTAAACATATGA
>CM050324.1:3060540-3081945 GCA_027475135.1 Bactrocera correcta | reverse complement strand
TAAACTAATGAATTGAAGCATCTCGATATCGATTGCTAAATGTGTATATATAACAAAATCGACATTATACCTAAATATAAGTTTACAGAATTCTTCCAAATGCACTGCCGTTATACCGTTAAGGCTTTACGTAAACTTTTAGAAAGACAGATAAGGTTAATTAACTTAAATATGTTAAACTAATGAGTTTTAACCATCTTTGATTTTCGATTGCTAAATGTGTATATACAACAAAATCGACTTTATACCTAAATATAAGATAACGAAATTCTTCCAAATGCAATGCCGTTATACCGGTTTTGACTTTACGTAAACTTCAGTAAGAAAAGAAGGTTAATTAACTTAAATATGTTAAACTAATGATTTGAAGCATCTTTGATTTTCAATTGCTAAATGAGTATATACAAGAAAATCGATTTATACCTAAATATAAGATTACGGAATTCTTCTAAATGCACTGCCGTTATACCGCCATGGCTATTTTATAACTTCAATACGTTAAAAAGGTTAATTAACTTAATTTTGTTAAACTTTTAATTTGAAGCATTCCGATATCGATAGCTAAATGTGTATAAATAACAAAATCGACCCTTTTTACCTAAATATAACATAACGGAATTCTTCCAAATGCACTGCCGTTATACCGCCATGGCTTTACGCCAACTTCAGAAAGTAAAGAAGGTTAATTAACTTAAATATGTTAAACCAATGATTTGAAGCATCTTTGATATCGATTGCTAAATGAGTATATACAAGAAAATCGATTTATACCTTTAAAAATAAGACTTTCGGAATTCTTCCAAATGCACTGGCGTTATACCGTCATGGCTTTATATAAACTTACAATAAAAAGGGTTAAAACAAAAGTTAAACTAATGAATTTTAAGCATCTTTGATATCGATTGCTAAATGCGTATATACAACAAAATCGACATTTTTACCTAAATATAAGACAAGGGAAATTTTTACAAATGCACTGCCGTTATGCCGTTAAGGCTTTTTTGTAGATTTCAGTAAGACAGAGAGGCTTAATTAACTTAAATATGTTAAACTAATGAGTTGAACCATCTCGATATCCCATGGCTTTTTAAATTGTGGGGATTTTTAAATTAAATACTTTTTAAAACCTAAATATAAGATTTAACGGGAAAATTCTTCGAAAATGACTTTATACCTTATAAATCTTTTACGGAATTCTTCAAAGACGTATAGGGTTTTAATTAACTAAAAATTTTTTTTGTTAAACTAATGATTTGAAGCATCTTTGATATCGATTCTAAATGAGTATAAACAAAAAAATCGATTTATACCTAAATATAAGATTACGGAATTCTTCTAAATGCACAGCCGTTATACCGCCATGGCTTTAAGCCAACTTCAGTACGTTAAAAAGGTTTATTAACTTAAAAATGTTAAACTAATGATTTGAAGCATTTCGATATCGATAGCTAAATGTGTATAAACAAAAAAATCGAATTTATACATAAATATAACACTTTCGGAATTCTTCTAAATGCAATGCCGTTATGCCGCCATGGCTTTATGCCAACTTCAGTTCGGGTTTAAAAAAGGTTTATTAACTTAAATATGTTAAACTAATGATTTGAAGCATTTCGACATCGATTGCTAAATGTGTATATACAACAAAATCGACTTTATACCTTTAAAAATAAGACTTTTTGGAAGTTTTTCCAAATGTACTGTCGTTATGCCGCCATGGCTTTATATCAACTACAATACGTTAAAGAAGGTTAAAACTTAAAAATTTAAACGAATGATTTTTAAATTTTCGTATATACAACAAAATCGACTTTATTTTTCCCAAATATAAGATTACGGAATAATTATAAATGCACTGACCCTTATGCCGCCAAGGCTTTTTTATAGCCTTCAGTTTAAAAAGAAGGTTAACTTTAAATTAAATATGTTAAACTAATGACTTGAACCATCTTTGATATCCCATGGCTTTTTGTCAACAATCAGTAACCTTTTAAAAATAAGGTTATTCATATTTAAAAATTTTAAACCGTTATCTTTTTAAACTTTAAGATAAAGATTGGTTAATTAACCAAAATACAAAATATTCGACTTTATACGGTAAATTTTAAATCAGAAAACATTTTTCCGGAATTCTTCTAAATGCACTTTCCGTTATACCGCAAAGGCTTTAAGCCAACTTCAGATGCTTTAAAAAAAGGGTTTTTTAACTTAAAAATGTTAAACTAATGAGTTGAACCATCTTTGATATCGATTCTAAATGTGTATAAACAAAAAAAATCGACTTTATACCTAAATATTTAAAATTACGGAATTCTTCCAAATGCACAGCCGTTATACCGCCATGGCTTTAAGCCAACTTCAGTAAGAAAAAGAAGGTTAATTAACTTAAATATGTTAAACTAATGATTTGAAGCATCTTTGATATCGATTGCTAAATGTGTATATACAACAAAACCGGGAATTTTTACATAAATATAAGTTTACGGAATTCTTTTCCCAAAAGCAATTTCCGTTATACCGCCATGGCTTTATGCCAACTTCAGTAAGATAAAGAAGGTTAATTAACTTAAATATGTTAAACTAATGAGTTTTAACCATCTTTGACATCGATTGCTAAATGTGTATATACAACAAAATCGACTTTATACCTAAATATAAGATAACGGAAGTTTTTCCAAATGCACTGCCGTTATACCGCCATGGCTTTATAAACTTCATAAGTAAAGAAGGTTAATTAACTTAAATATGTTAAACTAATGATTTGAAGCATTTTGTTGTAAAAATAGAACAAAATCGATATTATACCTAAATATAAGATTACGGAATAATTCTAAATGCACTGACGTTATACCGCCATGGCTTTATATCACCTTCAGTTTCGCTTTAAAAAAAGGGTTTTTTAACTTAAAAATGTTAAACTAATGACTTTTAAGCATTTCGATATCGATAGCTAAATGTGTATAAACAAAAAAATCGACCCGTTTAAAACCCAAATATAACATAACGGAATTCATATAAATACAGCCGTTATGCCGCCATGGCTTTATGCCAACTTCAGTAAGATTTAAAAAAGGTTTATTAACCCTTAAAAATGCTTTAAAACCCGTTATTTGAAGCATTTCGATATCGATTGCTAAATGTGTAAATACAAGAAAATCGACTTTATACCTTTAAAAATAAGACTTTCGGAATTCTTCCAAATGCACTGCCGTTATGCCGCAAAGGCTTTAAGCCAACTACAATCGTTAAACATGTTTTTTAAAATTAAAAATTTAACAAAATTGAACCATCTCGATATCGATTGCTAAATGTGTATATACAACAAAATCGACTTTATACCTACATTTAAGATTACGGAATTCTTCCAAATGCACTGCCGTTATACCGTTATGGCTTTACGTAAACTTCAGTAAGAAAAAGGAGGTTAATTAGCTTAAATATGTTAAACTAATGATTTGAAGCATCTCGATATCGATTGCTAAATGTGTATATACAACAAAACCGGCATTATACCTAAATATAAGTTTACGGAATTTTTCCAAATGCATTGCCGTTATACCGTTATGGCTTTATGTAAACTTCAGTAAGATAAAGAAGGTTAATTAACTTAAATATGTTAAACTAATGAGTTGAACCATCTCGATATCGATTGCTAAATGTGTATATACAACAAAATCGACTTTATACCTAAATATAAGATAACGGAATTCTTCCAAATGCACTGCCGTTATACCGTTATGGCTTTACGTAAACTTCAGTAAGAAAATAAGGTTAATTAACTTAAATATGTTAAACTAATGATTTGAAGCATCTCGATATCGATTGCTAAATGAGTATGTACATCAAAATCGATATTATACCTAAATATAAGATTACGGAATTCTTCTAAATGCACTGGCGTTATACCGTTATGGCTTTATGTAAGCTTCAGTACGCTAAAAAATGTTTATTAACTTAATATGTTAAACTTATGATTTGAAGCATTTCGATATCGATAGCTAAATGTGTATAAACAAAAAAATCGCCTTTATACCTAAATATAACATTACGGAATTCTTCTAAATGCACTGCCGTTATGCCGCCATGGCTTTATGCCAACTTCCGTTCGTTAAAGAAGGTTTATTAACTTAAATATGTTAAACTAATTATTTGAAGCATTTCGATATCGATTGCTAAATGTGTATATACAAGAAAATCGACTTTATACTTAAATATAAGACTACGGAATTCTTCCAAATGTACTGTCGTTATGCCGTCATGGCTTTATATCAACTACAATACGTTAAACATGTTAAACTAATGATTTGAAGCATTTCGATATCGATTGCTAAATGCGTATATACAACAAAATCGACTTTATACCTAAATATAAGACAACGGAATTCTTATAAATGCACTGCCGTTATGCCGTTAAGGTTTTATGTAGATTTCAGTAAGACAGAGAGGCTTAATTAACTTAAATATGTTAAACTAATGAGTTGAACCATCTCGATATGCCGTTATGGCTTTTTGTCAACTTCAGTTCGCTAAAGGAGGTTTATTAAATTAAATATTTTAAACCAGTTATCTGAAGCATTTCGATATCGATTGCGAAATGTACATATACAAGAAAATCGACTTTATACCTAAATATAAATCTATAACATTACGGAATTCTTCTAAATGCATTGCCGTTATACCGTCATGGCTTTAAGTAAGCTTCAGTATGCTAAAAAATGTTTGCTAACTTAATATGTTAAACTTATGATTTGAAGCATTTCGATATCGATATCTAAATGTGTATAAACAAAAAAATCGACTTTATACCTAAATATAAGATTACGGAATTCTTCTAAATGCACTGCCGTTATGCCGCCATGGCTTTAAGCCAACTTCCGTTCGTTAAAGAAGGTTTATTAACTTAAATATGTTAAACTAATTATTTGAAGCATTTCGATATCGATTGCTAAATGTGTATATACAAGAAAATCGAATTTATACATAAATATAAGACTACGGAATTCTTCTAAATGCAATGCCGTTATGCCGCCATGGCTTTATGCCAACTTCAGTTGGTTAAAGAAGGTTTATTAACTTAAATATGTTAAACTAATGATTTGAAGCATTTTCGACGATGTTATGCCGCCATGGCTTTATATCAACTTCAATACGTTAAAGAAGGTTAATTAACTTAAATATGTTAAACTAATGATTTGAAGCATTTGCGTATATAGAACAAAATCGACTTTTTTCCTAAATATAAGATTACGGAATAATTCTAAATGCACTGACGTTATGCCGCCATGGCTTTATATCACCTTCATTACGTTAAAGAAGGTTAACTAACTTAAATATGTTAAACTAATGACTTGAAGCATTTCGATATCGATTGCTAAATGTGTATGTACAACAAAATCGACTGTAAACCTAAATATAAGATAACGGAATTCATATAAATATTCAGCCGTTATGCCGTTATGGCTTTATGTAAACTTCAGTAAGATAAAGAAGGTTAATTAACCTTAATATGCTAAACCAGTTATTTGATGCATTTCGATATCGATTGGTAAATGTGTAAATACAAGAAAATCGACTTTATACCTAAATATAAGATTACGGAATTCTTCTAAATGCACTGCCGTTATGCCGCAATGGCTTTAAGCCAACTTCAGATCGTTAAAGAAGGTTTATTAACTTAAATATGTTAAACTAATGAGTTGAACCATCTCGATATCGATTGCTAAATGTGTATATACAACAAAATCGACTTTATACCTACATTTAAGATTACGGAATTCTTCCAAATGCACTGCCGTTATACCGTTATGGCTTTACGTAAACTTCAGTAAGAAAAAGGAGGTTAATTAGCTTAAATATGTTAAACTAATGATTTGAAGCATCTCGATATCGATTGCTAAATGTGTATATACAACAAAACCGGCATTATACCTAAATATAAGTTTACGGAATTTTTCCAAATGCATTGCCGTTATACCGTTATGGCTTTATGTAAACTTCAGTAAGATAAAGAAGGTTAATTAACTTAAGTATGTTAGACTAATGATTTCAAGCATTTCGTTATCGATTGCTAAATGTGAATATACAAGAAAATCGACTTTATATAAAATATACGATAACGGAATTCTTGTAAATGCACTGCCGTTATGCCGTTATAGCTTTATGTTAATTTCAGTTCGTTAAAGAAGGTTTATTAACTTAACAATGTTAAACCAGTTATTTGAAGCATTTCGATATCGATTGCTTAATGCATATATAAAAAAAATCGACTTTATCCCTAAATATAAGACTACGGAATTCTTCCAAATGTACTGTCGTTATGCCGCCATGGGTTTATGTCACCTTCATTACGTTAAAGAAGGCTAATTAACTTAAATATCTTAAACTAATGATTTGAAGCATTTCGTTATCGATTGCAAAATGTGTATATACAAAAAAATCGAATTTATACCTAAATATAAGATTACGGAATTCTTCTAAATGCACTGCCGTTATGGCTTTATGTAAACTTCAGTAAGATAAAGAAGGTTAATTAACTTAAATATGCTAAACCAGTTATTTGAAGCATTTCGATATCGATTGCAAAATGTGTATATACAAGAAAATCGACTTTATGCCTGAATATTAGACTACGGAATTCTTCCAAATGCAGTGCCGTTATGGCTTTATGTCAACTTCAGTTCGCTAAAGGAGGTTTATTAACTTAAATATGTTAAACCAGTTATCTGAAGTATTTCGTTATCGATTACGAAATGTATATATACAAGAAAATCGACTTTATACCTAAATATAAATTATAAAATTACGGAATTCTTCAAAATGCTCTGCCGTTATACGACTTTATACCTAAATATAAGATAACGGAATTCTTCTAAATGCACTGCCGTTTCCCCCATGGCCATATGCCAACTTCAGATCGTTAAAAAAGGTTTTTTAACATAAATATGTTAAACTAATGAGTTGAAGCATCTCGATCGCTAAATGTGTATATACAAGAAAATCGACTTTTTACATAAATATAAGACTACGGAATTCTTCCAAATGTACTGTCGTTATGCCGCCATGGCTTTATATCAACTTCAATACGTTAAAGAAGGTTAATTAACTTAAATATGTTAAACTAATGATTTGAAGCAATTCGATATCGATAGCTAAATGTGTATATACAAGAAAATGGACTTTATACCTAAAAATAAGATTGCGGAATTCTTCTAAATGTACTGCCGTTATGCCGCCATGGCCTTAAGCCAACTTCAGTTCGTTAAAGAAGGTTTATTAACTTAAATATGTTAAACCAGTTATTTGAAGCATTTCCATATCGATTGCTTAATGCATATATACCAGAAAATCGACTTTATACCTAAATATAAGACTACGGAATTCTTTCAAATGTACTGTCGTTATGCCGCCATGGCTTTATATAAACTTCAATACGATAAGGAAGGTTAATTAACTTAAATATGTTACACTAATGATTTGAAACATTGCGATATCGATTGCTAAATGAGTATATACAACAAAATCGACTTTATACCTAAATATAAGATTACGGAATTCTTCTAAATGCACTGTCGTTATGTCGCCATGGCTTTATATCACCATCATTACGTTAAAGAAGGTTTACTAACTTAAATATGTTAAACTAATGATTTGAAGATTTTCGGTATCGATTGCTAAATGTGTAAATACAAGAAAATCGACTATATACCTAAATATAAGATTACGAAACTCTTCTACCTGCAATGTCGTTATGCCGCCATGGCTTTATATCACCTTCATTACATTAAAGAAGGTTAATTAACTTAAATATGTTAAACTAATGATTTGAAGCATTTCGATATCGATTGCTAAATGCGTATGTACAACAAAATCGACTTTATACCTAAATATAAGGTAACGGAATTCATATAAATATATTGCCGTTATGCCGCTATGGCTTTATGTAAACTTCAGTAAGATAAAGAAGGTTAATTAAGTTAAATATGCTAAACCAGTTATTTGAAGCATTTCGATATCGATTGCTAAATGTGTAAATACAAGCAAATCGAATTTATACCTAAATATAAAATTATTACATTACGGAATTCTTCTAAATGCACTGCCGTTATACAGTTAAGGCTTTATGTAGACTTCAGTAAGCTAAAAAGCGTTTATTAACTTAATATGTTAAACTTATGATTTGAAGCATTTCGATATCGATAGCTAAATGTGTATATACAAGAAAATCGACTTTATACCTAAATATAAGATCACGGAATTCTTCTACACGCACTGCCGTTATGCCGCCATGGCTATATGCCAACTTCAGATCGTTAAAGAAGGTTTATTAACATAAATATGTTAAACTATTGAGTTGAAGCATCTCGATATCGATAGCTAAATGTGTATATACAAGAAAATCGACATTATACCTAAATATAAGATTACGGAATTCTTCCAAATGCACTGCCGTTATACCGTTATGGCTTCATGTAAACTTCAGTAAGATAAAGAAGGTTCATTATTTTAATTATGTTAAAATAATGATTTGAAGTATTTCGATATCGCTTGCTAAATGTGTATATGCAAGAAATTCGAAATTATACCTAAATATAAGATTGCGGAATTCTTCCAAATGTACTGTCGTTATGCCGTCATAGCTTTATATCAACTTCAATACGTTAAGGAAGGTTAATTAACTTAAATATGTTAAACTAATGATTTGAAGCATTTCGATGTCGATTGCTAAATGCGTATATTTATACAACAAAATCGACTTTATACCTAAATATAAGATAACGGAATTCATATAAATATATTGCCGTTATGCCGCTTTGGCTTTATGTAAACTTCAGTAAGATAAAGAGGGTTAATTAAGTTAAATATGCTAAACCAGTTATTTGAAGCATTTCGATATATATTGCTAAATGTGTAAATACAAGCAAATCGAATTTATACCTAAATATATAATTATTACATTACGGAATTCTTCTAAATGCACTGCCGTTATACAGTTAAGGCTTTATGTAGACTTCAGTAAGCTAAAAAGCGTTTATTAACTTAACATGTTAAACTAATGATTTGAAGCATTTCGTTATCGATTGCTAAATGTGTTTATACAAGAAAATCGAATTTATACTTAAATATAAAACTACGGAATTTTTCTTAATGCACTGCCGTTATGCCGCCATGGCTATATATCAACTTCAATACGTTAAAGAAGGTTAATTAACTTAATTATGTTAAACTAGTAATTTGAAGCATTCCGATATCGCTTGCTAAATGAGTGTATACAAAAAAGTCGAATTTATACCTAAATATATGATAACGGAATTCTTCTAAATGCTGTGCAGTTATACCGTTAAGGCTTTATGTAGACTTTAGTGCGTTAAAGAAGGTTTATTAACTTAAATATGTTAAACTAATGATTTGAAGCATCTCGATATCGATTGCTAAATGTGTATACCCAAGAAAATCGACTTTATACCTAAATATAAGATTAGGGAAATCTTCCAAATGTTCTGTCGTTATGCCGCCATGGCTTTGTATCAACTTCAATACGTTAAAGAAGGTTAATTATTTTAAATATGTTAAACTAAAGGTTTGAAGCATTTCGATATCGATAGCTAAATGTGTATTTACAAGAAAATCGACTTTATACCTAAATATAAGTTTATGGAATTCTTCTATATGCACTGCCGTTATGCCGCCATGGCTATATGCCCACTTCAGATCGTTAAAGAAGGTTTATTAATTTAAATATGTTAAACTTGTGAGCTGAAGCATTTCGATATCGATTGCTAAATGTGTATATACAAGAAAATCGATTTTGTACCTAAATAAAAGATTACGGAATTCACCCAAATGTACTGTCGTTATGCCACCATGGCTTTATATCAACTTCAATACGTTAAAGAAGGTTAATTAACTTAAATATGTTAAACTTATGATTTGAAGCATTTCGATATCGCTTGCTAAATGTGTATATAAAAGAAATTAGAATTTATACCTTAACATAAGTTTACGGATTTCTTCCAAATGTACTGTCGTTATGCCGCCATGGCTTTATATCAACTTCAATACGTTAAAGAAGGTTAATTAACTTAAATATGTTAAACTTATGATTTGAAGCATTTCGATGTCGATTGCTAAATGAGTATATACAAGAAAGTCGAATTTATACCTAAATATAAGATAACGGAATTCTTCTAAATGCAGTGCAGTTATACCGTTAAGGCTTTATGTATACTTCAGTGCGTTAAAGAAGGTTTATTAACTAAAATATGTTAAACTAATGATTTGAAGCATCTCGATATCGATTGCTAAAAGTGTATACTCAAGAAAATCGACTTTATACCTAAATATAAGATTAGGGAATTCTTCCAAATGTACTGTCGTTATGCCGCCATGGCTTTGTATCTACTTCAATAGGTTAAAGAAGGTTAATTATTTTAAATATTTTAAACTTATGGTTTGAAGCATTTCGATATCGATTGCTAAATGTGTATGTACAACAAAATCGACTTTATACCTAAATATGTCAACTTCAGTTCGCTAAAGGAAGTTTATTATCTTAAATATGTTAAACCAGTTATCTGAAACATTTCGATATCGATTGCGAAATATATATATACAAGAAAATCGACTTTATACCTAAATATATGATAACGGAAATCTTCTAAATGCAGTGCAGTTATACCGTTAAGGCTTTATGTAGACTTCAGTGCGTTAAAGAAGGTTTATTAACTTAAATATGTTAAACTAATGATTTGAAGCATCTCGATATCGATTGCTAAATGTGTATATACAAGAAAATCGACTTTATACCTAAATATAAGATTACGGAATTCTTCCAAATGCACTGCCGTTATGGCCTTATATCAACTTCATTACGTTAAAGAAGGTTAATTAATTTAAATATGTTAAACTAATGATTTGAAGCATTTCGATATCGCTTGCTAAATGAGTATATACAAGAAAGTCGAATTTATACTTAAATATATGATAACGGAATTCTTCTAAATGCTGTGCAGTTATACCGTTAAGGCTTTATGTAGACTTCAGTGCGTTAAAGATGGTTTATTAACTTAAATATGTTAAACTAATGATTTGAAGCATCTCAATATCGATTGCTAAATGTGTATACTCAAGAAAATCGACTTTATACCTAAATATAAGATTAGGGAAATCTTCCAAATGTACTGTCGTTATGCAGTCATGGCTTTATATCTCCTTCAATAAGTTAAAGAAGGTTACTTAACTTAAATATGTTAAACTATTGATTTAAAGAATTTTGATATCGATTGCTAAATGAGTATAAACAAGAAAATCGACTTTATACCTAAATATAAGTTTACGGAATTCTTCTATATGCACTGCCGTTATGCCGCCATGGCTATATGCCCACTTCAGATCGTTAAAGAAGGTTTATTAATTTAAATATGTTAAACTCGTGAGCTGAAGCATTTCGATATCGATTGCTAAATGTGTATATACAAGAAAATCTATTTTGTACCTAAATAAAAGATTACGGAATTCACCCAAATGTACTGTCGTTATGCCACCATGGCTTTATATCTACTTCAATACGTTAAAGAAGGTTAATTAACTTAAATATGTTAAACTTATGAGCTGAAGCATTTCGATATCGATTGCTAAATGTGTATACGCAAGAAAATCGATTTTATACCTTAACATAAGATTACGGAATTCTTCCAAATGTACTGTCGTTATGCCGCCAAGGCTTTACATCAACTTCAATACGTTAAAGAGGGCTAATTAACTTAAATATGTTAAACTAATGATTTAGAGCATTTCGATGTCGATTGCTAAATGCGTATATACAACAAAATTGACTTTATACCTAAATATAAGATTACGGAATTTTTCCAAATGCATTGCCGTTATACCGTTATGGCTTTATGTAAACTTCAGTAAGATAAAGAAGGTTAATTAACTTAAATATGTTAGACTAATGATTTCAAGCATTTCGTTATCGATTGCTAAATGTGAATATACAAGAAAATCGACTTTATATAAAATATACGATAACGGAATTCTTGTAAATGCACTGCCGTTATGCCGTTATAGCTTTATGTTAATTTCAGTTCGTTAAAGAAGGTTTATTAACTTAACAATGTTAAACCAGTTATTTGAAGCATTTCGATATCGATTGCTTAATGCATATATAAAAAAAATCGACTTTATCCCTAAATATAAGACTACGGAATTCTTCCAAATGTACTGTCGTTATGCCGCCATGGGTTTATGTCACCTTCATTACGTTAAAGAAGGCTAATTAACTTAAATATCTTAAACTAATGATTTGAAGCATTTCGTTATCGATTGCAAAATGTGTATATACAAAAAAATCGAATTTATACCTAAATATAAGATTACGGAATTCTTCTAAATGCACTGCCGTTATGGCTTTATGTAAACTTCAGTAAGATAAAGAAGGTTAATTAACTTAAATATGCTAAACCAGTTATTTGAAGCATTTCGATATCGATTGCAAAATGTGTATATACAAGAAAATCGACTTTATGCCTGAATATTAGACTACGGAATTCTTCCAAATGCAGTGCCGGTATGGCTTTATGTCAACTTCAGTTCGCTAAAGGAGGTTTATTAACTTAAATATGTTAAACCAGTTATCTGAAGTATTTCGTTATCGATTACGAAATGTATATATACAAGAAAATCGACTTTATACCTAAATATAAATTATAAAATTACGGAATTCTTCAAAATGCTCTGCCGTTATACGACTTTATACCTAAATATAAGATAACGGAATTCTTCTAAATGCACTGCCGTTTTGCCCCCATGGCCATATGCCAACTTCAGATCGTTAAAAAAGGTTTTTTAACATAAATATGTTAAACTAATGAGTTGAAGCATCTCGATCGCTAAATGTGTATATACAAGAAAATCGACTTTTTACATAAATATAAGACTACGGAATTCTTCCAAATGTACTGTCGTTATGCCGCCATGGCTTTATATCAACTTCAATACGTTAAAGAAGGTTAATTAACTTAAATATGTTAAACTAATGATTTGAAGCAATTCGATATCGATAGCTAAATGTGTATATACAAGAAAATGGACTTTATACCTAAAAATAAGATTGCGGAATTCTTCTAAATGTACTGCCGTTATGCCGCCATGGCCTTAAGCCAACTTCAGTTCGTTAAAGAAGGTTTATTAACTTAAATATGTTAAACCAGTTATTTGAAGCATTTCCATATCGATTGCTTAATGCATATATACCAGAAAATCGACTTTATACCTAAATATAAGACTACGGAATTCTTTCAAATGTACTGTCGTTATGCCGCCATGGCTTTATATAAACTTCAATACGATAAGGAAGGTTAATTAACTTAAATATGTTACACTAATGATTTGAAACATTGCGATATCGATTGCTAAATGAGTATATACAACAAAATCGACTTTATACCTAAATATAAGATTACGGAATTCTTCTAAATGCACTGTCGTTATGTCGCCATGGCTTTATATCACCATCATTACGTTAAAGAAGGTTTACTAACTTAAATATGTTAAACTAATGATTTGAAGATTTTCGGTATCGATTGCTAAATGTGTAAATACAAGAAAATCGACTATATACCTAAATATAAGATTACGAAACTCTTCTACCTGCAATGTCGTTATGCCGCCATGGCTTTATATCACCTTCATTACATTAAAGAAGGTTAATTAACTTAATATGTTAAACTAATGATTTGAAGCATTTCGATATCGATTGCTAAATGCGTATGTACAACAAAATCGACTTTATACCTAAATATAAGGTAACGGAATTCATATAAATATATTGCCGTTATGCCGCTATGGCTTTATGTAAACTTCAGTAAGATAAAGAAGGTTAATTAAGTTAAATATGCTAAACCAGTTATTTGAAGCATTTCGATATCGATTGCTAAATGTGTAAATACAAGCAAATCGAATTTATACCTAAATATAAATTATTACATTACGGAATTCTTCTAAAGACTGCGTTATACAGAAGGCTTAGAGAGAGTAAATAAAGCTTTATTAATAATAGTTAAACTTGAGAACATTTGATATCATAGCTAAATGTGTATTACGAAAATCGACTTTATCCTAAATAAGCAAATTTTCCGCATGCCGTTATGCCCATGGGATATGCAACTTCAGATCGTTAAAGAAGGTTTATTAACATAAATATGTTTAAACCATTGATTGAAGCATTTCGATATCGATGCTAAATGTGTATATACAAGAAAATCGAAATCCAAAAAGTTGGAATTTCCAATGACCCTATACCGTATTATGAAATTATAAAAAAAAGTTTATTATTTTAAGTTAAATAAAGAACGATATTTGCAAATTTTATGCGAAATTCAATTTAACAAATATAAATTTCACTTCCTTATTCGTTAAGGCTTTATTAACTTCAATAAGTTTAAAAAGGTTTAAATTTAAATTAAAAATGTTAAACTTAAAGATTTGAAGCATTTCGATTCGATTGCTAAATGGGGTTTTTTATACAAAAAATCGACTTTATACCTAAATATAAGATAAAGGAATTCTTTAAAAATTTCCGTTATGCCGCCTTTTGGGTTTATGAACTTCAGAAGTTTAAAAAAGGTTTAAATTTAATTTAAAAATGTTTAAAAATTATTTTAAGCATTTCGATATATAGCTAAATGTGTAAATACAAGAAATCGAATTTTTACCTAAAAATAATTTTTAAATTACGGAATTCTTCCAAATGCACTGCCGTTATACCGTTAAGGCTTTATGTAAACTTCAGTAAGTAAAAAGGTTTATTAATTTTTAAATGTTAAAATAATGATTTGAAGATTTCGTTTTCGTTGCTAAATGTGTTTATCAAGAAAATTTGAATTTATACCTTTAAAAATAAAATTCGGAATTTTTCCAAAAGACTGCCCTTATGCCGCCCTGGCTTTATATCAACTTCAATACGTTAAAGGGAAAGGGTTTAAATTTAAATTAAATTTTGTTAAACTAATAAATTTTAAGCATTTCCCATTCGTTGCTAAATGGATTTTTTACAAAAAATCGAATTTATACCTAAATATAAGATAACGGAATTCTTTAAATTTTGCCGTTATCCGTTTGGCTTTATGTAAACTTTAGTGGTTTAAAAAAGGGGTTTTTTTTAATTAAATATGTTTAAAAATTATTTGAAGCATTTCGATATAAATTTCTAAATGTGTAAAAACCCCAAAAAAATCGAATTTATACCTAAAAATAATTTTTAAATTAGGGGAAAAATTCCAAATGCCCGCCCTTATCCGAAGGCTTTTTAACTTCAATAAGTTTAAAAAGGTTTAAATTTTTTTAAAATGTTAAACTAAAGTTTGAAGCATTTCGTTTTCGATTGCTAAATGTGTTTTACAAGAAAATCGAATTTATACCTTTAAAAATAAAATTTTTGGAATTTTTCTTAAAGCACTGCCGTTATGCCGCCATGGCTATATCCCCCCCTTTAATCGTTAAAGAAGGTTTAAATTTAATTTTAAAAAAAGTTAAACTTGTAATGAAGCATTTCCCATATCGTTGCTAAATGGTTATACAAAAAATCGAATTTTTACCTAAATAAAAGATTAAAGGAATTCCCCAAATGCTGTCGTTATACCAAGGCTTTATTAACTTTAATCGTTAAAGAAGGTTTAAATTTAAATTAAATATGTTAAACTTAAAGATTTGAAGCATTTCGATATCGTTGCTAAATGTGTATAAAGAAAATTGAATTTATACCTTAAAATAAGTTTTGGGGTTTTTTCCAAATGTTCTGTCGTTATGCCGCCATGGCTTTTATCAACTTCAATACGTTAAAGAAGGTTAATTAATTTTTAAAAATGTTAAACTTAAAAATTTGAAGCATTTCGATTCGATTGCTAAATGGTATTTACAAGAAAATCGAATTTATACCTAAATATAAGTTTTTTTGGGAAATTTTTCTAAATGCATGCCGTTATCCGAAGGCTTTATGAAATTCAGTCGTTAAAGAAGGTTTATTAATTTTTAAAATGTTAAACTTTGATTTTAAGCATTTCGATATCGATTGCTAAAGTGTATATCAAGAAAATCGATTTTTACCTAAATAAAAGATTAGGGGAAATTTTTCCCCAAAAGTACTGTCGTTATGCCCCATGGCTTTTATCAAATTCAATAGGGTTTAAAAAAGGTTAATTAATTTTTAAAAATTTTAAACTTATGGTTTGAAGCATTTCGATATCGTTGCTAAAATGTTGTTTTTATAAAAGAAATTTAAAAAATTTTATTTAAAACCTTTTAAAACATAAGGTTTTTACGGATTTTTCCAAAAATGTAAAGGTCTTTAAAAGCCGCCAAGGCTTTATTAACTTCAATCGTTAAAGAAGGTTTAAATTTAAATTAAATATGTTAAACTTAAAGATTTGAAGCATTTCGATTCGATTGCTAAATGGTATATACAAGAAAATCGAATTTATACCTAAATATAAGATTAAAGGAATTCTTCCAAATGCATGCCGTTATCCTTAATTTTTTAACTTCATTCGTTAAAGAAGGTTTAAATTTAATTTTTAAAATGTTAAACTAATGATTTGAAGCATTTCGATATCGTTGCTAAAAGGTATATCAAGAAAATCGAATTTATACCTTTAAAAATAAGATTAAGGGGAAATTTTTCCAAATGCTGTCGTTATCCGAAGGCTTTTGTAACTTCAATGGTTAAAGAAGGTTTAAATTTTTTTAAATATTTTAAACTTAAAGGTTTGAAGCATTTCAAAATCGATTGCTAAATGTGTATTCAAAAAATCGACTTTATACCTAAAATAAAAAGGGTTTTAAAACCTTTTCAGGTTTTTTCCCCCAAAGGAAGGTTTTTTAACTTAAATATGTTAAACCATTATTTAAAAATTTTGATATCGATTGCAAATATATAAACAAGAAAATCGACTTTATACCTAAATATAAGATTAAAGGAAATTTTTCTAAATGCATGCCGTTATCCGAAGGCTTTATGAAATTCAGTCGTTAAAGAAGGTTTATTAATTTTAAAAATGTTAAACTTGATTTTAAGCATTTCGATATCGATTGCTAAATGTGTATATACAAGAAAATCGACTCTATACCTAATAATGTTATATTATGTAATTCTTCTACATGCACTGCCGTTATGCCGCCATGGCTATGCGCCCACTTCAGATCGTTAAAGAAGGTTTATTAACTTAAATATGTTAAACTTATGAGCTGAAGAATTTCGATATCGTTTGCTAAATGTGTATACACAAGAAAATCGATTTTATACCTAAATAAAAGATTACGGAATTCACCCAAATATACTGCCGTTATGGTTTTTGTAGACTTCAGTAAGATAAAGAGGATTAATTAACTTAAATATGTTAGACTAATGACTTGAAGCATTTCGATATCGATTGCTAAATTTGTATTTGCATTTCGATATCGACGACTTAATGTGTAAATACAAGAAAATCGACTTTATACCTAAATATAAGATTACGGAATTCTTCTAAATGCACTGCCGTTATACCGTTAAGGCTTTATGTAGACTTCAGTAAGCTAAAAAATTTTTATTAACTTAGTATGTTTAACTAATGATTTGAAGCATTTCGATATCGATAGCTAAATGTGTATTTACAAGAAAATCGACTCTATACCTAAATATAAGATTATGTAATTCTTCTACATGCACTGCCGTTATGCCGCCATGGCTATGTGCCCACTTCAGATCGTTAAAGAAGGTTTATTAGCTTAAATATGTTAAACTTTTGAGCTGAAGCATTTCGATATCGTTTGCTAAATTTGTATACACAAGAAAATCGATTTTATACCTAAATAAAAGATTACGGAATTCTCCCAAATATACTGCCGTTATGGCTTTTGTAGACTTCAGTAAGATAAAGGGGATTAATTAACTTAAATATGTTAAACTAATGACTTGAAGCATTTCGATATCGATTGCTAAATTTGTATATACAAGAAAAACGACTTTATACCTAAATATAAGACTACGGGATTCTTCCAAATGTACTGTCGTTATGCCGCCATGGCTATATATCAACTTCAATACGTTAAAGAAGGTTTATTAACTTAAATATGTTAAACTAATGATTTGAAGCATTTTGATATCGATTGCTAAATGTGTATATACAAGAAAATCGAATTTATACCTAATTTTAAGATTACGGAATTCTTCCAACTGTACTGTCGTTATGCCGCCGTGGCTATATATCAACTTCAATACGTTAAAGAAGGTTAATTAACTTAAATATGTTAAACTAATAATTTGAAGCATTTCGATATCGCTTGCTAAATGAGTATATACAAGAAAGTCGAATTTATACCTAAATATATGATAACGGAATTCTTCTAAATGCCGTGCAGTTATACCGTTAAGGCTTTATGTAGACTTCAGTGCGTTAAAGAAGGTTTATAAACTTAAATATGTTAAACTAATGATTTGAAGCATCTCGATATCGATTGCTAAATGTGTATACTCAAGAAAATCGACTTTATACCTAAATATAAGATTAGGGAATTCTTCCAAATGTACTGTCGTTATGCCGCCATGGCTTTGTATCAACTTCAATACGTTAAAGAAGGTTAATTATTTTAAATATGTTAAACTAATGGTTTGAAGCATTTCAATATCGACTGCTATATGTGTAAATACAAGAAATTCGACTTTATACCTAAATATAAAATTATAACATTACGGAATTCTTCTAAATGCACTGCCGTTATACCGTTAAGGCTTTATGTAGATTTCAGTAAGCTAAAAAATTTTTATTAACTTAGTATGTTTAACTAATGATTTGAAGCATTTCGATATCGATAGCTAAATGTATATTTACAAGAAAATCGACTCTATACCTAAATATAAGATTATGTAATTCTTCTACATGCACTGCCGTTATGCCGCCATGGCTATGTGCCCACTTCAGATCGTTAAAGAAGGTTTATTAGCTTAAATATGTTAAACTTTTGAGCTGAAGCATTTCGATATCGTTTGCTAAATTTGTATACACAAGAAAATCGATTTTATACCTAAATAAAAGATTACGGAATTCACCCAAATATACTGCCGTTATGGCTTTTGTAGACTTCAGTAAGATAAAGGGGATTAATTAACTTAAATATGTTAAACTAATGACTTGAAGCATTTCGATATCGATTGCTAAATTTGTATATACAAGAAAAACGACTTTATACCTAAATATAAGACTACGGGATTCTTCCAAATGTACTGTCGTTATGCCGCCATGGCTATATATCAACTTCTATACGTTAAAGAAGGTTTATTAACTTAAATATGTTAAACTAATGATTTGAAGCATTTTGATATCGATTGCTAAATGTGTATATACAAGAAAATCGAATTTATACCTAATTTTAAGATTACGGAATTCTTCCAACTGTACTGTCGTTATGCCGCCATGGCTATATATCAACTTCAATGCGTTAAAGAAGGTTAATTAACTTAAATATGTTAATCTAATAATTTGAAGCATTTCGATATCGCTTGCTAAATGAGTATATACAAGAAAGTCGAATTTATACCTAAATATATGATAACGGAATTCTTCTAAATGCCTTGCAGTTATACCGTTAAGGCTTTATGTAGACTTCAGTGCGTTAAAGAAGGTTTATAAACTTAAATATGTTAAACTAATGATTTGAAGCATCTCGATATCGATTGCTAAATGTGTATACTCAAGAAAATCGACTTTATACCTAAATATAAGATTAGGGAATTCTTCCAAATGTACTGTCGTTATGCCGCCATGGCTTTGTATCAACTTCAATACGTTAAAGGAAGGTTAATTATTTTAAATATGTTAAACTAATGGTTTGAAGCATTTCAATATCGACTGCTATATGTGTAAATACAAGAAAATCGACTTTATACATAAATATAAAATTATAACATTACGGAATTCTTCTAAATGCACTACCGTTATACCGTTAAGGCTTTATGTAGACTTCAGTAAGCTAAAAAATGTTTATTAACTTAGTATGTTTAACTAATGATTTGAAGCATTTCGATATCGATAGCTAAATGTGTATTTACAAGAAAATCGACTCTATACCTAAATATAAGATTATGTAATTCTTCCACATGCACTGCCCTTATGCCGCCATGGCTATGTGCCCACTTCAGATCGTTAAAGAAGGTTTATTAACTTAAATATGTTAAACTTATGAGCTGAAGCATTTCGATATCGATTGCTACATGTGTATACACAAGAAAATCGATTTTATACCTTAACATAAGATTACGGAATTCTTCCAAATGTACTGTCGTTATGCCGCCAAGGCATTACATCAACTTCAATAAGTTAAAGAGGGTTAATTAACTTAAATATGTTAAACTAATGATTTGAAGCATTTCGATGTCGATTGCTAAATGCGTATATACAACAAAATCGACTTTATACCTAAATATAAGATTACGGAATTCTTCTAAATGCACTGTCGTTATGCCGCCAAGGCTTTATGTCACCTTCATTACGTTAAAGAAGGTTAATTTACTTAAATATGTTAAACTAGTGATTTGAAGCATTTCGATATCGGTTGCTAAATGAGTATATACAAGAAAGTCGAATTTATACCTAAATATAAGATAACGGAATTCTTCTAAATGCAGTGCAGTTATACCGTTGAGGCTTTATGTAGACTTCAGTGCGTTAAAGAAGGTTTATTAACTTATGTATGTTAAACTAATGATTTGAAGCATTTCGATATCGATTGCTAAATGTGTATATACAAGAAATTCGACTTTATACCTAATTATAAGATTAGGGAATTCTTCCAAATGTACTGTCGTTATGCCGCCATGGGTTTGTATCAACTTCAATACGTTAAAGAAGGTTAATTATTTTAAATATTTTAAACTTATGGTTTGAAGCATTTCGATATCGACTACTAAATGTGTAAATACAAGAAAATCGACTTTATACCTAAATATAAGGTTACGGAATTCTTCTAAATGCACTGCCGTTATACCGTTAAGGCTTTATGTAGACTTCAGTAAGCTAAAAAATTTTTATTAACTTAGTATGTTTAACTAATGATTTGAAGCATTTCGATATCGATAGCTTAATGTGTATTTACAAGAAAACCGACTCTATACCTAAATATAAGATTATGTAATTCTTCTACATGCACTGCCGTTATGCCGCCATGGCTATGTACCCACTTCAGATCGTTAAAGAAGGTTTATTAGCTTAAATATGTTAAACTTTTGAGCTGAAGCATTTCGATATCGTTTGCTTAATGTGTATACACAAGAAAATCGATTTTATACCTAAATAAAAGACTACGGAATTCACCCAAATATACTGCCGTTATGGCTTTTGTAGACTTCAGTAAGATAAAGGGGATTAATTAACTTAA
>CM050324.1:2994570-3059540 GCA_027475135.1 Bactrocera correcta | reverse complement strand
AAACCTAAATATAAGATAACGGAATTCTTTTAAATGCACTGCCGTTATACCGTTAAGGCTTTGTGTAGACTTCAGTAAGCTAAAAAATGTTTATTAACTTAATATGTTAAACTAATGAGTCGAAGCATTTCGATATCGATTGCTAAATGTGTAAATACAACAAAATCGACTTTATACCTAAATATAAGATTACGGAATTCTTCCAAATGCACTGCCGTTATACCGTTATGGCTTTATGTAAACTTCAGTAGGATAAAGAAGGTTAATTAACTTAAATATGTTAAACTAATTATTTGAAGCATTTCGATATCGCTTGCTAAATGCGTATATACAAGAAAATCGAATTTATACCTAAATGTAAGATAACGGAATTCTTCTAAATGCACTGCCGTTGTACCGTTAAGGCTTTATGCAGACTTCAGTAAGCTAAAAAATGTTTATTAACTTAATATGTTAAACAAATGATTTGAAGCATTTCGATATCGATATCTAAATGTGTATATAAAAGAAAATCAACTTTATACCTAAATATAAGATTACGGAATTCTTCTACATGCACTGCCGTAAAGCCGCCGTGGCTATATGCCAATTCAGATCGCTAAAGAAGGTTAATTAACTTAAATATGTTAAACTTATGACTTGAAGCATTTCGTTATCGATTACCTAATGTGTATGTACAAGAAAATCGACTTTATACCTAAACATAAGATAACGGAATTCTTCTAAATGCACTGCCGTTATACCGTTAAGGCTTTATGTAGACTTCAGTAAGATAGAGAGGGTTAATTAACTTAAATATGTTAATCTAATGATTTGAAGCATTTCGATATCGATTGCTAAATGTATATATACAAGAAAATCGACTTTATACCTAAATATAAGATTACGGAATTCTTCCAAAAGTACTGTCGTTATGCCGCCATGGCTTTGTATCACCTTCAATACGTTAAAGAAGGTTAGTTATTTTAAATAGGTTAAACTAATGGTTTGAAGCAATTCGATATCGATTGCTAAATGTGCAAATACAAGAAAGTCGACTTTATACCTAAATATAAAATTATAACATTACGGAATACTTCTAAATGCACTGCCGTTATACCGCTAAGGCTTTATGTAGACTTCAGTAAGCTAAAAAATGTTTATTAACTTATAATGTTAAACAAATGATTTCAAGCATTTCGATATCGATAGCTCAATGTGCATATACCAGAAAATCGACTTTATACCTAAATGTAAGATTACGGAATTCTTCTACATCCACTGCCGTTATGCCAACTTCAGATCGTTAAAGAAGGTTTATTAACTTAAATATGTTAAACTAATGAGTTGAAGCATTTCGATATGGATTGCTTAATGTGTATATACAAGAAAATCGATTTTATACGTAAATAAAAGATTACGGAATTCACCCAAATATACTGCTGTTATGCCGTTATGGCTTAATTTAAAGTTCAGTACGATAAAGAAGGTTAATTAACCTCAATATGCTAAACCAGCTATTTGAAGATTTTCAATATCGATTGCTAAAGGTGTAAATCCAAGAAAATCGACTACATACCTAAATATAAGATTACGGAATTCTTCTACATGCACTGCCGTTATGGCGCCATGGCTTTATGTTAACTTCAGGCGTAAAAGAAGCTTTATTAACTAAAATATGTTAAACTAATGATTTGAAGCATTTCGATATCGATTGCTAAATGAGTATATACAAGAAAACCGAATTCATACCTAAATATAAGATTACGTAATTCTTCTTAATGCACTGCCGTTATACCGTTATGGCTTTATATTAACTTCAGTTCGTTAAAGAAGGTTTATTAACTTAAATATGTTAAACCAGTTATTTGAAGCATTTTGATATCGATTGCTTAATGCATATATACAAGAAAATCGACTTTATACCTAAATATAAGACTACGGAATTCTTCCAAATGTACTGTCGTTATGCCGCCATGGCTCTTTATCAACTCCAATACGTTAAAGAAGGTTAATTAACTTAAATATGTTAAACTAAGGATTTGAAGCATTTCGATATCGATTGCTATATGTGTATATACAAGAAAATCGAATTTATACCTAAATATAAGATTACGGAATTCTTCTAAATGCACTGCCGTTATGCCGTTAAGGCTTTATGTAGACTTCAGTGCGCTCAAGAAGGTTTATTAACTTAAATATGTTAAACTAATGATTTGAAGCATTTCTATATCGAATGCTGAATGTGTATATACAAGAAAATCGACTTTATACCTGAATATAAGATAACAGAATTCTTCTAAATGCACTGCCGTTATATCGCTAAGGCTTTATGTAGACTTCAGTAAGCTAAAAAATGTTTATTAATTTAATATGTTAAACTAATGATTTGAAGCATTTCGATATCGATTGCCAAATGTGTATATAAAACAAAATCTACTTTATACCTAAATACAAGATTACGGAATTCTTCCAAATGCACTGCCGTTATACCGTTATGGCTTTATGTAAACTTCAGTAAGATAAAGAAGTTTAATTAACTTAAATATGTTAAACTAATGACTTGAAGCATTTCGTTATCGATTGCTAAATGTGTATATACAAGAAAATCGACTTTATACCTGAATATAAGATAACAGAATTCTTCTAAATGCACTGCCGTTATACCGCCATGGCTTTATGTAGACTTCAGTAAGCTAAAAATTGTTTATTAACTTAATATATTAAACTAATGATTTGAAGCATTTCGATATCGATATCTAAATCTGTATATAAAATAAAATCGACTTTATACCTAAATAAATGATTACGGAATTCTTCTACATGCACTGCCGTTAAGCCGCCGTGGCTATATGCCAATTCAGATCGCTAGAGAAGGTTAATTAACTTAAATATGTTAAACTTATGACTTGAAGCATTTCGTTATCGATTGCTAAATGTGTATATACAAGAAAATCGACTTTATACCTAAATATAAGATAACGGAATTCTTCTAAATGCACTGCCGTTATACCGTTAAGGCTTTGTGTATACTTCAGTAATCTAAAAAATGTTTATTAACTTAATATGTTAAACTAATGAGTCGAAGCATCTCGATATCGATTGCTAAATGTGTAAATACAACAAAATCCACTTTATACCTAAATATAAGATTATGGAATTCTTCCAAATGTACTGCCGTTATACCGTTATGTCTTTATGTAAACTTCAGTAGGATAAAGAAGGTTAATTAACTTAAATATGTTAAACTAATGATTTGAAGCATTTCGATATCGCTTGCTAAATGTGTATATACAAGAAAATCGAATTTATACCTAAATATAAGATAACGGAATTCTTCTAAATGCACTGCCGTAATACCGTTAAGGCTTTATGCAGACTTAAGTAAGCTAAAAAATGTTTATTAACTTAATATGTTAAACTAATGATTTGAAGCATTTCGATATCGACTGCTAAATGTGTAGATACAAGAAAATCGACTTTATACCTAAATATAAAATTATAACATTACGGAATTCTTCTAAATGCACTGCCGTTACGCCGCCATGGCTTTATATCAACTTCAATACGTTAAAGAAAGTTAATAAACTAAAATATGTTAAACTAATGATTTAAAGCATTTCGATATCGCTTGCTAAATGTGTCTATACAAGAAAATGGAATTTATACCTAAATATAAGATAACGGGATTCTTCTAAATGCACTGCCGTTATATCGTTAAGGCTTTATGTAGACTTCAGTAAGCTAAAAAATGTTTATTAACTTAATATGTTAAACTAATGATTTGAAGCATTTCGATATTGATATCTAAATGTGTATATAAAAGAAAATCGACTTTATACCTAAATACAAGATTACAGAATTCTTCTACATGCACTGCCGTAATGCCGCCGTGGCTATATGCCAACTTCAGATCGTTAAAGAAGGTTTATTAACTTAAATATATTAAGCTAATGAGTTGAAGCATCTCGATATCGATTGCTAAATGTGTATATACAACAAAATCGACTTTATACCTAAATATACGATTAGGGAATTCTTCTAAATGCACTGCCGTTATGCCGACATTGCTTTATGCCAACTTCAGTTCGTTAAAGAAGGTTAATTTACTTAAATATGCTAAACTAATGATTTGAAGATTTTCGATATCGATTGCTAAATGTGTAAATACAAGAAAGTCGACTTTATACCTAAATATAAGATTACGGAATTCATCGAAATACACTGCCGTTATGCCGTTAAGGCTTTTGTAGACTTCAGTAAGATAAAGAGGGTTAATTAACTTAAATATGTTAAATTAAAGGTTTGAAACATTTCTATATCGATTGCTAAATGTGTAAATACAAGAAAATCGAATTTATACCTAAATATAAGATTACAGATTTCTACTACATGCACTGCCGTAATCCCGCCGTGGCTATATGCCAACTTCAGATCGTTAAAGAAGGTTTATTAACTTAAATATGTTAAGCTAATGAGTTGAAGCATCTCGATATCGATTTCTAAATGTGTCTATACAACAAAATCGACTTTATACCTAAATATAAGATAACGGAATTCTTCCAAATGCACTGCCGTTATACCGCTATGGCTTTATGTAAACTTCAGTAGGATAAAGAAGGTTAATTTACTTAAGTATGTTAAACTAATGATTTGAAGCATTTCGATATCGCTTGCTTAATGTTTATATACAAGAAAATCAAATTTATACCTAAATATAAGATAACGGGGTTCTTCTAAATGCACTGCCGTTATACCGTTAAGGCTTCATGTAGACTTCAGTAAGCTAAAAAATGTTTATTAACTTAATATATTAAACTAATGATTTGAAGCATTTCGATATCGATATCTAAATGTGTATATAAAATAAAATCGACTTTATACCTAAATAAATGATTACGGAATTCTTCTACATGCACTGCCGTTAAGCCGCCGTGGCTATATGCCAATTCAGATCGCTAAAGAAGGTTAATTAACTTAAATATGTTAAACTTATGACTTGAAGCATTTCGTTATCGATTGCTAAATGTGTATATACAAGAAAATCGACTTTATACCTAAATATAAGATAACGGAATTCTTCTAAATGCACTGCCGTTATACCGTTAAGGCTTTATGTATACTTTAGTAATCTAAAAAATGTTTATTAACTTAATATGTTAAACTAATGAGTCGAAGCATCTCGATATCGATTGCTAAATGTGTAAATACAACAAAATCGACTTTATACCTAAATATAAGATTACGGAATTCTTCCAAATGTACTGCCGTTATACCGTTATGTCTTTATGTAAACTTCAGTAGGATAGAGAAGGTTAATTAACTTAAATATGTTAAACTAATGATTTGAAGCATTTCGATATCGCTTGCTAAATGTGTATATACAAGAAAATCGAATTTATACCTAAATATAAGATAACGGAATTCTTCTAAATGCACTGCCGTTATACCGTTAAGGCTTTATGCAGACTTAAGTAAGCTAAAAAATTTTTATTAACTTAATATGTTAAACTAATGATTTGAAGCATTTCGATATCGATTGCTAAATGTGTAGATACAAGAAAATCGACTTTATACCTAAATATAAAATTATAACATTACGGAATTCTTCTAAATGCACTGCCGTTATGCCGCCATGGCTTTATATCAACTTCAATACGTTAAAGAAGGTTAATTAACTTAAATATGTTAAACTAATGATTTAAAGCATTTCTATATCGCTTGCTAAATGTGTCTATACAAGAAAATGGAATTTATACCTAAATATAAGATAACGGGATTCTTCTAAATGCACTGCCGTTATATCGTTAAGGCTTTATGTAGACTTCAGTAAGCTAAAAAATGTTTATTAACTTAATATGTTAAACTAATGATTTGAAGCATTTCGATATTGATATCTAAATGTGTATATAAAAGAAAATCGACTTTATACCTAAATACAAGATTACAGAATTCTTCTACATGCACTGCCGTAATGCCGCCGTGGCTATATGCCAACTTCAGATCGTTAAAGAAGATTTATTAACTTAAATATGTTAAGCTAATGAGTTGAAGCATCTCGATATCGATTGCTAAATGTGTATATACAACAAAATCGACTTTATACCTAAATATAAGATTACGGAATTCTTCTAAATGCTTTGCCGTTATGCCGCCATGGCTTTGTATCAACTTCAATACGTTAAAGAAGGTTTATTAACTTAAATATGTTAAACCAGTTATTTGAAGCATTTCGATATCGATTGCTAAATGCGTATATACAACAAAATCGACTTTATACCTAAATATAAGATTAGGGAATTCTTCTAAATGCACTGCCGTTATGCCGACATTGCTTTATGCCAACTTCGGTTCGTTAAAGAAGGTTAATTTACTTAAATATGCTAAACTAATGATTTGAAGATTTTCGATATCGATTGCTAAATGTGTAAATACAAGAAAGTCGACTTTATACCTAAATATAAGATTACGGAATTCTTCTAAATGCTTTGCCGTTATGCCGCCATGGCTTTATATCTACTTCAATACGTTAAAGAAGGTTTATTAACTTAAATATGTTAAACTAAAGGTTTGAAACATTTCTATATCGATTGCTAAATGTGTAAATACAAGAAAATCGACTTTATACCTAAATATAAGATTACCGAATTCTACTACATGCACTGCCGTAATGCCCCCGTGGCTATATGCCAACTTCAGATCGTTAAAGAAGGTTAATTAACTTAAATATGTTAAACTAATGATTTGAAGCATTTCGATATCGATTGCTAAATGAGTATATACAAAAAAATCGACTTTATACCTAAATAGAGGATTACGGAATTCTTCTAAATGCACTGCCGTTATGCCGTTAAGGCTTTTGTAGACTTCAGTAAGATAAAGAGGGTTAATTATCTTAAATATGTTAAACTCATGATTTGAAGCATTTCGATGTCGATTGCTAAAGGCATATATACAACAAAACCGACTTAGTACCTAAATATAAGACTACGGAACTCTTCCAAATGCACTGCCGTTATGCCGTTAAGGCTTTTGTAGACTTCAGTAAAAAAAAGAGGATTAATTTACTTAAATATGTTAAACTAAAGATTTGAAGCATTTCGATATCGATTGCTAAATGAGTATATACAAGAAAATGGAATTTATACCTAAATATAAGATAACGGGATTCTTCTAAATGCACTGCCGTTATATCGTTAAGGCTTTATGTAGACTTCAGTAAGCTAAAAAATGTTTATTAACTTAATATGTTAAACTAATGATTTGAAGCATTTCGATATTGATATCTAAATGTGTATATAAAGGAAAATCGACTTTATACCTAAATACAAGGTTACAGAATTCTTCTACATGCACTGCCGTAATGCCGCCGTGGCTATATGCCAACTTCAGATCGTTAAAGAAGGTTTATTAACTTAAATATATTAAGCTAATGAGTTGAAGCATCTCGATATCGATTGCTAAATGTGTATATACAACAAAATCGACTTTATACCTAAATATAAGATTAGGGAATTGTTCTAAATGCACTGCCGTTATGCCGACATTGCTTTATGCCAACTTCAGTTCGTTAAAGAAGGTTAATTTACTTAAATATGCTAAACTAATGATTTGAAGATTTTCGATATCGATTGCTAAATGTGTAAATACAAGAAAGTCGACTTTATACCTAAATATAAGATTACGGAATTCATCGAAATACACTGCCGTTATGCCGTTAAGGCTTTTGTAGACTTCAGTAAGATAAAGAGGGTTAATTAACTTAAATATGTTAAATTAAAGGTTTGAAACATTTCTATATCGATTGCTAAATGTGTAAATACAAGAAAATCGAATTTATACCTAAATATAAGATTACAGATTTCTACTACATGCACTGCCGTAATGCCGCCGTGGCTATATGCCAACTTCAGATCGTTAAAGAAGGTTTATTAACTTAAATATGTTAAGCTAATGAGTTGAAGCATCTCGATATCGATTTCTAAATGTGTCTATACAACAAAATCGACTTTATACCTAAATATAAGATAACGGAATTCTTCCAAATGCACTGCCGTTATACCGCTATGGCTTTATGTAAACTTCAGTAGGATAAAGAAGGTTAATTTACTTAAGTATGTTAAACTAATGATTTGAAGCATTTCGATATCGCTTGCTAAATGTTTATATACAAGAAAATCAAATTTATACCTAAATATAAGATAACGGGGTTCTTCTAAATGCACTGCCGTTATACCGTTAAGGCTTTATGTAGACTTCAGTAAGCTAAAAAATGTTTATTAACTTAATATATTAAACTAATGATTTGAAGCATTTCGATATCGATATCTAAATGTGTATATAAAATAAAATCGACTTTATACCTAAATAAATGATTACGGAATTCTTCTACATGCACTGCCGTTAAGCCGCCGTGGCTATATGCCAATTCAGATCGCTAAAGAAGGTTAATTAACTTAAATATGTTAAACTTATGACTTGAAGCATTTCGTTATCGATTGCTAAATGTGTATATACAAGAAAATCGACTTTATACCTAAATATAAGATAACGGAATTCTTCTAAATGCACTGCCGTTATACCGTTAAGGCTTTATGTATACTTTAGTAATCTAAAAAATGTTTATTAACTTAATATGTTAAACTAATGAGTCGAAGCATCTCGATATCGATTGCTAAATGTGTAAATACAACAAAATCGACTTTATACCTAAATATAAGATTACGGAATTCTTCCAAATGTACTGCCGTTATACCGTTATGTCTTTATGTAAACTTCAGTAGGATAGAGAAGGTTAATTAACTTAAATATGTTAAACTAATGATTTGAAGCATTTCGATATCGCTTGCTAAATGTGTATATACAAGAAAATCGAATTTATACCTAAATATAAGATAACGGAATTCTTCTAAATGCACTGCCGTTATACCGTTAAGGCTTTATGCAGACTTAAGTAAGCTAAAAAATGTTTATTAACTTAATATGTTAAACTAATGATTTGAAGCATTTCGATATCGATTGCTAAATGTGTAGATACAAGAAAATCGACTTTATACCTAAATATAAAATTATAACATTACGGAATTCTTCTAAATGCACTGCCGTTATGCCGCCATGGCTTTATATCAACTTCAATACGTTAAAGAAGGTTAATTAACTTAAATATGTTAAACTAATGATTTAAAGCATTTCTATATCGCTTGCCAAATGTGTCTATACAAGAAAATGGAATTTATACCTAAATATAAGATAACGGGATTCTTCTAAATGCACTGCCGTTATATCGTTAAGGCTTTATGTAGACTTCAGTAAGCTAAAAAATGTTTATTAACTTAATATGTTAAACTAATGATTTGAAGCATTTCGATATTGATATCTAAATGTGTATATAAAAGAAAATCGACTTTATACCTAAATACAAGATTACAGAATTCTTCTACATGCACTGCCGTAATGCCGCCGTGGCTATATGCCAACTTCAGATCGTTAAAGAAGATTTATAAACTTAAATATGTTAAGCTAATGAGTTGAAGCATCTCGATATCGATTGCTAAATGTGTATATACAACAAAATCGACTTTATACCTTAATATAAGATTACGGAATTCTTCTAAATGCTTTGCCGTTATGCCGCCATGGCTTTGTATCAACTTCAATACGTTAAAGAAGGTTTATTAACTTAAATATGTTAAACCAGTTATTTGAAGCATTTCGATATCGATTGCTAAATGCGTATATAAAACAAAATCGACTTTATACCTAAATATAAGATTAGGGAATTCTTCTAAATGCACTGCCGTTATGCCGACATTGCTTTATGCCAACTTCAGTTCGTTAAAGAAGTTTAATTTACTTAAATATGCTAAACTAATGATTTGAAGCATTTCGATATCGATTGCTAAATGTGTATGTACAAGAAAGTCGATTTATACCTAAGTAAAAGTTTACGGAATTCACCCAAATATACAGCCGCTATGCCGTTATGTCTTTATGTAAACTTCAGTAAGATAAAGAAGGTTTATTAACTTAAATATGTAAAACCAGTTATTTGAAGCATTTCGATATCGATTGCTAAATGTGTAAATACAAGAAAATCGACTTTATACCTAAATATAAGATTACGGAATTCTTCCAAATTACTGTCGTTATGGCGCCATGGCTTTATTTCACCTTCAGTACGTTTAAGATGGTTAATTAACTTAAATATGTTAAACTAATGATTTAAAGCATTTGGATATCGCTTCCTAAATGTGTATAAACAAGAAAATGGAATTTATACCTAAATATAAGATAACGGGATTCTTCTAAATGCACTGCCGTTACATCGTTAAGGCTTTATGTAGACTTCAGTAAGCTAAAAAATGTTTATTAACTTAATATGTTAAACTAATGATTTGAAGCATTTCGATATCAATATCTAAATGTGTATATAAAAGAAAACCGACTTTATACCTAAATATAAGCTTACAGAATTCTTCTAAATGCACTGCCGTTATGCCGCCATTGCTTTATGCCAACTTCAGTTCATTAAAGAAGGTTTAATATCTTAAATATGTTAAATCAGTTATTTGAAGCATTTCGATATCGATTGTTAAATGCGTATATACAACAAAATCGACTTTATACCTAAATATAAGATAACGGAATTCTTCTAAATGCACTGCCGTTATGCCGCCATTGCTTTATGCCAACTTCAGTTCGTTAAAGAAGGTTTATGAACTTAAATATTTTAAACTAATGATTTGAAGCATTTCGATATCGATTGCTATATGTACATATACAAGAAAATCGATTTATACCTAAATATAAGATTACGGAATTCTTCTACATGCACTGCAGTTATGCCGCCATGGCTTTATGTTAACTTCAGTGCGTTAAAGAAGCTTTATTAACTAAAATATATTAAACTAATGATTTGAAGCATTTCGATATAGATTGCTTAATGAGTATATGCAAGAAAGTCGACTTTATACCTAAATACAAGATTACGGAATTCATCGAAATACACTCCTGTTATGCCGTTATGGCTTTATATCAGTTTCATTACGTTAAAGAAGGTTAATTAACTTAAATATCTTAAACTAATGAGTTGAGGCATTTCGATATCGATTGCTAAATGAGTATATAAAAGAAAGTCGACTTTATATCTAAATATAAGATTACGGAATTCATCGAAATACACTCCCGTTATGCCGTTATGGCGTTATATCACCTTCATTACGTTAACGAAGCTTTATTAACTTAAATATATTAAACTAATGAGTTGAAGCATTTCGATATCGATTGCTAAATGAGTATATAAAAGAAAGTCGACTTTATATCTAAATATAAGATTACGGAATTCATCGAAATACACTCCCGTTATGCCGTTATGGCTTTATGTTAACTTCAGTGCGTTAAAGAAGCTTTATTAACTAAAATATATTAAACTAATGATTTGAAGCATTTCGATATAGATTGCTAAATGAGTATATGCAAGAAAGTCGACTTTATACCTAAATATAAGATTTCGGAATTCATCGAAATACACTCCTGTTATGCCGTTATGGCTTCATATCACCTTCATTACGTTAAAGAAAGTTAATTAACTTAAATATCTTAAATTAATGAGTTGAAGCATTTCGATATCGATTGCTAAATGAGCATATAAAAGAAAGTCGACTTTATATCTAAATATAAGATTACGGAATTCATCGAAATACACTCCCGTTAAGCCGTTATGGTGTTATATCACCTTCATTACGTTAAAGAAGCTTTATTAACTTAAATATATTAAACTAATGATTTGAAGCATTTCGATATCGATTGCTAAATGTGTATATACAAGAAAATCGACTTTATACCTAAATATAAGATTAAGGAATTCTTCCAAATGTACTGTTGTTATGCCGCCATGACTCTATGTCAACTTCAATACGTTAAAGAAGGTTAATTAACTTAAATATGTTAAATTAATGATTTGAAGCATTTTCATATCGACTGCTAAATGTGTAAATGCAAGAAAATCGACTTTACACCTAAATATAAAATTATAACATTACGGAATTCTTCTAAATGCACTGCCGTTATACCGTTAAAGCTTTATGTAGACTTCAGTAAGCTAAAAAATGTTGATTAACTTAATATATTAAACTAATGAGTTGAAGCATTTCGATATCGATTGCTAAATGAGTATATAAAAGAAAGTCGACTTTATATCTAAATATAAGATTACGGAATTCATCGAAATACACTCCCGTTATGCCGTTATGGCTTTATGTTAACTTCAGTGCGTTAAAGAAGCTTTATTAACTAAAATATATTAAACTAATGATTTGAAGCATTTCGATATAGGTTGCTAAATGAGTATATGCAAGAAAGTCGACTTTATACCTAAATATAAGATTTCGGAATTCATCGAAATACACTCCTGTTATGCCGTTATGGCTTCATATCACCTTCATTACGTTAAAGAAGGTTAATTTACTTAAATATCTTAAATTAATGAGTTGAAGCATTTCGATATCGATTGCTAAATGAGCATATAAAAGAAAGTCGACTTTATATCTAAATATAAGATTACGGAATTCATCGAAATACACTCCCGTTATGCCGTTATGCCGTTATGGCGTTATATCACCTTCATTACGTTAACGAAGCTTTATTAACTTATATATATTAAACTAATGAGTTGAAGCATTTCGATATCGATTGCTAAATGAGTATATAAAAGAAAGTCGACTTTATATCTAAATATAAGATTACGGAATTCTTCTACATGCACTGCAGTTATGCCGCCATGGCTTTATGTTAACTTCAGTGCGTTAAAGAAGCTTTATTAACTAAAATATATTAAACTAATGATTTGAAGCATTTCGATATAGATTGCTAAATGAGTATATGCAAGAAAGTCGACTTTATACCTAAATATAAGATTTCGGAATTCATCGAAATACACTCCTGTTATGCCGTTATGGCTTCATATCACCTTCATTACGTTAAAGTAGGTTAATTAACTTAAATATCTTAAATTAATGAGTTGAAGCATTTCGATATCGATTGCTAAATGAGCATATAAAAGAAAGTCGACTTTATATCTAAATATAAGATTACGGAATTCATCGAAATACACTCCCGTTATGCCGTTATGCCGTTATGGCGTTATATCACCTTCATTACGTTAACGAAGCTTTATTAACTTAAATATATTAAACTAATGAGTTGAAGCATTTCGATATGGATTGCTAAATGAGTATATAAAAGAAAGTCGACTTTATATCTAAAGATAAGATTACGGAATTCATCGAAATACACTCCCGTTATGCCGTTATGGCGTTATATCACCTTCATTACGTTAAAGAAGCTTTATTAACTTAAATATATTAAACTAATGATTTGAAGCATTTCGATATAGATTGCTAAATGAGTATATACAAGAAAGTCGACTTTATACCTAAATATAAGATTACGGAATTCATCGAAATACACTCCCGTTAAGCCGTTATGGTGTTATATCACCTTCTTTACGTTAAAGAAGCTTTATTAACTTAAATATATTAAACTAATGAGTTGAAGCATTTCGATATCGATTGCTAAATGAGTATATAAAAAAAAGTCGACTTTATATCTAAATATAAGATTACGGAATTCATCGAAATACACTCCCGTTATGCCGTTATGGCTTTATATAAATTTCAGTACGCTAAAGAAGGTTTATTAACTTAAATATGTTAAACTAATGATTTGAAGCATTTCGATATCGCTTGCTAAATGTGTATATACAAGAAAATCGACTTCATACCTAAATATAAGATAACGGAATTCTTTTAAATGCACTGCCGTTATGCCGTTAAGGCTTTATGCAGACTTCAGTAAGATAGAGAGGGTTTATTAACATAAATATGTTACACTAATGATTTGAAGCATTTCGATATCGATTGCTTAATATGTAAATACAAGAAAATCGACTTTATACCTAAATAGAAGATTACGGAATTCTTCTGAATGCACTGCAGTTATACCGTTAAGGCTTTATGTAGACATCAGTGCGTTAAAGAAGGTTTATTTACTTAAATTCGTTAAACTAATGATTTAAAGCATTTCGATATCGATTGCTAAATGCGCAAATACAAGAAAATCGACTTTATACCTAAATATAAAATTATAACATTACGTAATTCTTCTAAATGCACTGCCGCTATACCGTTAAGGCTTTATGTAGAATTCCGTAAGCTAAAAAATGTTTATTAACTTAATATGTTAAACAAATGATTTGAAGCATTTCGATATCGATTGAAAAATGTGTATATACAAGAAAATCGACTTTATGCCTAATATAAGATTACGGATTTCTTCTACATCCACTGCCGTTATGCCAACTTCAGATCGTTAAAGAAGGTTTATTAACTTAAATATGTTAAACTAATGAGTTGAAGCATCTCGATATCGATTGCTAAATGTGTACATAAAACAAAATCGACTTTATACCTAAATACAAGATTACGGAATTCTTCCATATGCACTGCCTTTATACCGTTATGGCTTTATGTAAACTTCAGTAAGATAAAGAAGGTTAATTAACTTAAATATGTTAAGCTAATGTTTTGAAGCATTTCGTTATCGATTGCTAAATGTGTATATACAAGAAAATCGACTTTATACCTGAATATAAGATAACAGAATTCTTCTAAATGCACTGCCGTTATACCGCTAAGGCTTTATGTAGACTTCAGTAAGCTAAAAAATGTTTATTAACTTAATATGTTAAACTAATGATTTGAAGCATTTCGATATCGATATCTAAATGTGTATATAAAAGAAAATCGACTTTATACCTAAATATAAGATAAAGGAATTCTTCTACATGCACTGCCGTTTTGCCGCCATGGCTTTATGCCAACTTCAGTTCGTTAAAGAAGGTTTATAACCTTAAATATGTTAAACTAATGAGCTGAAGCATCTCGATGTCGATTGCTTAATGTGTATATACAACAAAATCGACTTTATACCTAAATATAAGTTTACGGAATTCTTCTACATGCACTGCCGTAAAGCCGCTGTGGCTATATGCCAATTCAGATCGCTAAAGAAGAATAATTGACTTAAATATGTTAAACTTATGACTTGAAGCATTTCGTTATCGATCGCTTAATGTGTATATACAAGAAAATCGACTTTATACCTAAATATAAGGTTACGGAATTCTTCCAAATGCACTGCCGTAATACCGCCGTGGCTATATGCCAAATTCAGATCGTTAAAGAAGGTTTATTAACTTAAATATTTTAAACTAATGAGTTGAAGCATCTCGATATCGATTGCTAAATGTGTATATAAAACAAAATCGACTTTATACCTAAATATAAGGTTACGGAATTCTTCCAAATGCACTGCCGTTATACCGTTATGGCTTTATGTCAACTTCAGTAGGATAGAGAAGGTTAATTAACTTAAATATGTTAAACCAATGAATTGAAGCATTTCGATATCGCTTGCTAAATGTGTATATACAAGAAAATCGAATTTATACCTAAATATAAGATAACGGAATTCTTCTAAATGCACTGCCGTTATACCGTTAAGGCTTTGTGTAGACTTCAGTAAGCTAAAAAATGTTTATTAACTTAATATGTTAAACTAATGAGTCGAAGCATCTCGATATCGATTGCTAAATGTGTAAATACAACAAAATCGACTTTATACCTAAATATAAGATTACGGAATTCTTCCAAATGCACTGCCGTTATACCGTTATGGATTTATGTAAACTTCATTAGGATAAAGAAGGTTAATTAACTTAAATATGTTAAACTAATGATTTGAAGCATTTCGATATCGCTTGCTAAATGCGTATATACAAGAAAATCGAATTTATACCTAAATATAAGATAACGGAATTCTTCTAAATGCACTGCCGTTATACCATTAAGGCTTTATTATCAGTAAGCTAAAAAATGTTTATTAACTTAATATGTTAAACTAATGATTTGAAGCATTTCGATATCGATATCTAAATGTGTATATAAAAGAAAATCAACTTTATACCTAAATAAAAGATTACGGAATTCTTCTACATGCACTGCCGTAAAGCCGCCGTGGCTATATGCCAATTCAGATCGCTAAAGAAGGTTAATTAACTTAAATATGTTAAACTTATGACTTGAAGCATTTCGTTATCGATTGCTAAATGTGTATGTATAAGAAAATCGACTTTATACCTAAACAAAAGATAACGGAATTCTTCTAAATGCACTGCCGTTATACCGTTAAGGCTTTATGTAGACTTCAGTAAGATAGAGAGGGTTAATTAACTTAAATATGTTAATCTAATGATTTGAAGCATTTCGATATCGATTGCTAAATGTATATATACAAGAAAATCGACTTTATACCTAAATATAAGATTACGGAATTCTTCCAAAAGTACTGTCGTTATGCCGCCATGGCTTTGTATAACCTTCAATAAGTTAAAGAAGGTTAATTATTTTAAATAGGTTAAACTAATGGTTTGAAGCAATTCGATATCGATTGCTAAATGTGCAAATACAAGAAAGTCGACTTTATACCTAAATATAAAATTATAACATTACGGAATTCTTCTAAATGCACTGCCGTTGTACCGTTAAGGCTATATGTAGACTTCAGTAAGCTAAAAAATGTTTAATTACTTATAATGTTAAACAAATGATTTGAAGCATTTCGATATCGATAGCTCAATGTGTATATACAAGAAAATCGACTTTATACCTAAATGTAAGATTACGGAATTCTTCTACATCCACTGCCGTTATGCCAACTTCAGATCGTTAAAGAAGGTTTATTAACTTAAATATGTTAAACTAATGAGTTGAAGCATTTCGATATCGATTGCTTAATGTGTATATACAAGAAAATCGATTTTATACGTAAATAAAAGATGACGGAATTCACCCAAATATACTGCCGTTATGCCGTTAGGGCTTTATTTAAAGTTCAGTACGATAAAGAAGGTTAATTAACCTAAATATGCTAAACCAGCTATTTGAAGATTTTCAATATCGATTGCTAAAGGTGTAAATCCAAGAAAATCGACTACATACCTAAATATAAGATTACGGAATTCTTCTACATGCACTGCCGTTATGGCGCCATGGCTTTATGTTAACTTCAGGCGTTAAAGAAGCTTTATTAACTAAAATATGTTAAACTAATGATTTGAAGCATTTCGATATCGATTGCTAAATGAGTATATACAAGAAAACCGAATTCATACTTAAATATAAGATTACGTAATTCTTCTAAATGCACTGCCGTTATACCGTTATGGCTTTATATTAACTTCAGTTCGTTAAAGAAGGTTTATTAACTTAAATATGTTAAACCAGTTATTTGAAGCATTTTGATATCGATTGCTTAATGCATATATACAAGAAAATCTACTTTATACCTAAATATAAGACTACGGAATTCTTCCAAATGTACTGTCGTTACGCCGCCATGGCTCTTTATCAACTCCAATACGTTAAAGAAGGTTAATTAACTTAAATATGTTAAACTAAGGATTTGAAGCATTTCGATATCGCTTGCTATATGTGTATATACAAGCAAATCGAATTTATACCTAAATATAAGATTACGGAATTCTTCTAAATGCACTGCCGTTATGCCGTTAAGGCTTTATGTAGACTTCAGTGCGTTAAAGAAGGTTTATTAACTCAAATATGATAAACTAATGATTTGAAGCATTTCTATATCGAATGCTGAATGTGTATATACAAGAAAATCGACTTTATACCTAAATATAAGATTACGGAATTCTTCCAAATGTACTGTCGTTATGCCGCCATGGCTTTGTATCAACTTCAATACGTTAAAGAAGTTTAATTATTTTAAATATGTTAAACCAATGGTTTGAAGCATTTTGATATCGCTTGCTAAATAAGTATATACAAGAAAGTCAAATTTATACATAAATATAAGATAACGGTATTCTTCTAAATGCAGTTATACCGTTAAGGCTTCATGTAGACTTCAGTGCGTTAAAAAAGTTTTATTAACTTTAATATATTAAACTAATGATTTGAAGCATTTCGATATCGATTGCTAAATGTGTATATATGCAAGAAAATCGACATTATACCTAAATATAAGATTACGGAATTCTTCTACATGCACTGTCGTTATGCCGCCATGGCTTTATTTAAACTTCAATACGTCAAAGAAGGTTAATTAACTTAAATATGTTAAACTTATGATATGAAACACTTCGATATCGATTTCTAAATGCATATATACAAGAAAGTCGAATTTATACCTAAATATAAAATTACGGAATTCTTCTAAATGCAGTGCAGTTATACCGTTAAGGCTTTATGTAGACTTCAGTGCGTTAAAGAAGCTTTATTAACTTAAATATGTTAAACTTATGATTTGAGGCATTTCGATATAGATTGCTAAATGTGTATATACAAGAAAATCGAATTTATACCTAACTATAAGATAACGGAATTCTTCTAAATGCACTGCCGTTATGCCGTTGAGGCTTTATGTAGACTTCAGTGAGTTAAAGAAGGTTTATTAACTTAAATATGTTAAACTAATGATTTGAAGCATTTCGATATCGATTGCTAAATGTGTATATACAAGAAAATCGACTTTATACCTAAATATAAGATTAAGGAATTCTTCCAAATGTACTGTTGTTATGCCGCCATGACTCTATGTCAACTTCAATACGTTAAAGAAGGTTAATTAACTTAAATATGTTAAATTAATGATTTGAAGCATTTTCATATCGACTGCTAAATGTGTAAATGCAAGAAAATCGACTTTACACCTAAATATAAAATTATAACATTACGGAATTCTTCTAAATGCACTGCCGTTATACCGTTAAAGCTTTATGTAGACTTCAGTAAGCTAAAAAATGTTGATTAACTTAATATGTTAAACTAATGATTTGAAGCATTTCGATATCGATAGATAAATATGTATATACAAGAAAATCGACTTTATACCTAAATATAAGATTATGGAATTCTTCTAAATGCACTGCCGTTATACCGTTAAGGCTTTATGTAGACTTCAGTAAGCTAATAAATGTTTATTAACTTATAATGTTAAACAAATGATTTGAAGCATTTCGATATCGATAGCTCAATGTGTATATACAAGAAAATCGACTTTATACCTAAATGTAAGATTACGGAATCCTTCTACATCCACTGCCGTTATGCCAACTTCAGATCGTTAAAGAAGGTTTATTAACTTAAATATGTGAAACTAATGAGTTGAAGCATTTCGATATCGATTGCTTAATGTGTATATACAAGAAAATCGATTTTATACGTAAATAAAAGATTACGGAGTTCACCCAAATATACTGCCGTTATGCCGTTATGGCTTTATTTAAAGTTCAGTCCGATAAAGAAGGTTAATTAACCTAAATATGCTAAACCAGCTATTTGAAGATTTTCAATATCGATTGCTTAAGGTGTAAATCCAAGAAAATCGACTACATACCTAAATATGAGATTACGGAATTCTTCTACATGCACTGCCGTTATGGCGCCATGGCTTTATGTTAACTTCAGGCGTTAAAGAAGCTTTATTAACTAAAATATGTTAAACTAATGATTTGAAGCATTTCGATATCGATTGCTAAATGAGTATATACAAGAAAACCGAATTCATACCTAAATATAAGATTACGTAATTCTTCTAAATGCACCGCCGTTATACCGTTATGGCTTTATATTAACTTCAGTTCGTTAAAGAAGGTTTATTAACTTAAATATGTTAAACCAGTTATTTGAAGCATTTTGATATCGATTGCTTAATGCATATATACAAGAAAATCGACTTTATACCTAAATATAAGACTATGGAATTCTTCTAAATGTACTGTCGTTATGCCGCCATGGCTCTTTATCAACTCCAATACGTTAAAGAAGGTTAATTAACTTAAATATGTTAAACTAAGGATTTGAAGCATTTCGATATCGATTGCTATATGTGTATATACAAGAAAATCGAATTTATACCTAAATATAAGATTACGGAATTCTTCTAAATGCACTGCCGTTATGCCGTTAAGGCTTTATGTAGACTTCAGTGCGTTAAAGAAGGTTTATTAACTTAAATATGTTAAACTAATGATTTGAAGCATTTTTATATCGAATGCTGAATGTGTATATACAAGAAAATCGACTTTATACCTGAATATAAGATAACAGAATTCTTCTAAATGCACTGCCGTTATACCGCTAAGGCGTTATGTAGACTTCAGTAAGCTGAAAAATGTTTATTAATTTAATATGTTAAACTAATGATTTGAAGCATTTCGATATCGATATCTAAATGTGTATATAAAAGAAAATCGACTTTATACCTAAATAAAAGATTACGGAATTCTTCTACATGCACTGCCGTAATACCGCCGTGGCTATATGCAAATTCAGATCGTTAAAGAAGGTTTATTAACTTAAATATGTTAAGCTAATGAGTTGAAGCATCTCGATATCGATTGCTAAATGTGTATATACAACAAAATCGACTTTATACCTAAATAAAAGATTACGGAATTCTTCCAAATGCACTGCCGTTATACCGTTATGGCTTTATGTAAACTTTAGTAGGATAAAGAAGGTTAAATAACTAAAGTATGTTAAACAAATGATTTGAAGCGTTTCGATATCGCTTGCTAAATGTTTATATACAAGAAAATCGAATTTATACCTAAATATAAGATAACGGAATTCTTCTAAATGCACTGCCGTTATACCGCTAAGGCTTTATGTAGACTTCAGTAAGCTAAAAAATGTTTATTAATTTAATATGTTAAACTAATGATTTGAAGCATTTCGATATCGATTGCTAAATGTGTATATAAAACAAAATCGACTTTATACCTAAATACAAGATTACGGAATTCTTCCAAATGCACTGCCGTTATACCGTTATGGCTTTATGTAAACTTCAGTAAGATAAAGAAGGTTAGTTAACTTAAATATGTTAAACTAATGACTTGAAGCATTTCGTTATCGATTGCTAAATGTGTATATACAAGAAAATCGACTTTATACCTGAATATAAGATAACAGAATTCTTCTAAATGCACTGCCTTTATACCGCTAAGGCTTTATGTAGACTTCAGGAAGCTAAAAAAAGTTTATTAATTTAATATGTTAAATTTAAAGATTTGAAGCATTTCGATATCGATATCTAAATGTGTATATAAAAGAAAATCGACTTTATACCTAAATAAAAGATTACGGAATTCTTCTACATGCACTGCCGTAATACCGCCGTGGCTATATGCAAATTCAGATCGTTAAAGAAGGTTTATTAACTTAAATATGTTAAGCTAATGAGTTGAAGCATCTCGATATCGATTGCTTAATGTGTATATACAACAAAATCGACTTTATACCTAAATATAAGATAACGGAATTCTTCCAAATGCACTGCCGTTATACCGTTATGGCTTTATGTAAACTTCAGTAGGATAAAGAAGGTTAATTAACTTAAGTATGTTAAACTAATGATTTGAAGCATTTCGATATCGCTTGCTAAATGTTTATATACAAGAAAATCGAATTTATACCTAAATATAAGATAACGGGGTTCTTCTAAATGCACTGCCGTTATACCGTTAAGGCTTTATGTAGACTTCAGTAAGCTAAAAAATGTTTATTAACTTAATATATTAAACTAATGATTTGAAGCATTTCGATATCGATATCTAAGTGTGTATATAAAATAAAATCGATTTTTTACCTAAATAAAAGATTACGGAATTCTTCTACATGCACTGCCGTAATACCGCCGTGGCTATATGCCAAATTCAGATCGTTAAAGAAGGTTTATTAACTTAAATATTTTAAACTAATGAGTTGAAGCATCTCGATATCGATTGCTAAATGTGTATATAAAACAAAATCGACTTTATACCTAAATATAAGGTTACGGAATTCTTCCAAGTGCACTGCCGTTATACCGTTATGGCTTTATGTAAACTTCAGTAGGATAGAGAAGGTTAATTAACTTAAATATGTTAAACTAATGAATTGAAGCATTTCGATATCGCTTGCTAAATGTGTATATACAAGAAAATCGAATTTATACCTAAATATAAGATAACGGAATTCTTCTAAATGCACTGCCGTTATACCGTTAAGGCTTTGTGTAGACTTAAGTAATCTAAAAAATGTTTATTAACTTAATATGTTAAACTAATGAGTCGAAGCATCTCGATATCGATTGCTAAATGTGTAAATACAACAAAATCGACTTTATACCTAAATATAAGATTACGGAATTCTTCCAAATGCACTGCCGTTATACCGTTATGTCTTTATGTAAACTTCAGTAGGATAAAGAAGGTTAATTAACTTAAATATGTTAAACTAATGATTTGAAGCATTTCGATATCGCTTGCTAAATGTGTATATACAAGAAAATCGAATTTTTACCTAAATATAAGATAACGGAATTCTTCTAAATGCACTGCCGTTATACCGTTAAGGCTTTATGCAGACTTAAGTAAGCTAAAAAATGTTTATTAACTTAATATGTTAAACTAATGATTTGAAGCATTTCGATATCGATATCTAATAAAAGATTACGGAATTCTTCTACATGCACTGCCGTAAAGCCGCCGTGGCTATATGCCAATTCAGATCGCTAAAAAAGGTTAATTAACTTAAATATGTTAAACTTATGACTTGAAGCATTTCGTTATCGATTGCTAAATGTGTATATACAAGAAAATCGACTTTATACCTAAACATAAGATAACGGAATTCTTCTAAATGCACTGCCGTTATAACGTTAAGGCTTTATGTAGACTTCAGTAAGATAGAGAGGGTTAATTAACTTAAACATGTCAATCTAATGATTTGAAGCATTTCGATATCGACTGCTAAATGTGTATACCTAAATATAAGATTATGGAGTTCTTCCAAAAGTACTGTCGTTATGCCGCCATGGCTTTGTATCACCTTCAATACGTTAAAGAAGGTTAATTATTTTAAATAGGTTAAACTAATGGTTTGAAGCAATTCGATATCGATTGCTAAATGTGCGAATACAAGAAAGTCGACTTTATACCTAAATATAAAATTATAACATTACGGAATTCTTCTAAATGCACTGCCGTTATACCGTTAAGGCTTTACGTAGACTTCAGTAAGCTAAAAAATGTTTATTAACTTATAATGTTAAACAAATGATTTGAAGCATTTCGATATCGATAGCTCAATATACAAGAAAATCGACTTTATACCTAAATATAAGATTACGGAATTCTTCTACATCCACTGCCGTTATGCCAACTTCATATCGTTGAAGAAGGTTTATTAACTTAAATATGTTAAACTTATGAGTTGAAGTATTTCGATATCGATTGTTTAATGTGTATATACAAGAAAATCGATTTTATACGTAAATAAAAGATTACGGAATTCACCCAAATATACTGCCGTTTTGCCGTTATGGCTTTATTTAAAGTTCAGTACGATAAAGAAGGTTAATTAACCTAAATATGCTAAACCAGCTATTTGAAGATTTTCAATATCGATTGCTAAGGGTGTAAATCCAAGAAAATCGACTACATACCTAAATATAAGATTACGGAATTCTTCTACATGCACTGCCGTTATGGCGCCATGGCTTTATGTTAACTTCAGGCGTTAAAGAAGCTTTATTAACTAAAATATGTTAAACTAATGATTTGAAGCATTTCGATATCGATTGCTAAATGAGTATATACAAGAAAACCGAATTCATACCTAACTATAAGATTACGTAATTCTTCTATATGCACTGCCGTTATACCGTTATGGCTTTATATTAACTTCAGTTCGTTAAAGAAGGTTTATTAACTTAAATATGTTAAACCAGTTATTAGAAGCATTTTGATATCGATTGCTTAATGCATATATACAAGAAAATCGACTTTATACCTAAATATAAGACTACGGAATTCTTCCAAATGTACTGTCGTTATGCCGCCATGGCACTTTATCAACTCCAATACGTTAAAGAAGGTTAATTAACTTAAATATGTTAAACTAAGGATTTGAAGCATTTCGATATCGCTTGCTATATGTGTATATACAAGAAAATCGAATTTATATCTAAATATAAGATTACGGAATTCTTCTACTGCCGTTATGCCGTTAAGGCTTTATGTAGACTTCAGTGCGTTAAAGAAGGTTTATTAACTTAAATATGTTAAACTAATGATTTGAAGATTTCTATATCGAATGCTGAATGTGGATATACAAGAAAATCGACTTTATACCTAAATATAAGTTTACGGAATTCTTCCAAATTACTGTCGTTATGCCGCCATGGCTTTATATCAACTTCAATACGTTAAAGAAGTTTAATTATTTTAAATATGTTAAACTAATGGTTTGAAGCATATTGATATCGCTTGCTAAATGAGTATATACAAGAGAGTCAAATTTATACATAAATATAAGATAACGGAATTCTTCTAAAGGCAGTTATACCGTTAAGGCTTCATGTAGACTTCAGTGCGTTAAAAAAGCTTTATTAACTTTAATATATTAAACTAATGATTTGAAGCATTTCGGTATCGATTGCTAAAATATAAGATAATTCGGAACTCTTCTACATGCACTGTCGTTATGCCGCCATGGCTTTATATAAACTTCAATACGTTAAAGAAGGTTAATTAACTTAAATATGTTAAACTAATGATTTGAAACATTTCGATATCGATTTCTAAATGCATATATACAAGAAAGTCGAATTTATACCTAAATATAAAATTACGGAATTCTTCTAAATGCAGTGCAGTTATACCGTTAAGGCTTCATGTCGACTTCAGTGCGTTAAAGAAGGTTTATTAACTTAAATATGTTAAACTAATGATTTGAAGCATTTCGATATCGATTGCTAAATGTGTATATACAAGAACATCGTTTTTATACCTAAATATAAGATTAAGGAATTCTTCCAAATGTACTGTTGTTATGCCGCCATGACTCTATGTCAACTTCAATACGTTAAAGGAGGTTAATTAACTTAAATATGTTAAACTAATGATTTGAAGCATTTTGATATCGACCGCTAAATGTGTAAATGCAAGAAAATCGAATTTACACCTAAATATAAAATTGTAACATTACGGAATTCTTCTAAATGCACTGCCGTTATACCGTTAAAGCTTTATGTAGACTTCAGTAAGCTAAAAAATATTTATTAACTTAATATGTAAAACTAATGATTTGAAGCATTTCGATATCGATAGATAAATATGTATATACAAGAAAATCGACTTTATACCTAAATATAAGATTATGGAATTCTTCTACATGCTCTGCCGTTATGCCTCCATGGCTACATGCCCACTTCAGATCGTTAAAGAAGGTTAATTAACTTAAATATGTTAAACTAATGAACTGAAGCATTTCTATATCGATTGCTAAATGTTTATATGCAAGAAAGTCGATTTTATACCTAAATAAAAGATTACGGAATTTTTCTAAATGCACTGCCGTTATGCCGTTAAGGCTTTATGTAGACTTCAGTAAGCTAAAAAATGTTTATTAACTTAATATGTAAAACTAATGACTTGAAGCATTTCGATATCGATAGATAAATATGTATATACAAGAAAATCGACTTTATACCTAAATATAAGATTATGGAATTCTTCTACATGCTCTGCCGTTATGCCTCGATGGCTACATGCCCACTTCAGATCGTTAAAGAAGGTTAATTAACTTAAGTATGTTAGACTAATGAGCTGAAGCATTTCTATATCGAATGCTGAATGTGTATATACAAGAAAATGGACTTTATACCTAAATATAAGATTACGGAATTCTTCCAAATGTACTGTCGTTATGCTGCCATGGCTTTGTATCAACTTCAATACGTTAAAGAAGTTTAATTGTTTTAAATATGTTAAACTAATGGTTTGAAGCATTTTGATATCGCTTGCTAACTGAGTATATACAAGAAAGTCAAATTTATACATAAATATAAGATAACGGAATTCTTCTAAATGCAGTTATACCGTTAAGGCTTCATGTTAACTTCAGTGCGTTAAAGAAGCTTTATTAACTTAAATACGTTAAACTAATGATTTGAAGCAATTCGATATCGATTGCTAAATGAGTATATACAAGAAAATCGAATTCATACCTAAAAATACGATTAAGTAGTTTTTCTAAATGCACTGCCGTTATGCCGTTAAGGCTTTTGCAGACTTCAGTAAGAAAAAGAGGGCTAAGTAACTTAAATATGTTAAACTAATGACTTGAAGCATTTCGTTATCGATTGCTAAATGTTTAAATACAAGAAAATCGACTTTATACCTAAATATAAGATTGCGGTATTCTTCTAAATGCACTGCCGTTATGCCGCCATGGCTTCATGTCACCTTCGGTAGGTTAAAGAAGGTAATTTAACTTAAATATGTTAATCTAATGAGTTGAAGCATCTCGATATCGATTGCTAAATGTGTATATACAACAAAAGCGACATTATACCTAAATACAAGTTTACGGAATTCTTTCAAATGCACTGGCGTTATACCGTTATGGCTTTATGTAAACTTCAGTCAGATAAAGAAGGTTAATTAACTTAAATATGTTAAACTAATGATTTGAAGCATTTCGTTATCGATTGCTAAATGTGTATGTACAACAAAATCGACTTTATACCTAAATATAAGATAACGGAGTTCATATAAATATTCTGCCGCTATGCCGTTATGGCTTTATGTAAACTTCAGTAAGATAAAGAAGGTTAATTAACTTAAATATGCTAAACCAGTTATTTGAAGCATTTCGATATTTAATTGCAAAATTTGTATATACAAGAAAATCGACTTTATGCCTAAATATAAGACTACGTAATTCTTCCAAATGCACTGCCGTTATGCCATTATGGCTTTATGTAAACTTCAGTAAGATAAAAAGCGTTTATTAACTTAAATATGTTAAACTAATGATTTGAAGCATTTCGTTATCGATTGCTAAATGTTTAAATACAAGAAAATCGACTTTATACCTAAATATAAGATTGCGGTATTCTTCTAAATGCACTGCCGTTATGCCGCCATGGCTTCATGTCACCTTCGGTAGGTTAAGGAAGGTAATTTAACTTAAATATGTTAAACTAATGATTTGAAGCATTTCGATATCGATTGCTAAATGTGCTAGTACAAGAAACTTGACTTAAGACCTAAACATAGGATAACGGAATTCTTCCAAATGCACTGCCGTTATTCCGCCATGGCCTTATGTTAACTTCAGTTATTTAAAGAAGGTTTATTAACTTAAATATGTTAAACCAGTTATTTGAAGCATTTCGATATCGATTGCTAAATGCATATATACAACAAAATCGACTTTATACCTAAATATAAGATTACGGAATTCTTCCAAATTACTGTCGTTATGGCGCCATGGCTTTATTTCACCTTCAGTACGTTTAAGATGGTTAATTAACTTAAATATGTTAAACTAATGATTTGAAGCATTTCGATATCGATTTCTAAATGCATATATACATACAAGAAAATCGATTTTATACCTAAATATAAGTTTACGGAATTCTTCCAAATTACTGTCGTTATGGCGCCATGGCTTTATTTCACCTTCAATACGTTAAAGATGGTTAATTAACTTAAATATTTTAAACTAATGATTTAAAACATTTCGATATCGATTGCTTAATGTGTATATACAAGAAAATCGACTTTATACCTAAATATAATATTACGGAATTCTTCCAAATGTACTGTCGTTATGCCGCCATGTTTTCAATACGTTAAAAAAGGTACTGTCGTTATGCCGCCATGGTTTCAATACGTTAAAAAAGGTTAATTATTTTAAATATGTTAAACTAATGGTTTGAAGCATTTCGATATCGACTGCTAAATGTGTAAATACAACAAAATCGACTTTATACCTAAATATAAAGTTATAACATTACGGAGTTCTTCTAAATGCACTGCCGTTATACCGTTAAGACTTTATGTAGACCTAATTAAGCTAAAAAATATTTATTAACTTAATACGTTAAACTAATGATTTGAAGCATTGCGATAACGATTGCTAAATGTGTATATACAAAAAAATCGAATTTATAACCAAATATAAGATGTTATGCCGCCATGGCTTTGTGTAAACTTCAGTGCGTTAAAGTAGGTTTGATAACTTTAATATGTAAAACTAATGATTTGAAGCATCTCGATAACGATTGCTAAATGACTGTATACCAGAAAATCGACTTTATACCTAAATATAAGATTACGGAATTCTTCCAAATGTACTGTCGTTATGCCGCCGTGGTTTGAATCAACTTCAATACGTTAAAAAAGGTTAATTATTTTAAATATGTTAAACTAATGGTTTGAAGCATTTCGATATCGTCTGCTAAATGTGTAAATACAACAAAAAAATACAACAAATCGACTTTAAACTTCAGTGCGTTAAAGTAGGCTTGTTAACTTAAATATGTTAAACTAATGATTTGAAGCATTTCAAAATCGATTGCTAAATGCATATGTACAAGAAAATCGAATTCATACCTAAATATCAGATTACGGAATTCTTCCAAATGTACTGTCGTTATGTCTCCATGGCTTTATATAACCATCAGCACGTTAAAGAAGGTTAATTAACTTAAATATGTTAAACTAATGATTTGAAGATTTTCGAAATCGATTGCTAAATGCATATATACAACAAAATCGACTTTATACCTAAATATAAGATTACGGAATTCTTCCAAATGTACTGTCGTTATGCCGCCATGGCTTTATATCAACTTCAATACGTTAAAGAAGGTTAATTAACTTAAATTTGTTAAACTAATGATTTGAAGCATTTCGATATCGATTGCTAAATGTGTATATACAAAAAAATCGAATTTATACCTAGATATAAGATAACGGAATTCTTCTACATGCACTGCCGTTATGCCGCCATGGCTTTGTGTTAACTTCAGTGCGTTAAAGTAGGTTTCTTAACTTAAATATGCTAAACTAATGATGTGAAGCACTTCGATATCGATTGCTAAATGTGTTTATACAAAAAAATCGAATTTATACCTAAATAGAAGATTACGGCATTCTTCCACATGCACTGCCGTTATGCCGCCATGGCTTTGTGTTAACTTCAGTGCGTTAAAGTAGGTTTAATTAACTTAAATATGTTAACCTAATGATTTGATGCATTTCGATATCGATTGCTAAAAAGTGTATATACAAGAAAATCGACTTTATACCTAAATATGAGATTACGGAATTCTTCCAATTGCACTGCCGTTATGCCGTTATGGCTTCATTTTAACTTCAGTTCGCTTAAGATGGTTTATTAACTTAGATATGTTACACCAGTTATTTGAAGCATTCCGATATCGATTGCTAAAAGAGTATATACAAGAAAATCGACTTTATACCTAAATATAAGATTACGGAACTCTTCAAATGCACTGCCGTTGTACCGTTATGTCTTTATGTAAACTTCAGTAAGATAAAGAAGGCTAATTAACTTAAATATGTTAAACTAATGATTTGAGGCATTTCGATAAAAGTTCAATTTTCTTGTATATACACATTTAGCAAGCGATATCGAATTGCTGCAAATCATTAGTTTAACATATTTAAGTTAATTAACCTTCTTTAACGTATTGAAGTTGATATAAAGCCATGGCGGCATAACGGCAGTGCATTTAGAAGAATTCCTTAATTTTATATTTAGGTATAAAGTCGATTTTCTTTCATGTACACATTTAGCAATCGATAACGAAATGCTTCAAATCATTAGTTTAACATATTTTAGTTAATTAACCTTCTTTATCTTACTGAAGTTTACATAAAGCCATAACGGTATAACGGCAGTGCATTTTGAAGTATTCCGTAATCTTATATTTAGGTATTAAGTCGATTTTGTTGTATATACACATTTAGTAATCGATATCGAGATGCTTCAACTCATTAGTTTAACATATTAAGTTAATAAACATTTTTTAGCTTACTGAAGTCTACATAAAGCCTTAACGGTATAGCGGCAGTGCAGTTATATGAATTCCGTTATCTTATATTTAGGCATAAAGTCGATTGTCTTGTATTTACACATTTAGCAATCGATAACGAAATGCTTCAAATCATTAGTTTAACATATTAAATTAATAAATATTTTTTAGCTTGCTGAAGTCTACATAAAGCCTTAACATTATAACGGCAGTGCATTAAGAAGAATTCCGTTATCTTATATTTAGGTATAAAGTCGATTTTCTTGTTAATACACATTTAGCAATCGATAACGAAATTCTTCAAGTCATAAGTTTAACATATTTAAGTTAATTAACCTTCTTTAACGATCTGAATTTGGCATATAGCCACGGCGGCATTACGGCCGTGCATGTAGAAGAATTCCGTAATCTTTTATTTAGGTATAAAGTCGATTTTCTTTTATATACGCATTTAGATATCGATATCGAAATGCTTCAAATCATTAGTTTAACATATTAAATTAATAAACATTTTTTAGCTTACTGAAGTTTACATAAAGCCTTAAGGGTATAACGGCGGCGCATTTAGAAGAATTCCGTTATCTTATATTTAGGTATAAATTCGATTTTCTTGTATATACACATTTAGCAAGCGATATCGAAATGCTTCATATCATTAGTTTCACATATTTAAATTAATTAACCTTCTTTATCCTACTGAAGTTTACATAAAGCCATAACGGTATAACGGCAAGGCATTTGGAAGAATTCCGTAATCTTATATTTAGGTATAAAGTCGGTTTTGTTGTATATACACATTAAGCAATAGATATCGAGATGCTTCAACTCACTAGTTTAACATATTTAAGTTAATTAACCTTCTTTAACGTATTGAAGTTGATATAAAGCCATGGCGGCATAACGGCAGTGCATTTAGAAGAATTCCTTAATCTTATATTAAGGTATAAAGTCGATTTTCTTTTATATGCGCATTTAGCAATCGATAACGAAATGCTTCAAATCATTAGTTTAACATATTTAAGTTAATTAACCTTCTTTATCTTACTGAAGTTTACATAAAGCCATAACGGTATAACGGCAGTGCATTTTGAAGAATTCCGTAATCTTATAATTAGGTATAAAGTCGATTTTGTTGTATATACACATTTAGCAATCGATATCGAGATGCTTCAACTCTTTAGTTTAACATATTAAGATAATAAACATTTTTTAGCTTACTGAAGTCTACATAAAGCCTTAATGGTATAGCGGCAGTGCAGTTATATGAATTCCGTTATCTTATATTTAGGTATAAAGTCGACTTTCTTGTATATACAAATTTAGCAATCGATAACGAAATGCTTCAAGTCATTAGTTTAACATATTTAAGTTAATTAACCTTCTTTAACGATCTGAATTTGGCATAAAGCCACGGCGGCATTACGGCAGTGCATGTAGAAGAATTCCGTTATCTTATATTTGGGCATAAAGTCGATTTTCTTGTACTTACACATTTAGCATTCGATACCGAAATGCTTCAAATCATTAGTTTAACATATTAACTTAATAAACATTTTTTAGCTTGCTGAAGTCTACATAAAGCCTTAACATTATAACGGCAGTGCATTTAGAAGAATTCCGTTATCTTATATTTAGGTATAAAGTCGATTTTCTTGTATATACACATTTAGCAATCGATAACGAAATGCTTCAAGTCATTAGTTTAACATATTTAAGTTAATTAACCTTCTTTAACGATCTGAATTTGGCATATAGCCACGGCGGCATTACGGCAGTGCATGTAGAAGAATTCCGTAATCTTTTATTTAGGTATAAAGCCGATTTTCTTCTATATACACATTTAGATATCGATATCGAAATGCTTCAAATCATTAGTTTAACATATTAAGTTAATAAACATTTTTTAGCTTACTGAAGTTTACATAAAGCCATAACGGTATAACGGCAAGGCACTTGGAAGAATTCCGTAATCTTATATTTAGGTATAAAGTCGGTTTTGTTGTATATACACATTAAGCAATAGATATCGAGATGCTTCAACTCATTAGCTTAACATATTTAAGTTAATAAACCTCCTTTAACTATCTGAATTTGGCATATAGCCACGGCGGTATTACGGCAGTGCATGTAGAAGAATTCCGTTATCTTATATTTAGGTATAAAGTCGATTTTCTTGTATATACACATTTAGCAATCGATAACGAAATGCTTCAAGTCATAAGTTTAACATATTTAAGTTAATTAGCCTTCTTTAACGATCTGAATTTGGCATATAGCCACGGCGGCATTACGGCAGTGCATGTAGAAGAATTCCGTAATCTTTTATTTAGGTATAAAGTCGATTTTCTTTTATATACATATTTAGATATCGATATCGAAATGCTTCAAATCATTAGTTTAACATATTAAATTAATAAACATTTTTTAGCTTACTGAAGTTTATATAAAGCCTTAAGGGTATAACGGCGGCGCATTTAGAAGAATTCCGTTATCTTATATTTAGGTATAAATTCGATTTTCTTGTATATACACATTTAGCAAGCGATATCGAAATGCTTCAAATCATTAGATTAATATATTTAAATTAATTAACCTTCTTTATCCTACTGAAGTTTACATAAAGCCATAACTGTATAACGGCAAGGCACTTGGAAGAATTCCGTAATCTTATATTTAGGTATAAAGTCGGTTTTGTTGTATATACACATTAAGCAATAGATATCGAGATGCTTCAACTCATTAGTTTAACATATTTAGGTCAATTAACCTTCTTTAACGTATTGAAGTTGATATAAAGCCATGGCGGCATAACGGCAGTGCATTTAGAAGAATTCCTTAATCTTATATTTAGGTATAAAATCGATTTTCTTTTATATACACATTTAGCAATCGATAACGAAATGCTTCAAATCATTAGTTTAACATATTTAAATTATTTAACCTTCTTTATCCTACTGAAGTTTACATAAAGCCATAACGGTATAACGGCAAGGCACTTGGAAGAATTCCGTAATCTTATATTTAGGTATAAAGTCGGTTTTGTTGTATATACACATTAAGCAATAGATATCGAGATGCTTCAACTCATTAGCTTAACATATTTAAGTTAATAAACCTTCTTTATCTATCTGAATTTGGCATATAGCCACGGCGGTATTACGGCAGTGCATGTAGAAGAATTCCGTTATCTTGTATTTAGGTACAAAGTCAATTTTCTTGTATATACACATTTAGCAATCGATAAAGAATTGCTTCAAGTCATAAGTTTAACATATTTAAGTTAATTAACCTTCTTTAACGATCTGAATTTGGCATACAGCCACGGCGGCATTACGGCAGTGCATGTAGAAGAATTCCGTAATCTTTTATTTAGGAATAAAGTCGATTTTCTTTTATATACACATTTAGATATCGATATCGAAATGCTTCAAATCATTAGTTTAACATATTAAATTAATAAACATTTTTTAGCTTACTGAAGTCTACATACAGCCTTAACGGTATAGCGGCAGTGCAGTTATATGAATTCCGTTATCTTATATTTAGGTATAAAGTCGACTTTCTTGTATATACACATTTAGCAATCGATAACGAAATGCTTCAAGTCATTAGTTTAACATATTTAAGTTAATTAACCTTCTTTAACGATCTGAATTTGGCATACAGCCACGGCGGCATTACGGCAGTGCATGTAGAAGAATTCCGTAATCTTTTATTTAGGTATAAAGTCGATTTTCTTTTATATACACATTTAGATATCGATATCGAAATGCTTCAAATCATTAGTTTAACATATTAAATTAATAAACATTTTTTAGCTTACTGAAGTCTACATACAGCCTTAACGGTATAGCGGCAGTGCAGTTATATGAATTCCGTTATCTTATATTTAGGTATAAAGTCGACTTTCTTGTATATACACATTTAGCAATCGATAACGAAATGCTTCAAGTCATTAGTTTAACATACTTAAGTTAATAAACCTTCTTTATCTATCTGAATTTGGCATATAGCCACGGCGGTATTACGGCAGTGCATGTAGAAGAATTCCGTTGTCGTGTATTTAGGTATAAAGTCAATTTTCTTGTATATACACATTTAGAATCGATAAAGAATTGCTTCAAGTCATAAGTTTAACATATTTAAGTTAATTAACCTTCTTTAACGATCTGAATTTGGCATACAGCCACGGCGGCATTACGGCAGTGCATGTGGAAGAATTCCGTAATCTTTTATTTAGGTATAAAGTCGATTTTCTTTTATATACACATTTAGATATCGATATCGAAATGCTTCAAATCATTAGTTTAACATATTAAATTAATAAACATTTTTTAGCTTACTGAAGTCTACGTAAAGCCTTAACGGTATAACGGCAGTGCATTTAGAAGAATTCCGTTATCTTATATTTAGGCATAAATTCGATTTTCTTGTATATACACATTTAGCAAGCGATATCGAATTGCTTCAAATCATTAGTTTAACATATTTAAGTTAATTTACCTTCTTTATCCTACTGAAGTTTACACAAAGCCATAACGGTATAAGGGCAGTGCATTTGGAAGAATTCCATAATCTTATATTCAGGTATAAAGTCGATTTTGTTATATATACACATTTAGCAATCGATATCGAAATGCTTCCAATCATTAGTTTAACATATTGAATTAATAGACATTTTTTAGCTTACTGAAGTCTACATTAAGCCTTAACGGTATAACGGCAGTGCATTTAGAAGAATTCCGTAATCTTATATTTAGGTATAAAGTCGGTTTTGTTGTATATACACATTAAGCAATAGATATCGAGATGCTTCAACTCATTAGCTTAACATATTTAAGTTAATAAACCTTCTTTATCTATCTGAATTTGGCATATAGCCACGGCGGTATTACGGCAGTGCATGTAGAAGAATTCCGTTATCTTGTATTTAGGTACAAAGTCAATTTTCTTGTATATACACATTTAGCAATCGATAAAGAATTGCTTCAAGTCATAAGTTTAACATACTTAATTAATCAAACCTACTTTAACGCACTGAAGTTAACATAAAGCCATGGCGGAATAAAGGCAGAGCATTTAGAAGAATTATGTAATGTTATAATTTTATATTTAGGTATAAAGTCAATTTTCTGGTATTTGCACATTTAGCAGTCGATATCGAAATGCTTCAAACCATTAGTTTAACATATTTAGAATAATTAACCTTCTTTAACGTATTGAAGGTGATACAAAGCCATGGTGGCATAACGACAGTACATTTGGAGGAATTCCGTAATCTTATATTTAGGTATAAAGTCCATTTTCTTGTATATACACATTTAGCAATAGATATCGAAATGCTTCCATTCATTAGTTTAACATATTGAATTAATAAACATTTTTTAGCTTACTGAAGTCTACATTAAGCCTTAACGGTATAACGGCAGTGCATTTAGAAGAATTCCGTTATCTTATATTTAGGTATAAAGTCGACTTTCTTGTATATACACATTTAGCAGTCGATATCGAAATGCTTCAAACCATTAGTTTAACATATTTAAGTTAATTAACCTTCTTTAACGATCTGAATTTGGCATATAGCCACGGCGGCATTACGGCAGTGCATGTAGAAGAATTCCGTAATCTTTTATTTAGGTATAAAGTCGATTTCCTTTTATATACACATTTAGATATCGATATCGAAATGCTTCATATCATTAGTTTAACATATGAAATTAATAAACATTTTTTAGCTTACTGAAGTCTACATAAAGCCTTAACGGTATAACGGCAGTGCATGTAGAAGAATTCCGTAATCTTTTATTTAGGTATAAATTCGTTTTTCTTTTATATACACATTTAGATATCGACATCGAAATGCTTCAAATCATAAGTTTAACATATTGAATTAATAAACATTTTTTTAGCTTACTGAAGTCTACATTAAGCCTTAACGGTATAACGGCAGTGCATTTAGAAGAATTCTGTTATCTTATATTCAGGTATAAAGTCGATTTTCTTGTATATACACATTTAGCAATCGATAACGAAATGCTTCAAGTCATAAGTTTAACATATTTAAGTTAACATATTTAAGTTAACATATTTAAGTTAATTAACCTTCTTTATCTTACTGAAGTTTACATAAAGCCATAACGGTATAACGGCAGTGCATTTAGAAGAATTCCGTAATCTTATATTTAGGTATAAAGTCGATTTTCTTGTATATACACATTTAGCAATCGATACCGAAATGTTTCCAATCATTAGTTTAACATATTTAAGTTAATAAACCTTCTTTAACGAACTGAAGTTGGCATAAAGCCATTGCCGGCATAACGGCAGTGCATGTAGGAGAAATCCGTTATCTTATATTTAGGTATAAAGCCAATTGTGTTGGATATACACATTTGGCAATCGATATCGAGATGTTTCAACTCATTAGCTTAACATATTTAAGTTAATAAACCTTCTTTAACGATATGAAGTTGGCATAACGGCAGTGCATGTAGAAGAATTCCGTAATCTTTTATTTAGGTATAAAGTCGATTTTCTTGTATATACACATTTTTCAATCGATATCGAAATGCTTCAAATCATTTGTTTAACATATTAAGTTAACAAACCTTTTTTAGCTTACTGAAGTCTACATAAAGCCTTAACGGTATAGCGGCAGAGCATTTAGAAGAATTGCGTAATGTTATAATTTTATATTTAGGTATAAAGTCGACTTTCTTGTCTTTGCACATTTAGCAATCGATATCGAAATGCTTAAAACCATTAGTTTAACATATTTAGAATAATGAACCTTCTTTAACGTATTGAAGGTGATACAAAGCCATGGTGGCAAAGCCATGGTGGATTAAAGTAGTAATATTAAATGATAGGGATATAATAGCAATTAGTATTTCAAAATATGTTTAAAAACTTATTTAATTTTTGTTTTTACTAGAGCTTTCTTACAAAAATGACAAGATTTACTAAAACATTAACAATAGTAAAGACTTCTTTCTTCTTTTTATTTTTCCAATTGGATTTTGATTTGTTTTTCAGTTTTAACTTATGCTATATCGCTTAAATCTAATGCGAATACCTGCTCCCACTGCTGTTTTCCAATTAGTCGCTGTGCTGCGAATTCTAAATCGATTTCAAATTCCACTTTAACTTGTTGATTTCTGCTGTCTCTTTTCTTCCCATTATTGCTATGCGGCTCAAATATACTCCAACTTTAAATTCACTTGCTGGTTTTTGTTGTCTCTTTTCCTTCCAGTTCAATATATTGCTATACTTCAACTTTAAATTCACTTGTTTATTTCTGCTGTCTCTTTTCTTTTCAGTTATTGCTGTGTATATTGCTATGCGGCTCAAATATACTCCAACTTTAAATTCACTTGCTGGTTTTTGTTGTCTCTTTTCCTTCCAGTTCAATATATTGCTATACTTCAACTTTAAATTCACTTGTTTATTTCTGCTGTGTCTTTTCTTTTCAGTTATTGCTGTGTATATTGTTATGCGGCAAATTATACTTCAACTTTCAATTCACTTTTAGAATCTGCTGTCTTTTTTCTACTTTAGTCACTATTTCGTTTTGCGCGAATTATACTTCCTTTTAAACTTAAAGTCACTCGTTGATTTTTCGGTAATATACTCGTTTTAGCCGATCTTCCGTTGTTTTCGTTTTTTCTTTTTGTTTTTCCAGCGCAGAATTAACCAAAGCTTTATATCGTTTAACAGGATGAATACAATTTCAATTAAATTCCAACGCGACCCATGCGACGAGCTCGAGCGGCTATTACATGGACGAACAGCATATTCGTTAGCTAGCGGCGGTGACGACGCTGATGCTTTCGCTATGCACTGACGATGCTGTAATGCTAATGGAAGGTGCTGACGGTCGCCTGCAGCTGCATTTCACTCACTACCTTAATGCACACAAACAAATTAAATTTCTTTTACGAGAATTTATTTGCAATTCTATTTAGTTTCACTAAGTTCTTTACTTTTATTTGCACTTCAAATTGTAAATTCCCACCATAGTTTTTGCTTTTTTCGAACGCGTTAACATAGATTCGCTGCACCCGAAAATTGCATGCGCATTCACTGTTTTGTTATTGCAGTACTTCAATGCAGTGCAGTGTTTGTTTTCTTTGTTGTTGTTGTTTCAAATTGAATTTTTATTCAAACCGTCGCCATCATCATCAACTAACAACCGTCCATCCGGGAAACTTACACAATAAAAACTACTCACTTCGTGTCACAAATTATTATTTGAAATCGCTCCACTAAAACTGTATTTTTATGCTCAAAACTCTTCAAATCAAAAATTTCGTTTCTGGTTGAGCCCCCAAATTTGTAGGATTTCTCCCCTTATAAAATAAAACACTTAATTCTTTCCACGACACGTCTTAGCTTTATTGGGTACGATTTGCAACTGTACGTTATCGTTCGTCGTCAGTAAGCGTTATGCTGTTTCAGAGATGTATTTAATAGGTGTTCGTCGTCAGTAAGCGTTATACTGTTTCAGAGATGCATTTAATAGGTCTTTCCGGATCGTGTTGTCCGCAACTCTCCTACATATATTTAGGTATAAAGTCAATTTTCTTATATATACACATTAAGCAATCGATATGGAAATGCTTCAAATCATAAGTTTAACATATTTAAGTTAATTAATCCTCTTTGTCTTACTGAAGTCTACAAAAGCCTTAACGGCATAACGGCAATGCATTTGGAAGAGTTCGGTAAACTTACATTTAGTTATAAAGTCGATTTTGTTGTATATACGTATTTAGCAATCGATAACGAAATGCTTCAAGTCATTAGTTTAACAAATTTAAGTTAACATATTTAAGTTAATTAACCTTCTTTATCTTACTGAAGTTTACATAAAGCCATAACGGTGTAACGGCAGTGCATTTGCAAGAATTCGGTAAACTTATATTTAGGTATAAAGTCGATTTTGTTGCATATACACATTAAGCAATCGATATCGAGATGCTTCAACTCATTAGTTTAACATATCTAAGTTATTATACCTTCTTTAACGAACTAAAGTTGGCATAAAGCCATGGCGGCATAACGGCAGTGCATGTAGAAGAATTCCGTTATCTTATATTTAGGTATAAAGTCGATTTCCTTGTATATACACATTTAGCAATCGATATCGAAATGCTTCAAATCATTAGTTTAATATATTTAAGTTAACAAACCTAGTTTAACGCACTGAAGTCTACATAAAGCCATGGCGGCATAACGGCAATGCATGTAGAAGAATTCCGTTATCTTATATTTAGGTAGAAAGTCGATTTTCTTGTATATACACATTTAGCAAGTGATATCGAAATGCTTCAGATCATTAGTTTAACATATTTAAGTTAATTATCCTTCTTTAACGTATTGAAGTTGATACAAAGCCATGGCGGCATAACGGCAGTGCATTTAGAAGAATTCCGTAATGTTATAATTTTATATTTAGGTATAAAGTCGATTTTCTTGTATATACACATTTAGCAAGCGATATCGAAATGTTTCAAATCATTAGTTTAACACATTTAAGTTAATTAACCTTCTTTAACGTATTGAAGTTGATATAAAGCCTTGGCGTATATACACATTTAGCAATCGATATCGAGATGCTTCAACTCATTAGTTTAACATATTTAAGTTAATAAACCTTCTTTAACGAACTGAAGTTGGCATAAAGCAATGGCGGCATAACGGCAGTGCATTTAGAAGAATTCCGTAATCTTATAAGATGCTTCAAACAACTGGTTTAACATATTTAAGTTAATAAACCTTCTTAAACGAACTGAAGTTAACATAAAGCCATAACGGAATAACGGCAGTGCATTTGGAAGAATTCCGTAATCTTATATTTAGGTATAAAGTCGATTTTGTTGTGTATATGCATTTAGCAATCGATTTCGAAAATCTTCAAATCATTAGTTTAACATATTTAGGTTAATTAACCTTCTTTAACATATTGAAGTGTATATAAAGCCATGGCGGCATAACGACAGTACATTTGGAAGAATTCCGTAATCTTATATTTAGGTATAAAGTCGATTTTCTTGTATAAATGCATTAAGCAATCGATTTCGAAATGCTTCAAATAACTGCTGTAACATATCTAAGTTAATAAATCTTCTTTAACGAACTGAAGTTAACATAAAGCCATAACTGCATAACGGTAGTGCATTTAGAAGAATTCCGTAATCTTATATTTAGGTATAAAGTCGATTTTGTTGTATATAAACATTTAGCATTCGATATCGAAATGCCTCAAATCATTAGTTTAACATATTTAAGTTAACTAACCTTCTTTAACATATTGAAGTTGATATAAAGCCATGGCGGCATAACGACAGTACATTTGGAAGAATTCCGTAATCTTATATTTAGGTATAAAGTCGATTTTCTTGTATACACTCATTTAGCAATCGATATCGAAATGCTTCAAATCATTAGTTTAACATATTTAAGTTAATAAACCTTCTTTATCTTACTGAAGTCTACAAACACCTTAACGGCATAACGGCAAAGCATTTAGAAGAATTACGTAATCTCATATTTAGGTATAAAGTCGATTTTCTTGTATATACTCATTTAGCAATCGATATCGAAATCATTAGTTTAACATATTTAAGTTAATAAACTACCTTTAACGATCTGAAGTTGGCATATAGCCATGGCGGCATAACGGCAGTGCATGTAGAAGAAATCCGTAATCTTATATTTAGGTATAAATTCGATTTTTTTGTATATACACATTTAGCAATCGATATCTAAATGTTTCAAATCATTAGTTTAACATATTTAAGTTAATTATCCTTCTATAACATATTGAAGTTTATATAAAGCCATGGCGGCATAACGACAGTACATTTGGAAGAATTCCGTAATCTTATGTTTAGGTAGAAAGTCGATTTTCTTGTATGTATGCATTTAGCAATCGATTTCGAAATGCTTCAAATAACTAGTGTAACATATCTAAGTTAATAAACCTTCTTAAACGAACTGAAGTTAACATAAAGCCATAACGGCATAACGGCAGTGCATTTAGAAGAATTCCGTAATCTTATATTTATGTATAAAGTCGATTTTCTTGTATATACTCATTTAGCAATCGATATCGAAATGCTTCAAATCATTAGTTTAACATATTTAAGTTAACAAACCTACTTTGACGCGCTGAAGTAAACACAAAGCCATGGCGGCATAACGGCAGTGCATGTAGAAGAAATCCGTAATCTTATATTTAGGTATAAATTCGATTTTTTTGTATATACACATTTAGCAATCGATATCTAAATGTTTCAAATCATTAGTTTAACATATTTAAGTTAATTATCCTTCTATAACATATTGAAGTTTATATAAAGCCATGGCGGCATAACGACAGTACATTTGGAAGAATTCCGTAATCTTATATTTAGGTAGAAAGTCGATTTTCTTGTATATATGCATTTAGCAATCGATTTTGAAAATCTTCAAATCATTAGCTTAACATATTTACGTTAATAAACCTTTTTTAACGAATAGATGTTAACATAAAGCCATAACTGCATAACGGCAGTGCATTTAGAAGAATTCCGTAATCTTATATTTAGGTACAAAGTCAATTTTCTTGTATATACACATTTAGCAATCGATAAAGAATTGCTTCAAGTCATAAGTTTAACATACTTAAGTTAACAAACCTACTTTAACGCACTGAAGTTAACATAAAGCCATGGCGGAATAAAGGCAGAGCATTTAGAAGAATTATGTAATGTTATAATTTTATATTTAGGTATAAAGTCAATTTTCTGGTATTTGCACATTTAGCAGTCGATATCGAAATGCTTCAAACCATTAGTTTAACATATTTAGAATAATTAACCTTCTTTAACGTATTGAAGGTGATACAAAGCCATGGTGGCATAACGACAGTACATTTGGAGGAATTCCGTAATCTTATATTTAGGTATAAAGTCCATTTTCTTGTATATACACATTTAGCAATAGATATCGAAATGCTTCCATTCATTAGTTTAACATATTGAATTAATAAACATTTTTTAGCTTACTGAAGTCTACATTAAGCCTTAACGGTATAACGGCAGTGCATTTAGAAGAATTCCGTTATCTTATATTTAGGTATAAAGTCGACTTTCTTGTATATACACATTTAGCAATCGATAAAGAATTGCTTCAAGTCATAAGTTTAACATATTTAAGTTAATTAACCTTCTTTAACGATCTGAATTTGGCATATAGCCACGGCGGCATTACGGCAGTGCATGTAGAAGAATTCCGTAATCTTTTATTTAGGTATAAAGTCGATTTCCTTTTATATACACATTTAGATATCGATATCGAAATGCTTCATATCATTAGTTTAACATATGAAATTAATAAACATTTTTTAGCTTACTGAAGTCTACATAAAGCCTTAACGGTATAACGGCAGTGCATGTAGAAGAATTCCGTAATCTTTTATTTAGGTATAAATTCGTTTTTCTTTTATATACACATTTAGATATCGACATCGAAATGCTTCAAATCATAAGTTTAACATATTGAATTAATAAACATTTTTTAGCTTACTGAAGTCTACATTAAGCCTTAACGGTATAACGGCAGTGCATTTAGAAGAATTCTGTTATCTTATATTCAGGTATAAAGTCGATTTTCTTGTATATACACATTTAGCAATCGATAACGAAATGCTTCAAGTCATAAGTTTAACATATTTAAGTTAACATATTTAAGTTAACATATTTAAGTTAATTAACCTTCTTTATCTTACTGAAGTTTACATAAAGCCATAACGGTATAACGGCAGTGCATTTAGAAGAATTCCGTAATCTTATATTTAGGTATAAAGTCGATTTTCTTGTATATACACATTTAGCAATCGATACCGAAATGTTTCCAATCATTAGTTTAACATATTTAAGTTAATAAACCTTCTTTAACGAACTGAAGTTGGCATAAAGCCATTGCCGGCATAACGGCAGTGCATGTAGGAGAAATCCGTTATCTTATATTTAGGTATAAAGCCAATTGTGTTGGATATACACATTTGGCAATCGATATCGAGATGTTTCAACTCATTAGCTTAACATATTTAAGTTAATAAACCTTCTTTAACGATATGAAGTTGGCATAACGGCAGTGCATGTAGAAGAATTCCGTAATCTTTTATTTAGGTATAAAGTCGATTTTCTTGTATATACACATTTTTCAATCGATATCGAAATGCTTCAAATCATTTGTTTAACATATTAAGTTAACAAACCTTTTTTAGCTTACTGAAGTCTACATAAAGCCTTAACGGTATAGCGGCAGAGCATTTAGAAGAATTGCGTAATGTTATAATTTTATATTTAGGTATAAAGTCGACTTTCTTGTATTTGCACATTTAGCAATCGATATCGAAATGCTTAAAACCATTAGTTTAACATATTTAGAATAATGAACCTTCTTTAACGTATTGAAGGTGATACAAAGCCATGGTGGCAAAGCCATGGTGGATTAAAGTAGTAATATTAAATGATAGGGATATAATAGCAATTAGTATTTCAAAATATGTTTAAAAACTTATTTAATTTTTGTTTTTACTAGAGCTTTCTTACAAAAATGACAAGATTTACTAAAACATTAACAATAGTAAAGACTTCTTTCTTCTTTTTATTTTTCCAATTGGATTTTGATTTGTTTTTCAGTTTTAACTTATGCTATATCGCTTAAATCTAATGCGAATACCTGCTCCCACTGCTGTTTTCCAATTAGTCGCTGTGCTGCGAATTCTAAATCGATTTCAAATTCCACTTTAACTTGTTGATTTCTGCTGTCTCTTTTCTTCCCATTATTGCTATGCGGCTCAAATATACTCCAACTTTAAATTCACTTGCTGGTTTTTGTTGTCTCTTTTCCTTCCAGTTCAATATATTGCTATACTTCAACTTTAAATTCACTTGTTTATTTCTGCTGTCTCTTTTCTTTTCAGTTATTGCTGTGTATATTGCTATGCGGCTCAAATATACTCCAACTTTAAATTCACTTGCTGGTTTTTGTTGTCTCTTTTCCTTCCAGTTCAATATATTGCTATACTTCAACTTTAAATTCACTTGTTTATTTCTGCTGTGTCTTTTCTTTTCAGTTATTGCTGTGTATATTGTTATGCGGCAAATTATACTTCAACTTTCAATTCACTTTTAGAATCTGCTGTCTTTTTTCTACTTTAGTCACTATTTCGTTTTGCGCGAATTATACTTCCTTTTAAACTTAAAGTCACTCGTTGATTTTTCGGTAATATACTCGTTTTAGCCGATCTTCCGTTGTTTTCGTTTTTTCTTTTTGTTTTTCCAGCGCAGAATTAACCAAAGCTTTATATCGTTTAACAGGATGAATTCAATTTCAATTAAATTCCAACGCGACCCATGCGACGAGCTCGAGCGGCTATTACATGGACGAACAGCATATTCGTTAGCTAGCGGCGGTGACGACGCTGATGCTTTCGCTATGCACTGACGATGCTGTAATGCTAATGGAAGGTGCTGACGGTCGCCTGCAGCTGCATTTCACTCACTACCTTAATGCACACAAACAAATTAAATTTCTTTTACGAGAATTTATTTGCAATTCTATTTAGTTTCACTAAGTTCTTTACTTTTATTTGCACTTCAAATTGTAAATTCCCACCATAGTTTTTGCTTTTTTCGAACGCGTTAACATAGATTCGCTGCACCCGAAAATTGCATGCGCATTCACTGTTTTGTTATTGCAGTACTTCAATGCAGTGCAGTGTTTGTTTTCTTTGTTGTTGTTGTTTCAAATTGAATTTTTATTCAAACCGTCGCCATCATCATCAACTAACAACCGTCCATCCGGGAAACTTACACAATAAAAACTACTCACTTCGTGTCACAAATTATTATTTGAAATCGCTCCACTAAAACTGTATTTTTATGCTCAAAACTCTTCAAATCAAAAATTTCGTTTCTGGTTGAGCCCCCAAATTTGTAGGATTTCTCCCCTTATAAAATAAAACACTTAATTCTTTCCACGACACGTCTTAGCTTTATTGGGTACGATTTGCAACTGTACGTTATCGTTCGTCGTCAGTAAGCGTTATGCTGTTTCAGAGATGTATTTAATAGGTGTTCGTCGTCAGTAAGCGTTATACTGTTTCAGAGATGCATTTAATAGGTCTTTCCGGATCGTGTTGTCCGCAACTCTCCTACACTCGGCCGTCCTGACTTGTCGTTCGCCCCGAACGCTGGGTTCCACGGTTTCATATATTCGGCCACCGTCATAGTTCTACTCGGTCCCTCAACGTCACCCAACTTTTCCACAGTGTATCTTCCATGTGGAAGTCGTTCCTTCACTGAATACGGCCCCAAAAATTTTGCTTTAATTTTAAGCCCTGAACCATACTGCGTCCTTTTTATCACCACTAAATCATTAACATTGTATTCTTTTTCTGGCTTCCGTTTTGAGTTAAAATTTCGCCTATTCTCTTCCTGAATCTTAGATATATTCTCTGCAGCCTTTTTTCTAACACTTTCCCGCTCCTCATCTAGTTCTCTAAGTAGTGAATCTTCTAACATATTCCGAAGTTCGATGTTATCAGATGTACGCATATCTAACCCAGTTAGAATTCGAAAAGGTGTGAGTTTGGTACTTCTTGGAGGAGTGTTGTTCAAAAGTTGTTGTATCCTCTCCACGTGTCTATACCAATTAGCTGGATTATTGTGACATAATTTCGTCAGCAATGGTAATATAATACGATTGATTCGCTCGACTTGCCCGTTTCCGCGTGGTACTCCGGTTGCAATAAGAAGATGCTGAATACCTTCTTTAGCGCAATAATCTTCAAAACTGCTAGCTGTAAATGCTGTTCCCCTATCGGTGATTATTCTTTTTGGATTCCCGAACACAGAAGCTTGCTTTTCTAATCTGTCTATTACCGAAGCCGAATCCGTACTCTTTGTTGGATACAACCATAAGAATTTGCTAAAAGCATCTATTACTACAAACAAATGGTTATATTTTTTATGGGTCAACTCCATAGGCCCTAAGTGATCAAGATGGTATGTCAAAAGCGGTCTATCCTCCTTATCTATAGGACAAAGTAAGCCCTCTTTTTTCCCTGCCTTTGCTTCCCCAATAATGCATTCAACACAATTTCTAATAACGTTTGCCACCTTTGGCCCTATTTGCGAAATATAAAATGATTTTTCCAAGTAATCTCGGGTCTTTTTTTCCGACCAGTGTCCTACGCGGTGTCCCATTCGAATAATTTCCTCCTCCATTTTTTGCGGTACTACCACCAACTCTTTTACAGGGTCTTTATACAGTATACCGTTTTTCAAATAAAAGTCTTCGTAAATATTTTTATATAAAGCTACACATACCGCTTTTATCCAATCATCACTTTGTTGTGCTTCTCTCAACCGAAAATTTAACGAATCTTCCAGTAACATGGATGTCATTCGACTAAGTGCATCGACATGTTTCATTCTCGTCCCCGGCCTATGCTCGATTATATAGTTGAAATCTTGGAGATACATAGCCCATCTACTAACTCTGAGTGGTACATCTTTCTTCTTCATTGTTAATGCGAACGCATTGCAATCACTCACAATTTTAAAATGTTTGTCTATTACGTAAATCCGCCACTTTTTTAATGCTTCTATAATCGCTAGAACTTCCAACTCATACGAGTGATACTTTTCCTCTTCGGGTCTAGTTTTACGACTCATAAATTGTATGGGGTGGAATTGTTGGTCATCCGGGTCTTTCTGCAGTAAAACACCTCCGTATCCATGCTTACTGGCATCAGTATGGATCTCCGTTTCAGCCTTCGGATTATATAATTTCAAAATCGGTGCTTTGGTCAGTGCCTCTTTAAGTTGTTGAAAAGCTATACATTGCTTTTCATTGAATCTAAATTCAGTGTCTTTCCTGAGCATATCGCTTAGAGGCCTAGCAATTAACGCATACCCTTCCATGAACCTTCTAAAATAGGAAGCAAGTCCTAGGAATCTTTGAAGAGATTTTTTATCCCGCGGGATTGGAAAATTTTGTACTGCCTTTATCTTATCGTCCGATGGTTTTATACCCCCTTCTTCAATAATGTATCCTAAGAATTGAATTCTCTTCATCAAAAATTGGCACTTTTGCCACTTAATCTTTAACCCATAACTTTCGGCTCTCTTTAAAACCACTTTTAGTTTATGTAACCCTTCATCACTGCTTGATGCTGGAAAAATTATATCGTCCATATAAATGACGATGACTCCTTGCTGCACCAGATCTCGGAAAATGGCTGATATATAATGGCAAAATACGGCAGGAGAATTACAAATTCCGAAAGGTACGAAATTAAATTCATACTGCCCGCTATGAGTTACGAATGAAGTGTAACGTTTTGAGTTCGGTTCGACGGGAACATGAAAAAATCCGTTGGCCAGATCAAGAGTAGAGAATATCTTGGCACCCTGTAATCTTTCCAAAGCATCATCGATGAGTGCCATTGGAAAATTGTCCCTCACTATCTTTTCGTTTAACTTTCTAAAGTCACAACACAATCGTTTTGTGCCATCTTTCTTAGATACCAGCACCACTGGTGACGCGTACTCTGAATTGCTTGGTTGAATTATGCCATCTTTCAACCACTCAGTCACCTGGGTATCGATCACACGTTGATCTGAATATGACATTCTTCGTGGAGTTTGGTAAATAGGCAAATCATCATTCAAGATAATTTTCATTTCAACTGGTGATTGGGATTGTTTTACCGGTGAGTATTGAGTAACCATATCAGTTATAGGAGATCGATAGTTTACAGTCAAATGAGCTAAGTTCAAAGGCGGAGTGTCCTCAACTTTTTCTAAATTATTCTCTAGGCAAAGAGACGTAAATTCTGATAAGAAAGTGATGCATTCGGCATCGAGTGCTTTCTTACTACCAGTATCCTCTTTTTCTCCACTTCGTTGGGTTTTCTCTCCTTCTATCTCAACTACCCTGGTTTTGTTTTGAGTTTTTTCTTTAAACTCCACAGTCCCCTCTGAAAATATTACGTCCGCAAACTTTAAAATATCATTCCCGAGGACCGCTTCATATCTCAAGTCATTACTTGTTGTAATATGGAAAGTTACCGGTGTTATAACCCCATCTAGTTCAATATTTTCTGTAATACTGCCTATAGTGTTCAACTCGCTTTCTTTAATGCCAACTAATCGTCGTTTTTCGAAACTTGTTAGAAGACAATTAAATTTTTTGAAAATATCGTATCTAAGTAAGCTTAGGTCAGACCCGGTGTCAACCATAGCATCAACATGTACGCCTCTCATCTTAATCTTTTTGAAAATTAGTCCACTACATTTACTATATGGACAATCAAGCATCACATTAACTGTACCCCTCTCGGTTTTTATCTGCCTACCTACGTTGCTGCCACACTCGAAACTGCGATGGCCCATTTGACCACACTTAAAACATTTATATTGTTTGTTATCTATACCACAATCTTTCGCTAGATGGGAGATACTTCCACACTTGTAACATTTCCTTACTGTCCCACTATTTTCTTGCCCATCGGAGGCCTTTCGCGGATTTTGTTCATATTGAATTCTGTGCGAATACTGTCGCGCACCATAGACTCGTTCGTAAACTTTCAAATTTTCCTTTAAATCTTTAATTGTCTGTGCCTGGTATAGTATAGTTTTATTAGGCTTAGAGTCGGGAATACCTTCTACAAAATACCCTATCAAACTCATTTCATCTAAATTAATTGGCTTAGCTATATCCATCAAGACATATAAATATTCCCTAAAAGATTCGCCACTCTTTTTACGGCGATTTTGTAACATCCGATGAATCTCTAATGCTGATAACTTGGTGCCAAATTCATCAATAATAGCATTTTTTAACGAAGAGCTTTCTTACAAAAATGACAAGCTTTACTAAAACATGAACAATAGTAAAGACTTCTTTCTTCCTTTTATTTTTCCAATTGGATTTTGATTTGTTTTTCAGTTTTAACTTATGCTATATCGCTTAAATCTAATGCGAATACCTGCTCCCACTGCTGTTTTCCAATTAGTCGCTGTGCTGCGAATTCTAAATCGATTTCAAATTCCACTTTAACTTGTTGATTTCTGCTGTCTCTTTTCTTCCAGTTATTGCTATGCGGCTCAAATATACTCCAACTTTAAATTCACTTGCTGGTTTTTGTTGTCTCTTTTCCTTCCAGTTCAATATATTGCTATACTTCAACTTTAAATTCACTTGTTTATTTCTGCTGTCTCTTTTCTTTTCAGTTATTGCTGTGTATATTGCTATGCGGCTCAAATATACTCCAACTTTAAATTCACTTGCTGGTTTTTGTTGTCTCTTTTCCTTCCAGTTCAATATATTGCTATACTTCAACTTTAAATTCACTTGTTTATTTCTGCTGTGTCTTTTCTTTTCAGTTATTGCTGTGTATATTGTTATGCGGCAAATTATACTTCAACTTTCAATTCACTTTTAGAATCTGCTGTCTTTTTTCTACTTTAGTCACTATTTCGTTTTGCGCGAATTATACTTCCTTTTAAACTTAAAGTCACTCGTTGATTTTTCGGTAATATACTCGTTTTAGCCGATCTTCCGTTGTTTTCGTTTTTCCTTTTTGTTTTTCCAGCGCAGAATTAACCAAAGCTTTATATCGTTTAACAGGATGAATTCAATTTCAATTAAATTCCAACGCGACCCATGCGACGAGCTCGAGCGGCTATTACATGGACGAACAGCATATTCGTTAGCTAGCGGCGGTGACGACGCTGATGCTTTCGCTATGCGCTGACGATGCTGTAATGCTAATGGAAGGTGCTGACGGTCGCCTGCAGCTGCATTTCACTCACTACCTTAATGCACACAAACAAATTAAATTTCTTTTACGAGAATTTATTTGCAATTCTATTTAGTTTCACTAAGTTCTTTACTTTTATTTGCACTTCAAATTGTAAATTCCCACCATAGTTTTTGCTTTTTTCGAACGCGTTAACATAGATTCGCTGCACCCGAAAATTGCATGCGCATTCACTGTTTTGTTATTGCAGTACTTCAATGCAGTGCAGTGTTTGTTTTCTTTGTTGTTGTTGTTTCAAATTGAATTTTTATTCAAACCGTCGCCATCATCATCAACTAACAACCGTCCATCCGGGAAACTTACACAATAAAAACTACTCACTTCGTGTCACAAATTATTATTTGAAATCGCTCCACTAAAACTGTATTTTTATGCTCAAAACTCTTCAAATCAAAAATTTCGTTTCTGGTTGAGCCCCCAAATTTGTAGGATTTCTCCCCTTATAAAATAAAACACTTAATTCTTTCCACGACACGTCTTAGCTTTATTGGGTACGATTTGCAACTGTACGTTATCGTTCGTCGTCAGTAAGCGTTATGCTGTTTCAGGGATGTACTTAATAGGTGTTCGTCGTCAGTAAGCATTATGCTGTTTCAGAGATGCATTTAATAGGTCTTTCCGGATCGTGTTGTCCGCAACTCTCCTACATATATTTAGGTATAAAGTCGATTTTCTTGTATATACACATTAAGCAATCGATATGGAAATGCTTCAAATCATAAGTTTAACATATTTAAGTTAATTAATCCTCTTTGTCTTACTGAAGTCTACAAAAGCCTTAACGGCATAACGGCAATGCATTTGGAAGAGTTCGGTAAACTTACATTTAGTTATAAAGTCGATTTTGTTGTATATACGTATTTAGCAATCGATAACGAAATGCTTCAAGTCATTAGTTTAACAAATTTAAGTTAACATATTTAAGTTAACATATTTAAGTTAATTAACCTTCTTTATCTTACTGAAGTTTACATAAAGCCATAACGGTGTAACGGCAGTGCATTTGCAAGAATTCGGTAAACTTATATTTAGGTATAAAGTCGATTTTGTTGCATATACACATTAAGCAATCGATATCGAGATGCTTCAACTCATTAGTTTAACATATCTAAGTTATTATACCTTCTTTAACGAACTAAAGTTGGCATAAAGCCATGGCGGCATAACGGCAGTGCATGTAGAAGAATTCCGTTATCTTATATTTAGGTACAAAGTCGATTTCCTTGTATATACACATTTAGCAATCGATATCGAAATGCTTCAAATCATTAGTTTAATATATTTAAGTTAACAAACCTAGTTTAACGCACTGAAGTCTACATAAAGCCATGGCGGCATAACGGCAATGCATGTAGAAGAATTCCGTTATCTTATATTTAGGTAGAAAGTCGATTTTCTTGTATATACACATTTAGCAAGTGATATCGAAATGCTTCAGATCATTAGTTTAACATATTTAAGTTAATTATCCTTCTTTAACGTATTGAAGTTGATACAAAGCCATGGCGGCATAACGGCAGTGCATTTAGAAGAATTCCGTAATGTTATAATTTTATATTTAGGTATAAAGTCGATTTCTTGTATATACACATTTAGCAAGCGATATCGAAATGTTTCAAATCATTAGTTTAACACATTTAAGTTAATTAACCTTCTTTAACGTATTGAAGTTGATATAAAGCCTTGGCGTATATACACATTTAGCAATCGATATCGAGATGCTTCAACTCATTAGTTTAACATATTTAAGTTAATAAACCTTCTTTAACGAACTGAAGTTGGCATAAAGCAATGGCGGCATAACGGCAGTGCATTTAGAAGAATTCCGTAATCTTATAAGATGCTTCAAACAACTGGTTTAACATATTTAAGTTAATAAACCTTCTTAAACGAACTGAAGTTAACATAAAGCCATAACGGAATAACGGCAGTGCATTTGGAAGAATTCCGTAATCTTATATTTAGGTATAAAGTCGATTTTGTTGTGTATATGCATTTAGCAATCGATTTCGAAAATCTTCAAATCATTAGTTTAACATATTTAGGTTAATTAACCTTCTTTAACATATTGAAGTGTATATAAAGCCATGGCGGCATAACGACAGTACATTTGGAAGAATTCCGTAATCTTATATTTAGGTATAAAGTCGATTTTCTTGTATAAATGCATTAAGCAATCGATTTCGAAATGCTTCAAATAACTGCTGTAACATATCTAAGTTAATAAATCTTCTTTAACGAACTGAAGTTAACATAAAGCCATAACTGCATAACGGTAGTGCATTTAGAAGAATTCCGTAATCTTATATTTAGGTATAAAGTCGATTTTGTTGTATATAAACATTTAGCATTCGATATCGAAATGCCTCAAATCATTAGTTTAACATATTTAAGTTAACTAACCTTCTTTAACATATTGAAGTTGATATAAAGCCATGGCGGCATAACGACAGTACATTTGGAAGAATTCCGTAATCTTATATTTAGGTATAAAGTCGATTTTCTTGTATACACTCATTTAGCAATCGATATCGAAATGCTTCAAATCATTAGTTTAACATATTTAAGTTAATAAACCTTCTTTATCTTACTGAAGTCTACAAACACCTTAACGGCATAACGGCAAAGCATTTAGAAGAATTACGTAATCTCATATTTAGGTATAAAGTCGATTTTCTTGTATATACTCATTTAGCAATCGATATCGAAATCATTAGTTTAACATATTTAAGTTAATAAACTACCTTTAACGATCTGAAGTTGGCATATAGCCATGGCGTCATAACGGCAGTGCATGTAGAAGAAATCCGTAATCTTATATTTAGGTATAAATTCGATTTTTTTGTATATACACATTTAGCAATCGATATCTAAATGTTTCAAATCATTAGTTTAACATATTTAAGTTAATTATCCTTCTATAACATATTGAAGTTTATATAAAGCCATGGCGGCATAACGACAGTACATTTGGAAGAATTCCGTAATCTTATGTTTAGGTAGAAAGTCGATTTTCTTGTATGTATGCATTTAGCAATCGATTTCGAAATGCTTCAAATAACTAGTGTAACATATCTAAGTTAATAAACCTTCTTAAACGAACTGAAGTTAACATAAAGCCATAACGGCATAACGGCAGTGCATTTAGAAGAATTCCGTAATCTTATATTTATGTATAAAGTCGATTTTCTTGTACATACTCATTTAGCAATCGATATCGAAATGCTTCAAATCATTAGTTTAACATATTTAAGTTAACAAACCTACTTTGACGCGCTGAAGTAAACACAAAGCCATGGCGGCATAACGGCAGTGCATGTAGAAGAAATCCGTAATCTTATATTTAGGTATAAATTCGATTTTTTTGTATATACACATTTAGCAATCGATATCTAAATGTTTCAAATCATTAGTTTAACATATTTAAGTTAATTATCCTTCTATAACATATTGAAGTTTATATAAAGCCATGGCGGCATAACGACAGTACATTTGGAAGAATTCCGTAATCTTATATTTAGGTAGAAAGTCGATTTTCTTGTATATATGCATTTAGCAATCGATTTTGAAAATCTTCAAATCATTAGCTTAACATATTTACGTTAATAAACCTTTTTTAACGAATAGATGTTAACATAAAGCCATAACTGCATAACGGCAGTGCATTTAGAAGAATTCCGTAATCTTATATTTAGGTATAAAGTCGATTTTCTTGTATATACACATGTAGCAATCGATATCGAAATGCTTCAAATCATTAGTTTAACATATTTAAGTTAACAAACCTACTTTGACGCACTGAAGTTAACATAAAGCCATAACTACATAACGGCAGCGCATTTAGAAGAATTCCGTAATCTTATATTTATGTATAACGGAGATTTTCTTGTATCTACATATTTAGCAATCGATATCGAAATGCCTCAAATCATTAGTTTAACATATTTAAGTTAATAAACCTTCTTTAACTAACTGAAGTAGAGATAAAGCCATAACGGTATAACGGCAGTGCATTTGAAGAATTCCGTAACCTTATATTTAGGTATAAAGTCGATTTTGTTGTATATATGCATTTAGCAATCGATTTCGAAAATCTTCTAATCATTAGTTTAACATATTTAGCTAATAAAGCTTCTTTAACGCACTGAAGTTAACATAAAGCCATGGTGGCATAACGGCAGTGCATTTAGAAGAATTCCGTACGCTTGTATTTAGGTATAAAGTCGATTTTGTTGTATATACAAATTTAGCAATCGATATCGAAACGCTTCAAATCATTAGTTTAACATATTAAAGTTAATTATCCTTCTATAACATATTGAAGTTGATAAAAGGCCATGGCGGCATAGCGACAGTACATTTGGAAGAACTCCGTAATCTTATATTTAGGTATAAAGTCGATTTTCTTGTATATATGCATTTAGCAATCGCTTTCGAAAATCTTCGAATCATTAGTTTAACATATTTAAGTTAACAAACCTACTTTAACGCACTGAAGTTAACACAAAGCCATGAAGGCATAACGGCAAAATGCTTCAAATCATTAGTTTAACATATTTAAGTTAACAAACCTACTTTAACGCACCGAAGTTAACACAAAGCCATGGCGGCATAACGGCTTATATTTAGGTATAAATTCGATTTTTTTGTATATACACATTTAACATATTTAAGTTAATTATCCTTTATAACATTTAAGTTGATATAAAGCCTGCGGCATAACGCAGTCATTTGGAAGAATTCCGTAATTTATTTTAGGTAAAAGTCGATTTTTTGTATTACATTAAGCATCGATTTCGAAATCTTCAAATTAGTTAACATATTAATTAATAAACCTTCTTAAACGAATGAAGTTAACATAAAGCCATACGGCATAACGGCAGTCATTTGAAGAATCCGTAATCTTATATTTATGTATAAAGTCGATTTTCTTGTAAACCATTTAGCAATCGATATCGAAATGCTTCAAATCATTAGTTTAACATATTAAGTTAACAAACCTTTTGACGCGCTGAAGTAAACACAAAGCCATGGCGGCATAACGGCAGTGCATGTAGAAGAAATCCGTAATCTTATATTTATTTACACATTTAGCAATCGATATCTAAATGTTTCAAATCATTAGTTTAACATATTTAAGTTAATTATCCTTCTATAACATATTGAAGTTGATATAAAGCCATGGCGGCATAACGACAGTACATTTGGAAGAATTCCGTAATCTTATATTTAGGTAGAAAGTCGATTTTCTTGTATATATGCTTTAGCAATCGATTCGAAAATCTTCAAATCATTAGCTTAACATATTTAAGTTAATAAACCTTTTTTAACGAATAGATGTTAACATAAAGCCATAATTGCATAACGGCAGTGCATTTAGAAGAATTCCGTAATCTTATATTTAGGTATAAAGTCGATTTTCTTGTATATACACATTTAGCAATCGATATCGAAATGCTTCAAATCATTAGTTTAACATATTTAAGTTAACAAACCTACTTTGACGCACTGAAGTTAACATAAAGCCATAACTACATAACGGCAGCGCATTTAGAAGAATTCCGTAATCTTATATTTATGTATAACGGAGATTTTCTTGTATCTACATATTTAGCAATCGATATCGAAATGCCTCAAATCATTAGTTTAACATATTTAAGTTAATAAACCTTCTTAACTAACTGAAGTTGAGATAAAGCCATAGCGGTATAACGGCAGTGCATTTGAAGAATTCCGTAACCTTATATTTAGGTATAAAGTCGATTTTGTTGTATATATGCATTTAGCAATCGATTTCGAAAATCTTCTAATCATTAGTTTAACATATTTAGCTAATAAAGCTTCTTTAACGCACTGAAGTTAACATAAAGCCATGGTGGCATAAAGGCAGTGCATTTAGAAGAATTCCGTACGCTTGTATTTAGGTATAAAGTCAATTTTCTTGTATATACACATTTAGCAAGCGATATCGAAATGCTTCAAATCATTAGTTTAACATATTAAAGTTAATTATCCTTCTATAACATATTGAAGTTGATAAAAGGCCATGGCGGCATAGCGACAGTACATTTGGAAGAATTCCGTAATCTTATATTTAGGTATAAAGTCGATTTTCTTGTATATATGCATTTAGCAATCGCTTTCGAAAATCTTCGAATCATTAGTTTAACATATTTAAGTTAACAAACCTACTTTAACGCACTGAAGTTAACACAAAGCCATGAAGGCATAACGGCAAAATGCTTCAAATCATTAGTTTAACATATTTAAGTTAACAAACCTACTTTAACGCACCGAAGTTAACACAAAGCCATGGCGGCATAACGGCTTATATTTAGGTATAAATTCGATTTTTTTGTATATACACATTTAGCAATCGATATCGAAATGCTTCAAATCATTAGTTTAACATATTAAGTTAATAAACATTTTTTAGCTTAATGAGGTCTACATAAAGCCTTAACGGCATAACGGCAGTGCATTTAGAAGAACTCCGTAATGTTATAATTTTATATTTAGGTATAAAGTCGATTTTGTTGTATTTACACATTTAGCTGTCGATATCGAAATGCTTCAAACCTTTAGTTTAACATATTTAAAATAATTAACCTTCTTTAACGTATTGAAGTTGACATAGAGTCATGGCGGCATAACGACAGTACATTTGGAAGAATTCCGTAATCTTATATTTAGGTATAAAGTCGATTTTCTTGTACACACACAGTTAGCTATCGATATCGAAATGCTTCAAACCATTAGTTTAACATATTAAGATAATAAACGCTTTTTAGCTTACTGAAGTCTACATAAAGCCTTAACGGTATAACGCCAGTGCATTTAGAAGAACTCCGTAATGTTATAATTTTATATTTAGGTATAAAGTCGATTTTGTTGTATTTACACATTTAGCTGTCGATATCGAAATGCTTCAAACCTTTAGTTTATCATATTTAAAATAATTAACCTTCTTTAACGTATTGAAGTTGACATAGAGTCATGGCGGCATAACGACAGTACATTTGGAAGAATTCCGTAATCTTATATTTAGGTATAAAGTCGATTTTCTTGTATATACACATTTAGCAATCGATATCGAAATGTTTCAAATCATTAGTTTAACATATTAAAGTTAATTAACCATCTTTAACGTATTGAAGGTGAAATAAAGCCATGGCGCCATAACGACAGTAATTTTGAGGAATTCCGTAATCTTATTTTTAGGTATAAAGTCGATTTTCTTGTATATATGCATTTAGCAATCGATATCGAAATGCTTCAAATAACTGTTTTAACATATTTAAGTTAATTAACCATCTTTAACGTATTTAAGGTGAAATAAAGCCATAGCGCCATAACGACAGTAATTTGGAAGAATTCCGTAATCTTATATTTAGGTATAAAGTCAATTTTCTTGTATATACACATTTAGCAAGCGATATCGAAATGCTTCAAATCATAAATTTAACATATTTAAGTTAATTTACCTTCTTTATCCTACTGAAGTTAACATAAAGCCTTAACGGTATAACGGCAGCGCATTTAGAAGAATTCCGTTACCTTATATTTAGGTATAAATTCGATTTTCTTGTATATACACATTTAGCAAGCGATATCGAAATGCTTCAAATCATAAATTTAACATATTTAAGTTAATTAACCTTCTTTATCCTACTGAAGTTTACATAAAGCCATAACGGTTTAACGGCAGTGCACTTGGAAGAATTCTGTAATCTTATATTTAGGTATAAAGTCGATTTTGTTGTATATACACATTTAGCAATCGATATCGAGATGTTTCAACTCATTAGCTTAACATATTTAAGTTAATAAACCTTCTTTAACGATCTGAATTTAGAACATAGCCACGGCGGTATTACGGCAGTGCATGTAGAAGAATTCCGTAATCTTTTATTTAGGTATAAATTCGATTTTCTTTTATATACACATTTAGATATCGATATCGAAATGCTTCAAATCATTAGTTTAACATATTGAATTAATAAACATTTTTTAGCTTACTGAATTCTACATAAAGCCTTAACGGTATAACGGCAGTGCATTTGGAAGAATTCCGTAATCTTATATTTAGGTATAAAGGCGATTTTGTTGTATATACACATTTAGCAATCGATAACGAAATGCTTCAAGTCATTAGTTTAACATATTTACGTAAATTAACCTTCTTTATCCTACTGAAGTTTACATAAAGCCATAACGGTTTAACGGCAGTGCATTTGGAAGAATTCCGTTATCTTATATTTAGGTATAAAGTCGATTTTGTTGTATATACACATTTAGCAATCGATATCGAGATGCTTCAACTCATTAGTTTAACATATTTAAGTTAATAAACCTTCTTTAACGGAATGAAGTTGGCATAAAGCCATGGCGGCATAACGGTAGTGCATGTAGAAGAATTCCGTTACTTTATATTTAGGTATAAAGTCGACTTTCTTGTATATATACATTTAGCAATCGATATCGAAATGCTTCAAATCATTAGTTTAACATATTTAAGTTAATAAACGTTCTTTAACGCACTGAAATCTACATAAAGCCTTAACGGTATAACTGCAGTGCATTCAAAAGAATTCCGTAATTTTCTATTTAGGTATAAAGTCGATTTTCTTGTATTTATATATTTAAGAATCGATATCGAAATGCTTCGAATCATTAGTTTAACATATTTAAGATTATTAACCCTCTCTATCTTACTGAAGTCTACATAAAGCCTAACGGCATTACGGCAGTGCATTTAGAAGAATTCCGTTATCTTATATTTAGGTATAAATTCGATTTTCTTGTATATACACATTAAGCAAGCGATATCGAATTGCTTCAAATTATTAGTTTAACATATTTAAGTTAATTAACCTTCTTTAACGTATTGAAGTTGATATAAAGCCATGGCGGCATAACGGCAGTGCATTTAGAAGAATTCCGTAATCTTATATTTAGGTATAAAGTCGATTTTCTTTTATATACACATTTAGCAATCGATAACGAAATGCTTCAAATCATTATTTTAACATATTTAAGTTAATTAACCTTCTTAGTCTTACTGAAGTTTACATAAAGCCATAAAGGTATAACGGCAGTGCATTTGGAAGAATTCCGTAATCTTATATTTAGGTATAAAGTCGATTTTGTTGTATATACACATTTAGCAATAGATATCGAGATGCTTCAACTCATTAGCTTAACATATTAAGTTAATAAACATTTTTTAGCTTACAGAAGTCTACATAAAGCCACAACGGTATAACAGCAGTGCATTTGGAAGAATTCCGTTATCTTATATTTAGGTATAAAGTCGATTTTGTTGTATATACACATTTAGCAATCGATATCGAGATGGTTCAACTCATTAGTTTAACATATTAAGTTAATAAACATTTTTTAGCTTACTGAAGTCTACATAAAGCCTTAACGGTATAACGGCAGTACATTTAGAAGAATTCCGTTATCTTATATTTAGGTATAAAGTCGATTTTCTTGTATATACACATTTAGCAATCGATAACGAAATGCTCCAAGTCATTAGTTTAACATATTTAAGTTAATTAACCTTCTTCAACGATCTGAATTTGGCATATAGCCACGGCGGCATTACGGCAGTGCATGTAGAAGAATTCCGTAATCTTTTATTTAGGTATAAATTCGATTTTCTTTTATATACACATTTAGATATCGATAACGAAATGCTTCAAATCATTAGTTTAACATATTAAGTTAATAAACATTTTTTAGCTTACTGAAGTTTACATAAAGCCATAACGGTATAACGGCAGTGCACTTGGAAGAATTCCGTTATCTTATATATAGGTCTAATTCGATTTTCTTGTATATACACATTTAGCAAGCGATATCGAATTGCTTCAAATCATTAGATTAACATATTTAAGTTAATTAACCTTCTTTATCCTACTGAAGTTTACATAAAGCCATAACGGTATAACGGCAGTGCACTTGGAAGAATTCCGTAATCTTATATTTAGGCATAAAGTCGATTTTTTTGTATATACACATTTAGCAATCGATATCGAGATGTTTCAACTCATTAGCTTAACTTAATTAAGTTGATAAACCTTCTTTAGCGATCTGAATTTGGCATATAGCCACGGCGGTATTACGGCAGCGCATGTAGAAGAATTCCGTAATCTTTTATTTAGGTATAAAGTCGATTTTCTTTTATACACACATTTAGATGTCGATATCAAAATGCTTCAAATCATTAGTTTAACATATTAAGTTAATAAACATTTTTTAGCTTACTGAAGTCTACATAAAGCCTTAATGATATAACGGCAGTGTATTTAGAAGAATTCCGTTATCCTATATTGAGGTATATGGTCGATTTTCTTGTATATACACATTTAGCAATCGATAACGAAATGCTTCAAGTCATTAGTTTAACATATTTAAGTTAAATAACCTTCTTTAACGATCCAAATTTGGCATATAGCCACGGCGGCAGTGCATGTAGAAAAATTCCGTAATATTTTATTTAGGTATAAAGTCGATTTTCTTGTATATACACATTTAGATATCGATATCGAAATGCTTCAAATCATTAGATTAACATATTAAATTAATATACATTTTTTAGCTTACTGAAGTTAACATAAAGCCTTAACGGTATAACGGCAGCGCATTTAGAAGAATTCCGTTACCTTATATTTAGGTATAAATTCGATTTTCTTGTATATACACATTTAGCAAGCGATATCGAAATGCTTCAAATCATAAATTTAACATATTTAAGTTAATTAACCTTCTTTATCCTACTGAAGTTTACATAAAGCCATAACGGTTTAACGGCAGTGCATTTGGAAGAATTCCGTTATCTTATATTTAGGATAAAGTCGATTTTTTGTATATACACATTTAGCAATCGATATCGAGATGTTCAACTCATTAGTTTAACTATTTAAGTTAATAACCTTCTTAACGATCTGAATTTGGCATATAGCCACGGCGGAATTACGGCAGGCATGTAGAAGAATTCCGTAATCTTTTATTTAGGTATAAATTCGATTTTCTTTTATAACACATTTAGATTCGATATCAAATGCTTCAAATCATAAGTTTAACATATTAAGTTAATAAACATTTTTTAGCTTACTGAAGTTTACATAAAGCCTAAGGTATAACGGCAGTGCACTTGGAAGAATTCCGTTATCTTATATTTAGGTATATTCGATTTTCTTGTATATACACATTTAGCATCGATACGAAATGCTTCAAATCATTAGTTAACATATTAAGTAATTAACCTTCTTTATCCTAGAATTTCATAAAGCCAAAGGCGGCAGTGCATTGGAAAATTCCGTAATTTTATTTAGGATAAAGTCGATTTTTTGTATATACACATTTAGATCGATATCGAATGTTCAATCATTAGTTAACTTATTAATTATAAACCTTTTTAACTCTGAATTTGCATAAGCCAGCGGTATTACGGCAGCGCATTAGAAGAATTCCGTAATCTTTTATTTAGGTATAAATCGATTTTCTTTTATAACACATTTAGAGCGATATCAAAATGCTTCAAATCATTATTTAACATATTAAGTTAATAAATTTTTACTTACTGAAGTTACATAAAGCCTTAAGTTAACGGCAGTGCATTGAAGAATTCCGTTATCTTATATTAGGTATAGGTCGATTTTTTGTATATACACATTTAGCAATCGATAACGAAATGCTTCAATCATTAGTTTAACATATTTAAGTTAAATAACCTTCTTAACGATCTGAATTTGGCATATAGCCACGGCGGCAGTGCATGTAGAAAAATTCCGTAATTTTTATTTAGGTATAAATCGATTTTCTTTATATACACATTTAGATATCGATATCGAAATGCTTCAAATCATTAGTTAACATATTAAATTAATAACATTTTTTAGCTTACTGAAGTTAACATAAAGCCTAACGGTATAACGGCAGGCATTTGAAGAATTCCGTTATCTTATATTTAGGTATAATTCGATTTTCTTGTATATACACATTTAGCAAGCGATATCGAAATGCTTCAAATCATAAATTAACATATTAATTACCTTCTTTATCCTACTGAAGTTTACATAAAGCCATAACGGTATAACGGCAGTGCACTTGGAAGAATTCCGTAATCTTATATTTAGGCATAAAGTCGATTTTTTTGTATATACACATTTAGCAATCGATATCGAGATGTTTCAACTCATTAGCTTAACTTAATTAAGTTGATAAACCTTCTTTAACGATCTGAATTTGGCATATAGCCACGGCGGTATTACGGCAGCGCATGTAGAAGAATTCCGTAATCTTTTATTTAGGTATAAAGTCGATTTTCTTTTATACACACATTTAGATGTCGATATCAAAATGCTTCAAATCATTAGTTTAACATATTGAAATAATAAACATTTTTTAGCTTACTGAAGTCTACATAAAGCCTTAACGGTATAACGGCAGTGCATTTGGAAGAGTTCCGTAATCTTATATTTAGGTATAAAGGCGATTTTGTTGTTCATACACATTTAGCAATCGATAACGAAATGCTTCAAGTCATTAGTTTAACATATTCACGTAAATTAACCTTCTTTATCTTACTGAAGTTTACATAAAGCCATAACGGTATAACGGCAGTGCATTTGGAAGAATTCCTTAATCTTATATTTAGGTATAAAGTCGATTTTGTTGTATATACACATTTAGCAATCGATATCGAGATGCTTCAACTCATTAGTTTAACATATTTAAGTTAATAAACCTTTTTTAACGAACTGAAGTTGGCATAAAGCCATGGCGGCATAACGGCAGTGCATGTAGAAGAATTCCGTTATCTTATATTTAGGTATAAAGTCGATTTTCTTGTATATACACATTTAGCAAGCGATATCGAAATGCTTCAAATCATTTGTTTAACATACAGGGTAGGCCATTTAAAGTTGACCCATCTGGCAACGCTGTAACTTTTAACAGCGCTGACAAATCGGCTAATGTCATACCGCGTTAGAAGCGTCATTCGAAGACAATTTATACCATGGAACAGTACACTCCAAAAGAACGCGCTGAAATTGTTCAGTTTTATATTCAAAATAACTTTTCAATTGTGTTAACTCAACGTGCGTTTCGCAAAAAAAATAAAGTGAAAAGTGCTCCAGTTAAGAACACAATTAAGTCTTTATACGCAAAAGTTGTGAACACCTGTAATCTCAGTAATGCCAGTCATGCATCCAGACAACGCACAAGACGTTCTGATGAAAATATCGAAGCTGTACGAGCCAGTATTGAGGAGACTCCATCGACATCGAGTTATCGCCGCTCTCAGGAATTAGACATCTCTCGCACCACTCTCCGACGCATAATTCATAAAGATTTGAAGATGTTTCCATATAAAATTCAAATGGCACAAAAACTAAACCCAGCTGATTATCCGCGACGCCTTAATTTTGGCAAATGGGCCATCGAAATGGCTGAAAACGAACTTGACTTTTGGCGAAAACTCATCATGTCAGACGAGGCACATTTCTCGTTGAATGGAAGCGTATACAAGCAAAATTGCTGATTTTATGCCACCGAAAATCCTCAATTAATTGAAGAACAGCCTCTTTACGACCAAAAAGTAACAGTTTGGTGCGGTGTTTGCGCGAATATGATCATCGGACCGTATTTTTTCGAAGGCGATGATGGAGCCACGACAACAGTCAATGGTGAGCGTTATCGAGCCATGATAACGGATTTTGTGATACCCATTATTTGCGAAAATGACATGGATAACCTCTGGTTTCAACAGGACGGGGCTACATGCCATACAGCTCGACCAACAATCAATTTATTGCGACCATTTTTCCCCGGGCGATTGATATCGAAAAATGGTGATGTTGACTGGCCACCGAGATCACCAGATTTGACGCCACCAGACTTTTATTTCTGGGGTTATTTGAAATCCAAGGTATACGCTAATAAGCCAAAGACCTTAGCTCAACTGAAAGCGAACATTCGACGTGAAACAGCCGCCATATCATCCGAAACATTGGCCAAAGTCATGGAAAATGTCGAAAAAAGAGTGCATTTAGCTGTCAAAGCTAAAGGTGCCCATTTACGCGATCTAATTTTTAAATATTAGCTGAAACAAATTCCCTTGGACCAAAATAAATTATTTTTGAAATGAACAAAAAACATTGTTTTCTTTTGTTCTTTTTTTTTAGAAACAAATGGGTCAACTTTAAATGGCCTACCCTGTATTTAAGTTAATTAACCTTCTTTAGCGTATTGAAGTTGATATAAAGCCATGGCGGCATAACGGCAGTGCATTTAGAAGAATTCCGTAATCTTATATTTAGGTATAAAGTCGATTTTCTTGTATATACACATTTAGCAATCGATATCGAGATGCTTCAACTCATAAGTTTAACATATTTAAGTTAATAAACCTTCTTTAACGAACTAAAGTTGGCATAAAGCCATGGCGGCATAACGGCAGTGCATGTAGAAGAATTCCGTTATCTTATATTTAGGTATAAAGTCGATTTTCTTGTATATACACATTTAGCAAGCGATATCGAAATGCTTCAAATCATTAGTTTAACATATTTAAATTAATTAAACTTCTTTAACGTATTGAAGTAGATATAAAGCCATGGCGGCATAACGGCAGTGCATTTAGAAGAATTCCGTAATCTTATATTTAGATATAAAGTCGATTTTCTTGTATATACACATTTAGCAAGCGATATCGAAATGCTTCAAATCATTAGTTTAACATATTTAAGTTAATTAACCTTCTTTAACGTATTGAAGTTGATATAAAGCCATGGCGGCATAACGGCAGTGCATTTAGAAGAATTCCGTAATCTTATATTTAGATATAAAGTCGATTTTCTTGTATATACACATTTAGCAAGCGATATCGAAATGCTTCAAATCATTAGTTTAACATATTTCAGTTAATTAACCTTCTTTAACGTATTGAAGTTGATATAAAGCCATGGCGGCATAACGGCAGTGCATTTAGAAGAATTCCGTTATCTTATATTTAGGTATGAATTCGATTTTCTTGTATATACACATTTAGCAAGCGATATCGAAATGCTTCACATCATTAGTTTAACATATTTAAGTTAATTAACCT
>CM050324.1:2974570-2993570 GCA_027475135.1 Bactrocera correcta | reverse complement strand
GCAAGCGATATCGAAATGCTTCAAATCATTAGTTTAACAAATTTAAGTTAATTAAACTTCGTTAACGTATTGAAGTTGATATAAAGCCATGGCGCGATAACGACAGTACATTTGGAAGAATTCCGTAGTCTTATATTTAGGTATAAATTCGATTTTTTTTTATATATGCATTAAGCAATCGATATCGAAATGCTTCAAATAACTGGTTTAACATATTTAAGTTAATAAACCTTCTTTAACGAACTGAAGTTGGCTTAAGGCCATGGCGGCATAACGACAGTGCATGTAGAAGAATTCCGTAATCTTATATTTAGGTATAAAGTCGATTTTCTTGTATTTACACATTTAGCAATCGATATCGAAAATCTTCAAATCATTAGTTTAACATATTTAAGTTAGTCAACCTTCTTTAACGTAATGAAGGTGATATAAAGCCATGGCGGCATAACGACAGTGCATTTAGAAGAATTCCGTAATCTTATATTTAGGTATAAAGTCGATTTAGTTGTATATACGCATTTAGCAATCGATATCGAAATGCTTCAAATCATTAGTTTAACATATTTAAGATAATTAACATTCTTTAACGTATTGAGGTCGATATAAAGCCATGGCGGCATAACGACAGTACATTTAGAACAATTCCGTAGTCTTATATTTATGTATAAAATCAATTTTTTGTATTTAAATATTTAAGCTATCGATATCGAAATGCTTCAAATCATAAGTTTAACATATTACGTTAATAAACATTTTTTAGCACACTGAAGTCTACATAAAGCCTTAACGGTATAACGGCAGTGCATTTAGAAGAATTCCGTAATGTTATAATTTTATATTTAGGTATAAAGTCGATTTTCTTGTAAATACACATTTCGCAATCGATATCGGAATGCTTCAGATAACTGGTTTAACGTAGCTAAGTTAATAAACCTCCCTTAGCGAACTGAAGTTGACAAAACGTCATAACGGCACTGCATTTGGAAGAATTCCGTAGCCTTATATTTATGTATAAAGTCGATTTTCTTGTATATACACATTTAGCAATCGATATCGAAATGCTTCAAATAATTAGTTTAACATATTTACGTTAGTAAACCTTCTTTAACGAACAGAAGTTGGCTTAAAGCCATGGCGGCATAACGACAGTGCATTTAGAAGAATTCCGTAAACTTATATTTAGGTATAAAGTCAATTTTTTTGTTTATACACATTTAGGAATCGATATCGAAATGCTTCAAATAACTGGTTAAGCATATTTAGATTAATTAACCTTCTTTATCTTACTGAAGTTTACCTAACGGCATAACGGCAGTATATTTGGGTGAATTCTGTAATCTTATATTAAGGTATAATGTCGATTTTGTTGTGTATACACATTTAGCAATCGATATCGAGATGCTTCAAATCATTAGTTTAACATATTTAAGTTAATTAACCTTCTTTTTCTTACTGAAGTTTATGTAAAGCCGTAACGGTATAACGGCAGTGCATTTGGAAGAATTCCGTTTTTTATATTTATGTATAAAGTCGATTTTGTTGGATATACACATTTAGCAATCGATATCGAGATGGTTCAACTCATTAGTTTAGCATATTTAAGTTAATAAACCTTCTTTATCTGACTGAAGTTTACGTAAAGCCATAACGGTATAACGGCAGTGCATTTGGAAGAATTCCATAATCTTATATTTAGGTATAAAGGCGATTTTCTTGTATATACACAGTTAGCAATCTATAACGAAATGCTTCTTTATTGAAGTTGATATAAAGCCATAACGGCATAACGACAGTGCATTTAGAAGAATTCCGTAATCTTATATTTAGGTATAAAGTCGATTTTCTTGTATATACAGATTTTGCAATCGATATCGAAATGCTTCAAATAACTGGTTTAGCATATTTAAGTTAATTAACCTCCTTTATCTTACTGAAGTTTACTTAAAGCCATAACGGCGGTATATTTATATGAATTCCGTTATCTTTTATTTAGGTATAAAGTCGATTTTGTTGTACATACACATTCAGCAATCGATATCGAAATGCTTCAAATCATTAGTTTAACATATTTAAGTTAATTAACCTTCCTTAACGTATTGAAGTTTATGTAAAGCCATGGCAGCATAACGATAATACATTTGGAAGAATTCCGTAGTCTTACATTTATGTATAAAGTCGGTTTTCTTGTATATACACATTTAGCAATCGATATCGAAATGCTTCAAATAACTGGTTTAGCATATTTAAGTTAATTAACCTCCTTTATCTTACTGAAGTTTACTTAAAGCCATAACGGCGGTATATTTATATGAATTCCGTTATCTTTTATTTAGGTATAAAGTCGATTTTGTTGTACATACACATTCAGCAATCGATATCGAAATGCTTCAAATCATTAGTTTAACATATTTAAGTTAATTAACCTTCCTTAACGTATTGAAGTTTATGTAAAGCCATGGCGGCATAACGGCAGTGCATTTAGAAGAATTCCGTAATCTTATATTTAGGTATAAAGTCGATTTTCTTGTATATACACATTTAGCAATCGATAACGAAATGCTTCAAATCATTAGTTTAACATATTTAAGTTAATTAGCCTTCTTTAACGTAATGAAGGTGACATAAAGACATGGCGGCATAACGACAGTACATTTGGAAGAATTCCGTAATCTTATGTTTAGGTATAAATTCGATTTTCTTTTACATACACATTTAGCAAGCGATATCGAAATGCTTCAAATCATTAGTTTAAAAAATTTAAGTTAATTAATCTTCCTTAACGTATTGAAGTTGATATAAAGCCAAGGCGGCATAACGACAGTACATTTGGAAGAATTCCATAGTCTTATATTTAGGTATAAAGTCGATTTTCTTTTATATATGCATTAAGTAATCGATATCGAAATGCTTCAAATAACTGGTTTAACATATTTAAGTTAATGAACCTTCTTTAACGAACTGAAGTTAACATAAAGCCATAACGGTATAACGGCAGTGCGTTTGGAAGAATTCCGTATACTTATATTTAAGTATAATGTCGATTTTGTTGTGTTTGCACATTTAGCAATCGATATCGAGATGCTTCAAATCATTAGTTTAAAATATTAAGGTTAATTAACCTTATTTTTTATACTGAAGTTTACGTAAAGCCATAACGGTATAACGGCAGTGCATATGGAAGAATTCCGTAATCTTATATTTAGGTATAAAGTCGATTTTGTTGTATATACACATTAGCAATTGATATCGAGATGGATCAACTCATTAGTTTAACATATTTAAGTTAATAAACCTTCTTTAACGATCTGAAGTTGGCTTAAAGCCATGGCGGCATAACGGCAGTGCACTTAGAAGAATTCCGTAATCTTATATTTAGGTATAAAGTCGATTTTCTTGTATATACACATTTAGCAATCGATAACGAAATGCCTCAAACTATTAGTTTAATATATTTAAGTTAATTAACCTTCTTTAACGTATTGAAGTTGATATAAAGTCATGCCGGCATAACGGCAGTGCATTTAGAAGAATTCCGCTATCTTATATTTAGGTATAAAGCCGATTTTGTTGTATATACACATTAGCAATCGATATCGAGATGGTTCATCTCAATAGTTTAACATATTTAAGTTAATTAACCTTATTTTTCTTACTGAAGTGTACATAAAGCCATAACGGTATAACGGCAGTGCATTTGAAAGAACTCCGTAATCTTATATTTAGGTATAAAGTCAATTTTCTTGTATTTACACATTTAACAATATATATCGAAATGCTTCAACTCATTAGTTTAACATATTTAAGTTAATAAACCTTCTTTAACGAACTGAAGTTTACATAAAGCCATAACGGCATAACGGCAGTATATTTATATTAATTCCGTTATCTTATATTTACGTATAAAGTCAATTTTGTTGTACATACGCATTTAGCAATCGATATCGAAATGCTTCAAATCATTAGTTTAACATATTTAAGTTAATTAACCTTCTTTAACGTAATGAAGGTTATATAAAGCCATGGCGGCATAACGACAGTGCAGGTAGAAGAGTTCCGTAATCTTATATTTAGGTATAAAGTCGATTTTGTTGTATATACGCATTAAGCAAACGATATCGAAATGCTTCAAATCATAAGTTTAACATATTTAAGTTAATTAACCTTCTTTAACGTATTGAAGTTGATATAAAGCCATGGCGGCATAACGACAGTACATTTGGAAGAATTCCGCAGTCTTATATTTATGTATAAAGCCAATTTTCTTGTATATAAACATTTAGCAATCGATTTCGAAATGCTTAAAATCATTCGTTTAACATATTTAAGGTAATAAACCTTCTTTAACGATCTGAAGTGTGCATGTAGCCATGGCGGCATAACGGCAGTGCATGTAGAAGAATTCCGTAATCTTATATTTAGGTATAAAGTCGATTTTCTTGTATTTACACATTTAGCTATCGATATCGAAATGCTTCAAATCATTCGTTTAACATATTTATGTTAATAAACCTTCTTTAACGATCTAAAGTTGGCATATAGCCATGGCGGCATAACGGCAGTGCATGTAGAAGAATTCCGTAATCTTATATTTAGGTATAAAGTCGATTTTCTTGTATATACACATTTAGCTATCGATACCTTAACGGTATACCGGCAGTGCATTTAGAAGAATTCCGTAATGTTATAATTTTATATTTAGGTACAAAGTCGATTTTCATGTATTTACACATTTATCAATCGATATCGAAATGCTTCAAATAACTGGTTTAACATATTTAAGTTAATTAACCTTCTTTATTTTACTGAAGTTTACATAAAGCCATAACGGCATAACGGCAGTATATTTATATGAATTCCGTTATCCTATATTTAGGTATAAAGTCGATTTTGTTGTACATACAACTTCAGCACTCGATATCGAAATGCTTCAAATCATTAGTTTAAAATATTTAAGTTAATTAATCTTCTTTAACGTATTGAAGTTGATATAAAGCCATGGCGGCATAACGGCAGTGCATTTAGAAGAATTCCGTAATCTTATATTTAGGTATAAAGTCGATTTTCTGGTATATATACATTTTGCAGTCGATATCGAAATGCTTCAAATAACTGGTTTAGCATATTTAAGTTAATTAACCTTCTTTATCTTACTGAAGTTTACATAAAGCCATAACGGCAGCATATTTATATGAATTCCGTTATCTTATATTTAGGTATAAAGTCGATTTTGTTGTACATACACATTTAGCAATCGATATCGAAATGCTTTAAATCATTAGTTTAATATATTTAAGTTAATTAACTTTCTTTAACTAACGGATGTTGGCATAAAGCCATGGCGGCATAACGGCAGTGCATTTAGAAGAATTCCATATTCTTATATTTAGGTATAAGGTCGATTTTCTTGTATATACACATTTAGCAATCGATAACGAAATGCTTCAAATCATTAGTTTAACATATTTAAGTTAATTAGCCTTCTTTAACGTAATGAAGGTGACATAAAGACATGCGGCATAACGACAGTACATTTGAAAGAATTCCGTAATCTTATGTTTAGGTATAACTTCGATTTTCTTTTACGTACACATTTAGCAAGCGATATCGAAATGCTTCAAATCATTAGTTTAACAAATTTAAGTTAATTAAACTTCTCTAACGTATTGAAGTTGATATAAAGCCATGGCGCGATAACGACAGTACATTTGGAAGAATTCCGTAGTCTTATATTTAGGTATAAAGTCGATTTTTTTTATATATGCATTAAGCAATCGATATCGAAATGCTTCAAATAACTGGTTTAACATATTTAAGTTAATAAACCTTCTTTAGCGAACTGAAGTTGGCTTAAGGCCATGGCGGCATAACGACAGAGCATGTAGAAGAATTCCGTAATCTTATATTTAGGTATAAAGTCGATTTTCTTGTATTTACACATTTAGCAATCGATATCGAAATGCTTCAAATCATTAGTTTAACATATTTAAGCTAATAAGCCTTCTTTAACGTAATGAAGGTGACATAAAGTCATGGCGGCATAACGGCAGTGCATTTAGAAGAATTCCGTAATGTTATAATTTTATATTTAGGTATAAAGTCGATTTTCTTGTATATACACATTTCGCAATCGATATCGAAATGCTTCAGATAACTGGTTTAACGTAGCTAAGTTAATAAACCTCCTTTAGCGAACTGAAGTTGACAAAACGTCATAACGGCACTGCATTTGGAAGAATTCCGTAGTCTTATATTTATGTATAAAGTCGATTTTCTTGTATATACACATTTAGCAATCGATATCGAAATGCTTCAAATAATTAGTTTAACATATTTACGTTAGTAAACCTTCTTTAACGAACGGAAGTTGGCTTAAAGCCATGGCGGCATAATGGCAGTGCATTTAGAAGAATTCCGTAAACTTATGTTTAGGTATAAAGTCAATTTTTTTGTTTATACACATTTAGGAATCGATATCGAAATGCTTCAAATAACTGGTTAAGCATATTTAGATTAATTAACCTTCTTTATCTTACTGAAGTTTACATAACGGCATATCGGCAGTATATTTGGGTGAATTCTGTGTTCTTATAATTAGGTATAATGTCGATTTTGTTGTATATACACATTTAGCAATCGATATCGAGATGCTTCAAATCATTAGTTTAACATATTTAAGTTAATTAACCTTCTTTTTCTTACTGAAGTTTACGTAAAGCCATAACAGTATAACGGCAGTGCATTTGGAAGAATTCCGTTTTTTATATTTATGTATAAAGTCGATTTTGTTGTATATACACATTTAGCAATCGATATCGAGATGGTTCAACTCATTAGTTTAGCATATTTAAGTTAATAAACCTTCTTTATCTGACTGAAGTTTACGTAAAGCCATAACGGTATAACGGCAGTGCATTTGGAAGAATTCCGTAATCTTATATTTAGGTATAAAGTCTATTTTGTTGTATATTCACATTTAGCAATCGATATCGAGATGGTTCAACTCATCACTTTAAATTATCTAACCAATGCTTTATGTTCGACCCACCTCGTTCAAATAGTTTACCCCGAGCGTTATCAAAAGTGAAACAAAAATGTGACTATTGCCAAGCGCCTGGTACGAGTAGAAGAAAGATTGAAGACTTTCCTGAGAGCTCTTTAAATTATCTAACCAATGCTTTATGTTCAACCCACCTCGTTTCAATAGTTTAGCCACTAGAGCGTTAGCAAAGTTGAAACAAAAACAAGTAGAAGAAAGATAGAAGGTTTTCCTAAGAGGTCTTTAAATTATCTAACCACTGATTTATGTGTGACTCACCTCGATTCAATAGTTTAGCCTCAGAGCGTTAGTAAAGTTGAAACAAAAATGTGACTATTGCCACGCCCCTGGTAGATGTAGAAGAAAGATTGAAGACTTTCCTGAGAGCTCTTTAAATTATCTAGCCAATGCTTTATGTTTGACCCACCTCGTTTGAATAGTTAAGCCACTAGAACGTTAGCAAAGTTGAAACAAAAAAGTGACTATTGCCAAGCGCCTGGTAGGAGTAGAAGAAAGATAGAAGACTTTCCTGAGAGCTCTTTAAATTATCTAACCAATGCTTTATGTTTGACCCACCTCGTTCCAATAGCTTAGCCGCTAGAGCGTTAGCAAAGTTGAAACAAAAATGTGACTATTACCAAGCCCCTGGTAGGAGTAGAAGAAAGAGTGAAGACTTTCCTGAGAGTTCTTTAAATTATCTAACCAAGGTTTTATGTTTAACTCACCTCCTTCAAATAGTTTACCGGCTAGAGCGTTATCAAAAGTGAAACAAAAATGTGACTATTGCCAAGACCCCGGTAGGAGTAGAAGAAAGTTTGGAGCCTTTCCTGAGAGCTCTTTAAATTATCTAATTAATGCTTTATGTGTGACTCACCTCGTTCAAATAGTTTAGCCTCAGAGCGTCAGCAAAGTTGAAACAAAAATGTGACTAATGCCAAGCGCCTGGTAGGAGTAGAAGAAAGATTGAAGACCTTCCTTGAAGCTCTTTAAATTATCTAACCAATGCTTTATGTTTGACCCACCTCGTTCACATAGTTTAGCCGCTAGAGCGTTATTAAAAGTGAAACAAAAATGCGACAATTGCCAAGCCCCTGGTAGGAGTAGAAGAAAGATTGAAGACTTTCCTAAAAGCTCTTTAAATAATCTAACCAATACTTTATGTGTGACTCACCTCGTTCTAATAGTTTAGCCTCAGAGCGTTAGCAAAGTTGAAACAAATGTGACTATTGCCAGGCCCCTCGTAGGAGTAGAAGAAAGATTGAAGATTTTTGTTTCACTTTTGACAACGCTCTATCGGGTAAACTATTTGAACGAGGTGAGTCAAACATAAAACGTTAGTTAGATAATTTAAAGGGCTTTCAGGAAAGTCTTCAATCTTTCTTCTGCTTCTACCAGGCGCTTGGCAATAGTCACATTTTTGTTTCATCTTTGCTAACGCTCTAGCGGGTAAACTATTTGAACGAGGTGAGTCAAACATAAAGCATTGGTTAGATAATTTAAAGAGCTCTCAGGAAAGTCTTCAATCTTTGTTCTACTACTATCAGGGGCTTAGCGATAATCACATTTTTGTTTCAACTTTGCTAACGCTCTAGCGGCTAAACTATTTTAACGCAGTGAGTCAAACTTAAAGCGTTGGTTAGATAATTTAAAGTGCTCTCAGGAAAGTCTTCAATCTTTGTTCTACTCCTACCAGGGGCTCGGCAGTAGTCACATTTTTGTTTCAACTTTGCTAACGCTCTAGTGGCTAAACTATTAGAACGAGGTGGGTCAAACATAAAGCATTGGTTAGATAATTTAAAGAGCCCTCAGGAAAATCTCCAATTTTTCTTTTACTCCTACCAGGGGCTTGGCAATAGCCACATTTTTGTTTCAACTTTTTATTAATGCTCTAGCGGGTAAACTATTTAAACGAGGTGAGTCAAACATAAAGCATTGGTTAGATAATTTAAAGAGCTCTCAGGAAAGTCTTCAATCTTTATTCTACTCCTATCAGGGGCTTGGAAATAGTCACATTTTTGTTTCACTTTTTATTAATGCTCTAGCGGGTAAACTATTTACACGAGGTGAGTCAAACAGAAAGCATTGGCCAGCTAATTTAAAAAGCTCTTAGGAAAGTCTTCGATCTTTCTTCTACTCCTACCAGGCGCTTGGCAATAGTCACATATTTGTTTCAACTTTGCTAACGCTCTAGTGGCTAATTTATTGAAACGAGGTGGGTCGAACATAAAGCATTGGTTAGATAATTTAAGCAAATGAGTTGAACCATCTCAATATCGATTGCAAAATGTGTATATACAACAAAATCGACTTTATACCTAATTATAAGATTACGGAATTCTTCCAAATGCACTGCCGTTATACCGTTATGGCTTTATGTAAACTTCAGTCAGATAAAGAAGGTAAGTTAACTTAAATATGTTAAACTAATGATTTGAAGCATCTCGATATCGATTGCTAAATGTGTATATGCAACAAAAGCGACATTATACCTAAATACAAGTTTACGGAATTCTTCCAAATGCACTGGCGTTATACCGTTATGGCTTTATGTAAACTTCAGTCAGACAAAGAAGGTTAATTAACTTAAATATGTTAAACTAATGATTTGAAGCATTTTTTTATCGATTGCTAAATGTGTATATACAAGAAAATCGACTTTATTCCTAAATATAAGATTACGGAGTTCTTCTAAATTGCCGTTATGCCGTAATGGCTTTATGCCAACTTCCGTTCGTTAAAGAAGGTTAATTAACTTAAATATGTTAAACTAATGATTTGAAGCATTTCGATATCGAATACTAAATGTGTGTATACAAGAAAATCGACTTTATACCTAAATATAAGATTACGGAATTCTTCCAAATGCACTGCCGTTATACCGTTATGGCTTTACGTAAACTTCAGTAAGAAAAAGAAGGTTATTAACTAAAATATGTTAAACTAATGATTTGAAGCATCTCGATATCGATTGCTAAATGTGTATATTCAGCAAAAGCGACATGATACCTAAATACAAGTTTACGGAATTCTTCCAAATGCAGTGGCGTTATACCGTTATGGCTTTATGTAAACTTCAGTCAGACAAAGGAGGTTAATTAACTTAAATATGTTAAACTAATGATTTGAAGCATTTTTTTATCGATTGCTAAATGTGTATATACAAGAAAATCGACTTTTTACCTAAATATAAGATTACGGAATTCTTCTAAATGCACTGCCGTTATGCCGCCATGGCTGTAAGCCAACTTCCGTTCGTTAAAGAAGGTTTATTAGCTTAAATATGTTAAACTAATGATTTGAAGATTTTCGATATCGATTGTTAAATGTGTAAATACAAGAAAATCGACTATATACCTAAATATAAGATTACGGAATTCTTCTACATGCACTGTCGTTATGCCGCCGGGGCTTTATATCACCTTCATCACGTTAAGGAAGGTTAATTAACTTAAATATGTTAAACTAATGATTTGAAGCATTTTATATCGATTGCTAAATGTGTATATACAACAAAATCGACTTTATACCTAAATATAAGATTACGAAATTCTTCCAAATGTACTGTCGTTATGCCGCCATGGCTTTATATCGACTTCAATACGTTAAGGAAGGTTAATTAACTTAAATATGTTAAACTAATGATTTGAAGCATTTCGATATCGATTGCTAGATGCGTATATACAACAAAATCGAGTTTATGCCTAATTATAAGATTACGGAATTCTTCCAAATGCACTGCCGTTATACCGTTATGGCTTTATGTAAACTTCAGTCAGATAAAGAAGGTAAGTTTACTTAAATATGTTAAACTAATGATTTGAAGCATCTCGATATCGATTGCTAAATGTGTATATGCAACAAAAGCGACATTATACCTAAATACAAGTTTACGGAATTCTTCCAAATGCACTGGCGTTATACCGTTATGGCTTTATGTAAACTTCAGTCAGACAAAGAAGGTTAATTAACTTAAATATGTTAAACTAATGATTTGAAGCATTTTTTTATCGATTGCTAAATGTGTATATACAAGAAAATCGACTTTATTCCTAAATATAAGATTACGGAGTTCTTCTAAATTGCCGTTATGCCGTAATGGCTTTATGCCAACTTCCGTTCGTTAAAGAAGGTTAATTAACTTAAATATGTTAAACTAATGATTTGAAGCATTTCGATATCGAATACTAAATGTGTGTATACAAGAAAATCGACTTTATACCTAAATATAAGATTACGGAATTCTTCCAAATGCACTGCCGTTATACCGTTATGGCTTTACGTAAACTTCAGTAAGAAAAAGAAGGTTATTAACTAAAATATGTTAAACTAATGATTTGAAGCATCTCGATATCGATTGCTAAATGTGTATATTCAGCAAAAGCGACATGATACCTAAATACAAGTTTACGGAATTCTTCCAAATGCAGTGGCGTTATACCGTTATGGCTTTATGTAAACTTCAGTCAGACAAAGGAGGTTAATTAACTTAAATATGTTAAACTAATGATTTGAAGAATTTTTTTATCGATTGCTAAATGTGTATATACAAGAAAATCGACTTTTTACCTAAATATAAGATTACGGAATTCTTCTAAATGCACTGCCGTTATGCCGCCATGGCTGTAAGCCAACTTCCGTTCGTTAAAGAAGGTTTATTAGCTTAAATATGTTAAACTAATGATTTGAAGATTTTCGATATCGATTGTTAAATGTGTAAATACAAGAAAATCGACTATATACCTAAATATAAGATTACGGAATTCTTCTACATGCACTGTCGTTATGCCGCCGGGGCTTTATATCACCTTCATCACGTTAAAGAAGGTTAATTAACTTAAATATGTTAAACTAATGATTTGAAGCATTTTATATCGATTGCTAAATGTGTATATACAACAAAATCGACTTTATACCTAAATATAAGATTACGAAATTCTTCCAAATGTACTGTCGTTATGCCGCCATGGCTTTATATCGACTTCAATACGTTAAGGAAGGTTAATTAACTTAAATATGTTAAACTAATGATTTGAAGCATTTCGATATCGATTGCTAGATGCGTATATACAACAAAATCGAGTTTATGCCTAAATATAAGATTACGGAATTCTTCTGAATGCACTCCCGTTATGCCGCCATGGCTTTATGCCAACTTCCGTTCGTTAAAGAAAGTTAATTAACTTAAATATGTTAAACTAATGATTTGAAGCATTTCGATATCGATTGCTAAATAAGTATGTACAACAAAATCGACTTTATACCTAAATATAAGATAACGGAATTCATATAAATATACTGCCGTTATGCCGTGAGGGCTTTATGTAAACTTCAGTAAGATAAAGAAGATTAATTATCTTAAATATGCTAAACCAGTTATTTGAAGCATTTCGATATCGATTGCAAAATGTGCATATACAAGAAAATCGATTTTTTGCCTATATATAAGACTACGGAATTCTTCCAAGTGCAGTGCCGTTATGGCTTTATGTCAACTTCAGTTCGCTAAAGGAGGTTTATTAACTTAAATATGTTAAACCAGTTATCTGAAGCATTTCCATATCGATTGCGAAACGTATATATACAAGAAAATCGAGTTTATACCTAAATATAAAATTATAACATTAAGGAATTCTTCTAAATGCACTGCCGTTATACCGTTAAGGCTTTATGTAGACTTCAGTATGCTAAAAAATGTTTATTAACTTAATATGTTAAACTAATGATTTGAAGCATTTCGATACCGATAGCTAAAAGTGTATATACAAGAAAATCGACTTTATGCCTAAATATAAGATTACGGAGTTCTTCTAAATGGACTGCCGTTATGCCGCCATGGCTTTAAGCCAACTTCCGTTCGTTAAAGAAGGATTATTAACTTAAATATGTTAAACCAGTTATCTGAAGCATTTCCATATCGATTGCGAAATGTATATATACAAGAAAATCGACTTTATACCTAAATATAAGATTACGGAATTCTTCTAAATGCACTGCCGTTATGCCGCCATGGCTGTAAGCCAACTTCCGTTCGTTAAAGAAGGTTTATTAGCTTAAATATGTTAAACTAATGATTTGAAGATTTTCGATATCGATTGTTAAATGTGTAAATACAAGAAAATCGACTATATACCTAAATATAAGATTACGGAATTCTTCTACATGCACTGTCGTTATGCCGCCGGGGCTTTATATCACCTTCATCACGTTAAGGAAGGTTAATTAACTTAAATATGTTAAACTAATGATTTGAAGCATTTTATATCGATTGCTAAATGTGTATATACAACAAAATCGACTTTATACCTAAATATAAGATTACGAAATTCTTCCAAATGTACTGTCGTTATGCCGCCATGGCTTTATATCGACTTCAATACGTTAAGGAAGGTTAATTAACTTAAATATGTTAAACTAATGATTTGAAGCATTTCGATATCGATTGCTAGATGCGTATATACAACAAAATCGAGTTTATGCCTAATTATAAGATTACGGAATTCTTCCAAATGCACTGCCGTTATACCGTTATGGCTTTATGTAAACTTCAGTCAGATAAAGAAGGTAAGTTTACTTAAATATGTTAAACTAATGATTTGAAGCATCTCGATATCGATTGCTAAATGTGTATATGCAACAAAAGCGACATTATACCTAAATACAAGTTTACGGAATTCTTCCAAATGCACTGGCGTTATACCGTTATGGCTTTATGTAAACTTCAGTCAGACAAAGAAGGTTAATTAACTTAAATATGTTAAACTAATGATTTGAAGCATTTTTTTATCGATTGCTAAATGTGTATATACAAGAAAATCGACTTTATTCCTAAATATAAGATTACGGAGTTCTTCTAAATTGCCGTTATGCCGTAATGGCTTTATGCCAACTTCCGTTCGTTAAAGAAGGTTAATTAACTTAAATATGTTAAACTAATGATTTGAAGCATTTCGATATCGAATACTAAATGTGTGTATACAAGAAAATCGACTTTATACCTAAATATAAGATTACGGAATTCTTCCAAATGCACTGCCGTTATACCGTTATGGCTTTACGTAAACTTCAGTAAGAAAAAGAAGGTTATTAACTAAAATATGTTAAACTAATGATTTGAAGCATCTCGATATCGATTGCTAAATGTGTATATTCAGCAAAAGCGACATGATACCTAAATACAAGTTTATGGAATTCTTCCAAATGCAGTGGCGTTATACCGTTATGGCTTTATGTAAACTTCAGTCAGACAAAGGAGGTTAATTAACTTAAATATGTTAAACTAATGATTTGAAGAATTTTTTTATCGATTGCTAAATGTGTATATACAAGAAAATCGACTTTTTACCTAAATATAAGATTACGGAATTCTTCTAAATGCACTGCCGTTATGCCGCCATGGCTGTAAGCCAACTTCCGTTCGTTAAAGAAGGTTTATTAGCTTAAATATGTTAAACTAATGATTTGAAGATTTTCGATATCGATTGTTAAATGTGTAAATACAAGAAAATCGACTATATACCTAAATATAAGATTACGGAATTCTTCTACATGCACTGTCGTTATGCCGCCGGGGCTTTATATCACCTTCATCACGTTAAAGAAGGTTAATTAACTTAAATATGTTAAACTAATGATTTGAAGCATTTTATATCGATTGCTAAATGTGTATATACAACAAAATCGACTTTATACCTAAATATAAGATTACGAAATTCTTCCAAATGTACTGTCGTTATGCCGCCATGGCTTTATATCGACTTCAATACGTTAAGGAAGGTTAATTAACTTAAATATGTTAAACTAATGATTTGAAGCATTTCGATATCGATTGCTAGATGCGTATATACAACAAAATCGAGTTTATGCCTAAATATAAGATTACGGAATTCTTCTGAATGCACTCCCGTTATGCCGCCATGGCTTTAACCAACTTAAGATCGTTAAAGAAGGTTTATTAACTTAAATATGTTAAACTAATAAGTTGAACCATCTCGATATCGATTGCTAAATGTGTATATACAAGAAAATTGACTTTATACCTAAATATAAAGTTATAACAGAACGGAATTCTTCTAAATGCACCGCCGTTATACCGTCAAGGCTTTACGTAGACTTCAGTATGCTAAAAAATGTTTATTAACTTAATATGTTAAACTTATGATTCGAAGCATTTCGATATCGATAGCTAAATGTGTATAAACAAAAAAATCGACTTTGTACCTAAATATAAGATTTCGGAATTCTTCTAAATGCACTGTCTTTATGCCGCCATGGCTTTAAGCCAACTTCCGTTCGTTAAAGAAGGTTTATTAGCTTAAATATGTTAAACTAATTATTTGAAGCATTTCGATATCGATTGCTAAATGTGTTTATACATAAATATAAGACTTCGGAATTCTTCCAAATGTACTGTCGTTATGCCGCCATGGCTTTATATCAACTTCAATACGCTAAAGAAGGTTAATTAACTTAAATATGTTAAACTAATGATTTGAAGCATTTTGATATCGACTGCTAAATGTGTAAATACAAGAAAATCGACTATATACCTAAATATAAAATTACGGAATTCTTCTACATGCACTGTCGTTATGCCGCCATGGCTTTATATCACCTTCATTACGTTAAAGAAGGTTAATTAACTTAAATATGTTAAACTAATGATTTGAAGAATTTCTATATCGATTGCTAAATGTGTATATACAACAAAATCGATTTTATACTAAATATAAGATTACGGAATTTTTCCAAATGCACTACCGTTATACCGTTATGGCTTTATGTACACTTCAGTGAGAAAAATAAGGTTAATTAACTTAAATATGTTAAACGAATGAGTTGAACCATCTCGATATCGATTGCTTATGTGCATATACAACAAAATCCACTTTATACCTAAATATAAGATTACGGAATTCTTCTACATGCACTGCCTTTATGCCGCCATGGCTTTATATCAACTTCAATACGGTAAAGAAGGTTAATTAACTTAAATATATTAAACTATTGATTTGAAGCATTTCATTATCGATTGCTTAATGTGTATATACAAGAAAATCGACTTTATACCTAAATATAAGATTACGGAATTCTTCTAAATGCGCTGCAGTTATGCCGCCATGGCTTTAAGCCAACTTCAGATCGTTAAAGAAGGTTTATTGACTTAAATATGTTAAACTAATGAGTTGGACCATCTCGATATTGATTGCTAATGTGTATATACAAGAAAATGGAATTTATACCTAAATATAAGATTACGGAATTCTACCAAATGCACTGCCGTTATACCGTTATGGCTTTACGTAAACTTCAGTAAGGAAAATATGGTTAATTTACTTAAATATGTTAAACTAATGATTTGAAGCATCTCGATATCGACTGCTAGATGGGTAAATACAACAAAATCGACATTATACCTAAATATTAGTTTACGGAATTCTTCCAAATGCACTGCCATTATACCGTTATGGCTTTATGTTAACTTCAGTTCGTTAAAGAAGGTTTATTAACTTAAATATGTTAAACCAGGTATTTGAAGCATTTCGATATCGATTGCTTAATGCATATATAAAAGAAAATCGATTTATACCTAAATATAAGACTACGGAATTCTTCCAAATGTACTGTCGTTATGCCGCCATGGCTTTATATCAACTTCAATACGTTACAGAAGGTTAATTGACTTAAATTTGTTAAACTAATGATTTGAAGCATTTCGATATCGATAGCTAAATGTGTATGTAAAAGAAAATCGAATTTATACTTAAACATAAGATTACGGAATTCTTCCAAATGTACTGTCGTTATGCCGCCATGTCTTTATGTAACCTTCATTACGTTAAAGAAGACTAATTAACTTAAATATGTTAAACTAATGATTTGAAGCATTTCGTTATCGATTGCTAAATGTGTATATACAAGAAAATCGACTTTATACCTTAATATAAGATTACGGAATTCTTCTAAATGCACTGCCGTTATGCCGCCATGGCTTTATGCCAACTTCCGTTCGTTAAAGAAGGTTAATTAACTTAAATATGTTAAACTAATGATTTGAAGCATTTCGATATCGATTGCTAAATGTGTATATACAAGAAAATCGACCTTTTACCTAAATATAAGTTTACGGAATTCATATAAATATACTGCCGTTATGCCGTTATTGCTTTATGTAAACTTCAGTAAGATAAATAAGGTTAATTAACTTAAATATGCTAAACTAGTTAATTGATGCATTTCGATATCGATTGCTAAATGTGTAAATATAAGAAAATCGACTTTATACCTAAATATAAGATAACGGAATTCTTCTACATGCACTGCCGTTATGAAGCCATAGCTTTATGCCAACTTCAGTTCGTTAAAGAAGGTTTATTAACTTAAATATGTTAAACTAATGAGTTGAAGCATCTCGATATCTATTGTTAAATATGTATATACAACAAAATCGACTTTATACCTAAATATAAGATAACGGAGTTCTTCCAAATGCGGTGCCGTTATGCCGCCATGGCTATATGCCAACTTCAGATCGTTAAAGAAGGTTTATTTACATAAATATGTTAAACTAATGAGTTGAAGCATCCCGATATCGATCGTTGAATGTGTATATATAAGAAAATCGACTTTTTACATAATATAAGACTACGGATTTCTTCCAAAAGTACTGTCGTTATGCCGCCATGGCGTTATATAAACTTCAATACGTTAAAGAAGGTTAATTAACTTAAATATGTTAAACTAATGATTTGAAGCATTTCGATATCGATAGCTAAATGTGTATATACCAGAAAACTGACTTTATACCTAAATATAAGACTACGGAATTTTTCCAAATGTACTGTCGTTATGCCGCCATGGCTTTATATCAATTTCAATACGTTAGAGAAGGTTAATTAACTTAAATATGTTAAAATAATGATTTGAAGCATTTCGATATCGATTGCTAGATGCGTATATACAACAAAATCGACTTTATACCTAAATATAAGATTACGGAATTCTTCTAAATGCACTGTCGTTATGCCGCCATGGCTTTATATCACCTTCATTACGTTAAAGAAGGTTAATTAACTTAAATATGTTAAACTAATGATTTGAAGCATTTCTATATCGATTGCTAAATGTGTATATACAACAAAATCGACTTTATACCTAAATATAAGGTTACGAAATTCTTCCAAATGTACTGTCGTTATGCCGCCATGGCTTTATATCGACTTCAATACGTTAAAGAAGGTTAATTAACTTAAATATGTTAAACTAATGATTTGAAGCATTTCGATATCGATTGCTAGATGCGTATATACAACAAAATCGACTTTATACCTAAATAAAAGATTACGGAATTCTTAAAAATGCACAGCCGTTATGCCGCCATGGCTTTAAGCCAACTTCCGTTCGTTAAAGAAGGTTTATTAACTTAAATATGTTAAACTAATGATTTGAAGCATTTCGATATCAATTGCTAAATGTGTTTATACATAAATATAAGACTTCGGAATTCTTCCAAATGTACTGTACTTCAATGCGTTAAAGAAGGTTAATTAACTTAAATATGTTAAACTAATGATTTGAAGCATTTCGAAATCGACTGCTAAATTTGTAAATACAAGAAAATCGACTATATACCTAAATATAAGATTACGGAATTCTTCTCCATGCACTACCGTTATGCCGCCATGGCTTTATATCACCTTCATTACGTTAAAGAAGGTTAATTAACTTAAATATGTTAAACTAATGATTTGAAGCATTTCGATATCGATTGCTAATGTGTATATACAAGAAAATCGACTTTATACATAAATATAAGATTACGGAATTCTTCTAAATGCACTATCGCTATGCCGCCATGGCTTTATATCACCTTCATTACGTTAAAGAAGTTTAACGAACTTAAATATGTTAAACGAATGATTCGAAGCATTTCGATATCGATAGATAAATGTGTATATAGAAGAAAAT
>CM050324.1:2955288-2973570 GCA_027475135.1 Bactrocera correcta | reverse complement strand
CATATTAAGTTAATAAACATTTTTTAGCATACTGAAGTCTACATAAAGCCTTAACGGTATAACGGCAGTGCATTTAGAAGAATTCCGTAATGTTATAATTTTATAGTTAGGTATAAAGTCGATTTTCTTGTATATATACATTTCGCAATCGATATGGAAATGCTTCAGATAACTGGTTTAACATATTTAAGTTAATAAACCGCCTTTAGCGAACTGAAGTTGACATAAAGCCATAACGGCACTGCATTTTGAAGAATTCCGTAGTCTTATATATAGGTATAAAGTCGATTTTCTTTTATATATGCATTACTCAATCGATATCGAAATGCTTCAAATAACTGGTTTAACATATTTAAGTTAATAAACCTACTTTAACGAACTGAAGTTAACATAAAGCCATAACGGTATAATGGCAGTGCATTTGGAAGAATTCCGTAAACTTATATTTGGGTATAATGTCGATTTTGTTGTATTTACACATTTAGCAGTCGATATCGAGATGCTTCAAATCATTAGTTTAACATATTTAAGTAAATTAACCTTATTTTCCTTACTGAAGTTTACGTAAAGCCATAACGGTATAACGGCAGTGCATTTGGAAGAATTCCGTAAACTTGTATTTTTGTATAAAGTCGATTTTCTTGTATATACACATTTAGCAATCGCTATCGAAATGCTTCAAATCATTATTTTAACATATTTACATTCGTTAACCTTCTTTAAACTAATGAAGGTGATATAAAGCCATGGCGGCATAACGACAGTGCATTTAGAAGAATTCCGTAATCTTATATTTATTCATAAAGTCGATTTTCTTCAATATTCACATTTAGCAATCGATAACGAAATGCTCCAATTCATTAGTTTAACATATTTAAGTTAATTAACCTTCGTTAACGAACTGAAGTTTATATAAAGCCATAACGGCAGTGCATTTAGAAGAATTCCGTAATCTTATATTTATGTATAAAGTCGATTTTCTTGTATACACACATTTAGCTATCGATATCGAAATGCTTCAAATCATTCGTTTAACATATTTAAGTTCGTTAACCTTCTTTAACGTAATGAAGGTGATATAAAGCCATGGCGGCATAACGACAGTGCATTTAGAAGAATTCCGTAATCTTATATTTATGTATAAAGTCGATTTTCTTGTATATACACATTTAGCAATCGATATTGAAATGCTTCAAATCATTATTTTAAAATATTTACGTTCGTTAACCTTCTTTAACGAACGAAAGTGTGCTCAAAGCCATGGCGGCATAACGACAGTGCATTTAGAAGAATTCCGTAATATTATATTTATGTATAAAGTCGATTTTCTTGTATATACACATTTAGAAATCAATATCGAAATGCGTCAAATCATTAGTTTAACATATTTAAGTTAATAAACCTTCTTTAACGAACGGAAGTTGGCTTAAAGCCATGGCGGCATAACGGCAGTGCATTTAGAAGAATTCCGTAATCTTATATTTATATATAAAGTCGATTTTCTTGTATATACACATTTAGCTATCGATATCGAAATGCTTCAAATAATTCGTTTAGCATATTTAAGTTCGTTAACCTTCTTTAACGTAATGAAGGTGATATAAAGCCGTGGCGGCATAACGACAGTGCATTTAGAAGAATTCCGTAATCTTATATTTATTCATAAAATCGATTTTCTTAAATATTCACATTTAGCAATCGATAACGAAATGCTCCAAATCATTAGTTTAACATATTTTAAATTAATTAACCTTCTTTAACGAACTGAAGTTAACATAAAGCCATAACGGCATAACGGCAGTGCATTTGGAAGAATTCCGTAATTTTATATTTAGGTAAAAATCGATTTTCTTGTATATACACATTTAGCTATCGATATCGAAATGCTTCAAATCGTTCGTTTAACATATTTAAGCTAATAAACCCTCTTTAACGAGCGGAAGTTGGCTTAAAGCCATGGCGGCATAACGGCAGTGCATTTAGAAGAATTCCGTAATCTTATATTTAGGTATAAAGTCGATTTTTTGGTTATACACATTTAGATATCGATATCGAAATGCTTCAAATCATAAGTTTAACATATTAAGTTAATAAACATTTTTTAGCATACTGAAGTCTACGTAAAGCCTTAACGGTATAACGGCAGTGCATTTAGAAGAATTCCGTAATGTTATAATTTTATATTTAGGTATAAAGTCGATTTTCTTGTATATACACATTTCGCAATCGACATCGAAATGCTTCAAATAACTGGTTTAACATATTTAAGTTAATAAACCTTCTTTAGCGGACTGAAGTTGACATAAAGCCATAATTCCATAGTCTTATGTTTAGGTATAAAGTCGATTTTCTTGTATATACACATTTAGTATTCGATATCGAAATGCTTCAAATCATTAGTTTAACATATTTAATTTAATTAACCTTCTTTAACGAACGGAAGTTGGCATAAAGCCATTACGGCATAACGGCAGTGCATGTAGAAGAATTCCGTAATCTTATATTTAGGTATAAAGTCGATTTTCTTGTATATACACATTTGGCAATCGATAACGAAATGCTTCAAATCATTAGTTTAACATATTTAAGTTAATTAACCTTCTTTTTCTTACTGAAGTTTACGTAAAGCCATAACGGTATAACGGCAGTGCATTTGGAAGAATTCCGTAATCTTATATTTAGGTATAATGTCGATTTTCTTGTATATACATATTTAGCAATCGATATCGAAATGCTTCAAATCATTAGTTTAACATATTTAAGTTAATTAACCCTCTCTGTCATACTGAAGTCTACATAAAGCCCTAACGGCATAACGGCAGTGCATTTAGAAGAATTCCGTTGTCTTATATTTAGGTATAATGTCGATTTTGTTGTATATACACATTTAGCAATCGATATCGAGATGCTTCAAATCATTAGTTTAACATATTTAAGCAATAACCTTAACGACAGTTCATTTAACGCACATTTCCGATCTTATATTAGGTATAAGTCGATTTTGTTGTAATACACATTTAGCAATCGATATCGAATGCTTCAAATCATTAGTTTAACATATTTAAGTTATAACCTCTTTACTATGAGTTACTAAAGCCATCGGATAACGCGTGCATTTGGAAGAATTCCGAAGTCTTATATTAAGGTATAATGTCGATTTTGTTGTATATACACATTTAGCAATCGATATCGAGATGCTTCAAATCATTAGTTTAACATATTTAAGTTAACTAACCTCCTTTATCTGACTGAAGTTTACGTAAAGCCATAACGGTATAACGGCTGTGCATTTGGAAGAATTCCGTAATCTTATATTTAGGTATAAAGTCGAATTTGGAAGAATTCCTTCTTTATCTTACTGAAGTTTACATATAGCAATAACGGCATAACGACAGTATATTTATATGAATTCCGTTATCTTATATTTAGGTATAAAGTCGATTTTGTTGTACATACACATTTAGCAATCGATATCGAAATGCTTCAAATCATTAGTTTAACATATTTAAGTTAGTTAACCTTCTTTACCGTAATGGAGGTGATATAAAGCCATGGCGGCATAACGACAGTGCATCTAGAAGAATTCCGTAATCTTATATTTAGGTATAAAATCGATTTTGTTGTATATGCGCATTTAGCAATCGATACCGAAATGCTTCAAATCATTAGTTTAACATATTTAAGTAAATTAACCTTCTTTATCTTACTGAAGTCTACATTAAGCCATAACGGTATAACGGCAGTGCATTTGGAAGAATTACGTAATCTTATATTTAGGTATAAAGTCGATTTTCTGGTATATACTCATTTAGCAATCGATATCGAAATGCTTCAAATCATTATTTTAAAATATTTAAGTTAGTTAACCTTCTTTAACGTAATGAAAGTGATATAGAGCCATGGCAGCATAACGACAGTGCATTTAGAAGAATTAAGTAATCTTATATTTAGGAATAAAGCCGATTTTGTTGTACATACACATTTAGCAATCGATATCGAAATGCTTCAAATCAGTAGTTTAACATATTTAAGTTAGTTAACCTTCTTTAACGTATTGAAGTTGATATAAAGCCATGGTGGCATAGCGACAGTGCATTTAGAAGAATTCCGCAGACTTATATTTATGTATAAAGTTAAATTTTTTTGTATATACACATTTAGCAATCGATATCGAAATGCTTCAAATCATTAGGTTAACATATTTAAGTTAATAAACCTTCTTTAACGAATGGAAGATGGCTTAAAGCCATGGCGGCATAACGGCTGTGCATTTAGAAGAATTCCGTAATCTTATATTAGGTATAAAGTCGATTTTCTTATATATACACATTTAGCTATCGATATCGAAATGCTTCAAATCATTAGTTTAAAATATTTAAGTTAATAAACCTTCTTTAACGAACGGAAGTTGGCTTAAAGCCATGGTGGCATAGCGACAGTGCATTTAGAAGAATTCCGCAGTCTTATATTTATGTATAAAGTTGATTTTCTTGTATATACACATTTAGCAATCGATATCGAAATGCTTCAAATCATTAGGTTAACATATTTAAGTTAATAAACCTTCTTTAACGAATGGAAGTTGGCTTAAAGCCATGGCGGCATAACGGCTGTGCATTTAGAAGAATTCCGTAACCTTATATTTAGGTATAAAGTCGATTTTGTTGTATATACACATTAGCAATCGATATTGAGCTGATTCAACTCATTAGTTTAACATATTTAAGTTAATTAACCTTATTTTTCCTACTGAAGTGTACGTAAAGCCATAACGGTACAACGGCAGTGCATTTGGAAGAATTCCGTAATCTTATATTTAGGTATAAAGTCGATTTTTTTTATATACACATTTAGATATCGATATCGAAATGCTTCAAATCATTCGTTTAACATATTTGAGTTAATTAACCTTATTTTACCTACTGAAGTGTACGTAAAGCCATAACGGTATAACGGCAGTTCATTTGGAAGAATTCCGTAATCTTATATTTAGGTATAAAGTCGATTTTGTTGTATATACACATTAGCAATCGATATCGAGCTGGTTCAACTCATTAGTTTAACATATTTAAGTTAATTAACCTTATTTTTCCTACTGAAGTGTACGTAAAGCCATAACGGTATAACGGCAGTGCATTTGGAAGAATTCCGTAATCTTATATTTAGGTAAAAAGTCGATTTTCTTGTATATACACATTAGCAATCGATATCGAGATGGTTCAACTCATTAGTTTAACGTATTTAAGTTAATTAACCTTATTTTTCCTACTGAAGTGTACGTAAAGCCATAACGGTATAACGGCAGTGCATTTGGAAGAATTCCGTAATCTTATATTTAGGTATAAAGTCGATTTTTTTTATATACACATTTAGATATCGATATCGAAATGCTTCAAATCATTCGTTTAACATATTTGAGTTAATTAACCTTATTTTTCCTACTGAAGTGTACGTAAAGCCATAACGGTATAACGGCAGTGCATGTAGAAGGATTCCGTTATCTTATATTTAGGTATAAAGTCGAGTTTCTTGTATTTACACATTTAGCAATCGATATCGAAATGCATCAAATAACTGGTTTAGCATATTTAAGTTAATTAACCTTCTTTATCTTACTGAAGTTTACATAAAGCAATAACGGCATAACGGCAGTATATTTATATGAATTCCGTTATCTTATATTTAGGTATAAAGTCGATTTTGTTGTACATACACATTTAGCAATCGATATCGAAATGCTTCAAATCATTAGTTTAACATATTTAAGTTAGTTACCCTTCTTTACCGTAATGAAGGTGATATAAAGCCATGGCGGCATAACGACAGTGCATCTAGAAGAATTCCGTAATCGTATATTTAGGTATAAAATCGATTTTGTTGTATATGCGCATTTAGCAATCGATAACGAAATGCTTCAAATCATTATTTTAACATATTTAAGTTAAATAACCCTCTTTATCTTACTGAAGTCTACATTAAGCCATAACGGTATAACGGCAGTGCATTTGGAAGAATAACGTAATATTATATTTAGGTATAAAGTCGATTTTCTGGTATATACTCATTTAGCAATCGATATCGAAATGCTTCAAATCATTATTTTAACATATTTAAGTTAATAAAGTTTCTTTAACGCACTGAATTTAACATAAAGCCATGGCGGCTTAACGGCAGTGCATGTAGAAGAATTCCGTAATCTTATACTTAGGTATAAGGTCGATTTTGTTATTTATACACATTTAGCAATCGATATCGAAATGCTTTAAATCGTTAGTTTAACATATTTAAATTAATTAACCTTCTTTATCTTACTGAAGTTTACATCATCAAATCATTAGTTTAACATATTTAAGTAAATTAACCTTCTTTATCTTACTGAAGTCTACATTAAGCCATAACGGTATAACGGCAGTGCATTTGGAAGAATTACGTAATCTTATATTTAGGTATAAAGTCGATTTTCTGGTATATACTCATTTAGCAATCGATATCGAAATGCTTCAAATCATTATTTTAAAATATTTAAGTTAGTTAACCTTCTTTAACGTAATGAAAGTGATATAGAGCCATGGCAGCATAACGACAGTGCATTTAGAAGAATTAAGTAATCTTATATTTAGGAATAAAGCCGATTTTGTTGTACATACACATTTAGCAATCGATATCGAAATGCTTCAAATCAGTAGTTTAACATATTTAAGTTAGTTAACCTTCTTTAACGTATTGAAGTTGATATAAAGCCATGGTGGCATAGCGACAGTGCATTTAGAAGAATTCCGCAGACTTATATTTATGTATAAAGTTGATTTTCTTGTATATACACATTTAGCAATCGATATCGAAATGCTTCAAATCATTAGGTTAACATATTTAAGTTAATAAACCTTCTTTAACGAATGGAAGATGGCTTAAAGCCATGGCGGCATAACGGCTGTGCATTTAGAAGAATTCCGTAATCTTATATTAGGTATAAAGTCGATTTTCTTATATATACACATTTAGCTATCGATATCGAAATGCTTCAAATCATTAGTTTAAAATATTTAAGTTAATAAACCTTCTTTAACGAACGGAAGTTGGCTTAAAGCCATGGTGGCATAGCGACAGTGCATTTAGAAGAATTCCGCAGTCTTATATTTATGTATAAAGTTGATTTTCTTGTATATACACATTTAGCAATCGATATCGAAATGCTTCAAATCATTAGGTTAACATATTTAAGTTAATAAACCTTCTTTAACGAATGGAAGTTGGCTTAAAGCCATGGCGGCATAACGGCTGTGCATTTAGAAGAATTCCGTAACCTTATATTTAGGTATAAAGTCGATTTTGTTGTATATACACATTAGCAATCCATATTGAGCTGATTCAACTCATTAGTTTAACATATTTAAGTAAATTAACCTTATTTTTCCTACTGAAGTGTACGTAAAGCCATAACGGTACAACGGCAGTGCATTTGGAAGAATTCCGTAATCTTATATTTAGGTATAAAGTCGATTTTTTTTATATACACATTTAGATATCGATATCGAAATGCTTCAAATCATTCGTTTAACATATTTGAGTTAATTAACCTTATTTTACCTACTGAAGTGTACGTAAAGCCATAACGGTATAACGGCAGTTCTTTTGGAAGAATTCCGTAATCTTATATTTAGGTATAAAGTCGATTTTGTTGTATATACACATTAGCAATCGATATCGAGCTGGTTCAACTCATTAGTTTAACATATTTAAGTTAATTAACCTTATTTTTCCTACTGAAGTGTACGTAAAGCCATAACGGTATAACGGCAGTGCATTTGGAAGAATTCCGTAAACTTATATTTAGGTAAAAAGTCGATTTTGTTGTATATACACATTAGCAATCGATATCGAGATGGTTCAACTCATTAGTTTAACGTATTTAAGTTAATTAACCTTATTTTTCCTACTGAAGTGTACGTAAAGCCATAACGGTATAACGGCAGTGCATTTGGAAGAATTCCGTAATCTTATTTTAGGTATAAAGTCGATTTTTTTTATATACACATTTAGATATCGATATCGAAATGCTCCAAATCATTAGTTTAACATATTTAAGTTAATTAACCTTCTTTAACGAACGGAAGTTGGCATAAAGCTATGGCTTCATAACTGCAGTGCATGTAGAAGAATTCCGTTATCTTATATTTAGGTATAAAGTCGATTTTCTTGTATTTACACATTTAGCAATCGATATCGCAATGCATCAAATAACTGGTTTAGCATATTTAAGTTAATTAACCTTCTTTATCTTACTGAAGTTTACATATAGCAATAACGGCATAACGGCAGTATATTTATATGAATTCCGTTTTCTTATATTTAGGTATAAAGTCGATTTTGTTGTACATACACATTTAGAAATCGATATCGAAATGCTTCAAATCATTAGTTTAACATATTTAAGTTAGTTAACCTTCTTTACCGTAATGGAGGTGATATAAAGCCATGGCGGCATAACGACAGTGCATCTAGAAGAATTTCGTAATCTTATATTTAGGTATAAAATCGATTGTTTTTGTATATGCGCATTTAGCAATCGATACCGAAATGCTTCAAATCATTAGTTTAACATATTTAAGTAAATTAACCTTCTTTATCTTACTGAAGTCTACATTAAGCCATAACGGTATAACGGCAGTGCATTTGGAAGAATTACGTAATCTTATATTTAGGTATAAAGTCGATTTTCTGGTATATACTCATTTAGCAATCGATATCGAAATGCTTCAAATCATTATTTTAAAATATTTAAGTTAGTTAACCTTCTTTAACGTAATGAAAGTGATATAGAGCCATGGCGGCATAACGACAGTGCATTTAGAAGAATTAAGTAATCTTATATTTAGGAATAAAGCCGATTTTGTTGTGCATACACATTTAGCAATCGATATCGAAATGCTTCAAATCATTAGTTTAACATATTTAAGTTAGTTAACCTTCTTTAACGTATTGAAGTTGATATAAAGCCATGGTGGCATAGCGACAGTGCATTTAGAAGAATTCCGCAGTCTTATATTTATGTATAAAGTTGATTTTCTTGTATATACACATTTAGCAATCGATATCGAAATGCTTCAAATCATAAGGTTAACATATTTAAGTTAATAAACCTTCTTTAACGAATGGAAGTTGGCTTAAAGCCATGGCGGCATAACGGCTGTGCATTTAGAAGAATTCCGTAATCTTATATTAGGTATAAAGTCGATTTTCTTGTATATACACATTTAGTTATCGATATCGAAATGCTTCAAATCATTAGTTTAAAATATTTAAGTTAATTAACCTTCGTTATCTTACTGAAGTTGGCTTAAAGCCATGGCGGCATAACGGCAGTGCATTTAGAAGAATTCCGATATTTTATATTTAGGTATAAAGTCGATTTTGTTGTATATACACATTAGCAATCGATATTGAGCTGGTTCAACTCATTAGTTTAACATATTTAAGTTAATTAACCTTATTTTTCCTACTGAAGTGTACGTAAAGCCATAACGGTACAACGGCAGTGCATTTGGAAGAATTCCGTAATCTTATATTTAGGTATAAAGTCGATTTTTTTTATATACACATTTAGATATCGATATCGAAATGCTTCAAATCATTCGTTTAACATACTTGAGTTAATTAACCTTATTTTTCCTACTGAAGTGTACGTAAAGCCATAACGGTATAACGGCAGTTCATTTGGAAGAATTCCGTAATCTTATATTTAGGTATAAAGTGGATTTTGTTGTATATACACATTAGCAATCGATATCGAGCTGGTTCAACTCATTAGTTTAACATATTTAAGTTAATTAACCTTATTTTTCCTACTGAAGTGTACGTAAAGCCATAACGGTATAACGGCAGTGCATTTGGAAGAATTCCGTAATCTTATATTTAGGTATAAAGTCGATTTTGTTGTACATACACATTTAGCAATCGATATCGAAATGCTTCAAATCATTCGTTTAACATATTTGAGTTAATTAACCTTATTTTTCCTACTGAAGTGTACGTAAAGCCATAACGGTATAACGGCAGTGCATGTAGAAGGATTCCGTTATCTTATATTTAGGTATAAAGTCGATTTTCTTGTATTTACACATTTAGCAATCGATATCGAAATGCATCAAATAACTGGTTTAACATATTTAAGTTAATTAACCTTCTTTATCTTACTGAAGTTTACATAAAGCAATAACGGCATAACGGCAGTATATTTATATGAATTCCGTTATCTTATATTTAGGTATAAAGTCGATTTTGTTGTACATGCACATTTAGCAATCGATATCGAAATGCTTCAAATCATTAGTTTAACATATTTAAGTTAGTTAACCTTCTTTACCTTAATGAAGGTGATATAAAGCCATGGCGGCATAACGACAGTGCATCTAGAAGAATTCCGTAATCGTATATTTAGGTATAAAATCGATTTTGTTGTATATGCGCATTTAGCAATCGATAACGAAATGCTTAAAATCACTAGTTTAAACATATTTAAGTTAAATAACCCTCTTTATCTTACTGAAGTCTACATTAAGCCATAACGGTATAACGGCAGTGCATTTGGAAGAATTACGTAATATTATATTTAGGTATAAAGTCGATTTTCTGGTATATACTCATTTAGCAATCGATATCGAAATGCTTCAAATCATTCGTTTAACATATTTAGGTTAGTTAACCTTCTTTAACGTAATGAAGGTGATACAAAGCCATGGCGGCATAACGACAGTACATTTGGAAAAATTCCGTAGTCTTATATTTAGGTATAAAGTCGGTTTTCTGGTATATATGCATTAAGCAATCGATATCGAAATGCTTCAAATAACTGGATTAACATATTTAAGTTAATAAACCTTCTTTAACGAACTGAAGTTGGCTTAAGGCCATGGCGGAATAACGGCAGTGCATTTAGAAGAATTCCGTTATCTTATATTTAGGTATAAAGTCGATTTTCTTGTATAAACACATTTAGCTATCGATATCGAAATGCTTCAAATCATTAGTTTAACATATTTAAGTTAATTAACCTTATTTTTTCTACTGAAGTGTACGTAAAGCCATAACGGTATAACGGCAGTGCATTTGGAAGAATTCCGTAATCTTATATTTAGGTATAAAGTCGATTTTTTTTATATACACATTTAGATATCGATATCGAAATGCTTCAAATCATTCGTTTAACATATTTGAGTTGATTAACCTTATTTTTCCTACTGAAGTGTACGTAAAGCCATAACGGTATAACGGCAGTGCATGTAGAAGGATTCCGTTATCTTATATTTAGGTATAAAGTCGATTTTCTTGTATTTACACATTTAGCAATCGATATCAAAATGCATCAAATAACTGGTTTAGCATATTTAAGATAATTAACCTTCTTTATCTTACTAAAGTGTACATAAAGCAATAACGGCATAACGGCAGTATATTTATATGAATTCCGTTATCTTATATTTAGGTATAAAGTCGATTTTGTTGTACATACACATTTAGCAATCGATATCGAATTGCTTCAAATCATTAGTTTAACATATTTAAGTTAGTTAACCTTCTTTACCGTAATGAAGGTGATATAAAGCCATGGCGGCATAACGACAGTGCATCTAGAAGAATTCCGTAATCGTATATTTAGGTATAATATCGATTTTGTTGTATATGCGCATTTAGCAATCGATATCGAAATGCTTCAAATCATTAGTTTAACATATTTAAGTTAATAAACCTTCTTTAACGAACGGAAGTTGGCTTAAAGTCATGGCGGCATAACGACAGTACATTTGGAAGAATTCCGTAATCTTATATTTAGGTATAAAGTCGATTTTCTTTTATATATGCATTAAGCAATCGATATCGAAATGCTTCAAATAACTGGTTTAACATATTTAAGTTAATAAACCTTCTTTAACGAACTGAAGTTAACATAAAGCCATAACGGCATAACGGCAGTATATTTATATGAATTCCGTTATCTTATATTTAGGTATAAAGCCGATTTTGTTGTACATACACATTTAGCAATCGATATCGAAATGCCTCAAATCATTGGTTTAACATATTTAAGTTAGTTAACCTTCTTTAACGTATTGAAGTTGATATAAAGCCATGGTGGCATAACGACAGTAGAAGAATTCCGTAATCTTATATTTAGGTATAAAGTCGATTTTGTTGTATATACACATTAGCAATCGATATCGAGATGGTTGAACTCATTAGTTTAACATATTTAAGTTAATTAAACTTATTTTTCCTACTGAAGTGTACGTAAAGCCATAACAGTATAACGGCAGTGCATTTAGAAGAATTACGTTATCTTATATTTAGGTATAAATTCGATTTTCTTAAATATTCACATTTAGCAATAGATAACGAAATGCTGCAAATCATTAGTTTAACATATTTAAGTTAATTAACCTTCTTTATCTCACTGAAGTTTACATAAAGCCATAACGGCATAACGGCAGTATATTTATATGAATTCCGTTATCTTATATTTAGGTATAAAGCCGATTTTGTTGTATATACACATTTAGCAATCGATATCGAAATGCCTCAAATCATTGGTTTAACATATTTAAGTTAGTTAACCTTCTTTAACGTAATGGAGGTGATATAAAGCCATGGCGGCATAACGACAGTGCATTTAGAAGAATTCCGTAATCTTATATTTATGTATAAAGTCGATTTTCTTGTATATACACATTTAGCAATCGATATCGAAATGCTTCAAATCATTAGTTTAACATATTTAAGTTAATAAACCTTCTTTAACGAACGGAAGTTGGCTTAAAGTCATGGCGGCATAACGGCAGTGCATTTAGAAGAATTCCGTAGTCTTATATTTATGTATAAAGTCGATTTTCTTGTATATACACATTTAGCTATCGATATCGAAATGCTTCAAATCATTCTTTTAGCATATTTAAGTTCGTTAACCTTCTTTAACGTAATTGAGGTGATATAAAGCCATGGCGGCATAACGACAGTGCATTTAGAAGAATTCCGTAATCTTATATTTATGTATAAAGCCGATTTTCTTGTATATACACATTTAGCAATCGATATCGAAATGCCTCAAATCATTAGTTTAACATATTTAAGTTAATTAACCTTCGTTAACGAACTGAAGTTAATATAAAGCCATAACGGCAGTGCATTTAGAAGAATTCCGTAATCTTATATTTATGTATAAAGTCGATTTTCTTGTATATACACATTTAGCTATCGATATCGAAATGCTTCAAATCATTCGTTTAACGTATTTAAGTTCGTTAACCTTCTTTAACGTAATGAAGGTGATATAAAGCCATGGCGGCATAACTACAATGCATTTAGAAGAATTCCGTAATCTTATATTTATGTATAAAGCCGATTTTCTTGTATATACACATTTAGCAATCGATATCGAAATGCTTCAAATCATTAGTTTAACATATTTAAGTTAATTAACCTTCGTTATCTTACTGAAGTTTACATTAAGCCAAAACGGTATAACACCAGTGCATTTGGAAGAATTCCGTAAACTTATATTCAGGTAAAAAGTCGATTTTCTTCTATATACACATTTAGCTATCGATATCGAAATGCTTCAAATCATTCTTTTAGCATATTTAAGTTCGATATCCTTCTTTAACGTAATGAAGGTGATATAAAGCCATGGCGGCATAACGACAGTGCATTTAGAAGAAATCCGTAATCTTATATTTAGGCATAAAGTCGATTTTCTTCAATATTCACATTTAGCAATCGATAACGAGATGCTCCAAATCATTAGTTTAACATATTTAAGGTTATTAACCTTCGTTAACGAACTGAAGTTAATATAAGGCCATAACGGCAGTGCATTTAGAAGAATTCCGTATCTTATATTTATGTATAAAGTCGATTTTCTTGTATATACACATTTAGCATCGATATCGAAATGCTTCAAATCATTGTTTAACATATTTAAGTTAGTTAACCTTCTTTAACGTAATGAAGGTGATATAAAGCCATGGCGGCATAACGACAGTGCATTTAGAAGAATTCCGTAATCTTATATTTATGTATAAAGTCGATTTTCTTGTATATACACATTTAGCAATCGATATCGAAATGCTTCAAATCATTAGTTTAACATATTTAAGTTAATTAACCTTCGTTAACGTAACTGAAGTTAATTAAAACCAAAACGGTATAACACCCGTGCATTTAGGGAAAAATTCCGTAAACTTATATTCAGGTAAAAAGTCGATTTTCTTCTATATACACATTTAGCTATCGATATCGAAATGCTTCAAATCATTCGTTTAACATATTTAAGTTCGTTAACCTTCTTTAACGTAATGAAGGTGATATAAAGCCATGGCGGCATAACGACAGTGCATTTAGAAGAATTCCGTAATCTTATATTTAGGTATAAAGTCGATTTTCTTGTATATACACATTTAGCAATCGATATCGAAATGCTTCAAATCATTAGTTTAACATATTTAAGTTAATTAACCTTCTTTAACGAACTGAAGGTTAAAATCATGGCGGCATAACGGCAGTGCATTTAGAAGAATTCCGTAATCTTATATTTATGTATAAAGTCGATTTTCTTGTATATACACATTTAGCTATCGATATCGAAATGCTTCAAATCATTCGTTTAACATATTTAAGTTCGTTAACCTTCTTTAACGTAATGAAGGTGATATAAAGCCATGGCGGCATAACGACAGTGCATTTAGAAGAATTCCGTAATCTTATATTTAGGTATAAAGTCGATTTTCTTGTATATACACATTTAGCAATCGATATCGAAATGCTCAAATCATTAGTTTAACATATTTAAGTTAATAAACCTTCGTTAACGAACTGAAGTTAATATAAAGCCATAACGGCAGTGCATTTAGAAGAATTCCGTAATCTTATATTTATGTATAAAGTCGATTTTCTTGTATATACACATTTAGCTATCGATATCGAAATGCTTCAAATCATTCGTTTAACATATTTAAGTTCGTTAACCTTCTTTAACGTAATGGAAGGTGATATAAAGCCATGGCGGCATAACGACAGTGCATTTAGAAGAATTCCGTAATCTTATATTTAGGCATAAAGTCGATTTTCTTGTATATACACATTTAGCAATCGATATCGAAATGCTTCAAATCATTAGTTTAACATATTTAAGTTATTAACCTTCTTTAACGAACTGAAGTTAATATAAACTGCGGCATAACGGCAGTGCATTTAGAAGAATTCCGTAATCTTATATTTATGTATAAAGTCGATTTTCTTGTATATACACATTTAGCTATCGATATCGAAATGCTTCAAATCATTCGTTTAACATATTTAAGTTCGTTAACCTTCTTTAACGTAATGAAGGTGATATAAAGCCATGGCGGCATAACGACAATGCATTTAGAAGAATTCCGTAATCTTATATTTAGGTATAAAGCCGATTTTTTTGTATATACACATTTAGCAATCGATATCGAAATGCCTCAAATCATTAGTTTAACATATTTAAGTTAATTAACCTTCGTTAACGAACTGAAGTTAATATAAAGCCATAACGGCAGTGCATTTAGAAGAATTCCGTAATCTTATATTTATGTATAAAGTCGATTTTCTTGTATATACACATTTAGAAATCAATATCGAAATGCTTCAAATCATTAGTTTAACATATTTAAGTTAATAAACCTTCTTTAACGAACGGAAGTTGGCGTAAAGCCATGGCGGCATAACGGCAGTGCATTTAGAAGAATTCCGTAATCTTATATTTAGGTATAAAGTCGATTTTCTTGTATATACACATTTAGCTATCGATATCGAAATGCTTCAAATCATTCGTTTAGCATATTTAAGTTCGTTAATCTTCTTTAACGTAATGAAGGTGATATAAAGCCGTGGCGGCATAACGACAGTGCATTTAGAAGAATTCCGTAATCTTATATTTATTCATTAAGTCGATTTTCTTAAATATTCACATTTAGCAATCGATAACGAAATGCTCCAAATCATTAGTTTAACATATTTAAGTTAATTAACCTTCTTTAACGAACTGAAGTTAACATAAAGCCATAACGGCATAACGGCAGTGCATTTGGAAGAATTCCGTAATTTTATATTTAGGTAAAAAGTCGAATTTCTTGTATATACACATTTAGCTATCGATATCGAAATGCTTCAAATCATTCGTTTAACATAGTTAAGTTCGCTTACCTTCTTTATCGTAATGAAGGTGATATAAAGCCATGGCGGCATAACGGCAGTGCATTCAGAAGAATTCCGTTATCTTATATTTGGGCATAAAGTCGATTTTCTTGTATATACACTTTTAGCTATCGATATCGAAATGCTTCAAATCATTAGTTTAACATATTAAGTTAATAAACATTTTTTAGCATATTGAAGTCTACATAAAGCCTTAACGGTATAACGGCAGTGCATTTAGAAGAATCCCGTAATGTTATAATTTTATATTTAGGTATAAAGTCGATTTTCTTGTATATATACATTTTGTAATCGATATGGAAATGCTTCAGATAACTGGTTTAACATATTTAAGTTAATAAACCTCCTTTAGCGAACTGAAGTTGACATAAAGCCATAACGGCACTGCATTTGGAAGAATTCCGTAGTCTTATATTTAGGGATAAATTCGATTTTCTTGTATATACATATTTTGCAATCGATATCGAAATGCTTCAAATAACTTTTTTAGCATATTTAAGTTAATTAACCTTCTTTATCTTACTGAAGTTTACATAAAGCCATCACGGCATAACGGCAGTTATTTATATGAATTCCGTTATCTTATATTTAGGTATAAGGTCGATTTTGTTGTACATACACATTTAGCAATCGATATCGAAATGCTTCAAATCATTAGTTTAACATATTTAAGTTAATTAACCGTCTTTAACGAACGGAAGTTGGCATAAAGCCATGGCGGCATAACGGCAGTGCATTTAGAAGAATTCCGTAATCTTATATTTAGGTATAAAGTCGATTTTCTTGTATATACACATTTAGCTATCGATATCGAAATGCTTCAAATCATTCGTTTAACATATTTAAGTTCGCTTACCTTCTTTATCGTAATGAAGGTGATATAAAGCCATGGCGGTATAACGACAGTGCATTTAGAAGAATTCCGTAATCTTATATTTAGGTATAAAGTCGATTTTGTTGTACATACACATTTTAGCAATCGATATCGAAATGCTCCAAATCATTAGTTTAACATATTTAAGTTAATTAACCTTCTTTAACGAACTGAAGTTAACATAAAGCCATAACGGCATAACGGCAGTGCATTTGGAAGAATTCCGTAATTTTATATTTAGGTAAAAAGTCGAATTTCTTGTATATACACATTTAGCTATCGATATCGAAATGCTTCAAATCATTCGTTTAACATATTTAAGTTCGCTTACCTTCTTTATCGTAATGAAGGTGATATAAAGACATGGCGGCATAACGACAGTGCATTTGGAAGAATTCCGTAATCTTATATTTATGTCTAAAGTCGATTTTCTTGTATATACAAATTTAGCAATTGATAACGAAATGCTTCAAATCGTTAGTTTAACATATTTAAGTTAATTGGCCTTCTTTAACGAACGGAAGTTGGTTTAAAGCCATGGCGGCATAACGGCAGTGCATGTAGAAGAATTCCGTGATCTTATATTTAGGTATAAAGTCGATTTTGTTTTATTTGCACATAAGCAATCGATATCGAGATGGTTCAACTCATTAGTTTAACATATTTAAGTTAATTAACCTTATTTTTCTCACTGAAGTGTACATAAAGCCATAACGGTATATTGGCAGTGCATTTGGAAGAATTCCGTAATCTTATATTTAGGTATAAAGTCGATTTTCTTGTATTTACACATTAAGCAATCGATATCGAAATGCATCAAATAACTGGTTTAGCATATTTAAGTTAATTAACCTTCTTTATCTTACTAAAGTTTACATAAAGCCATAACGTCATAACGGCAGTATATTTATATGAATTCCGTTATCTTATATTTAGGTATAAAGTCGATTTTGTTGTACATACACATTTAGCAATCGATATTGAAATACTTCAAATCATTAGTTTAACATAGTTAAGTTTATTAACCTTCTTTAACGAACGGAAGTTGGCTTAAAGCCATGGCGGCATAACGGCAGTGCATTTAGAAGAATTCCGTAACCTTATATTTAGGTATAAAGTCGATTTTTTTGTTTATACACATTTAGCTATCGATATCGAAATGCTTCAAATCATAA
>CM050324.1:2936041-2954288 GCA_027475135.1 Bactrocera correcta | reverse complement strand
GGAATTCTTCTATATGCACTGCCGTTATACCGCCATAGCTTTATGTTAACTTCAGTGCGTTAAAGAAGGCTTATTAACTTAAATATATTAAAATAATGATTTGAAACATTTCGATATATATATCGACTTTATACCTAAATATAAGATTATACCTAAATATAAGATTACGTAATTCTTCTAAATGCACTGCCGTTATGCCGTTAAGGCTTGATGTAGACTTCAGGAAGATAAATAGGGTTAATTAACTTAAATATGTTAAACTAATGAGTTGAAGCATCTCGATATCGATTGCTCGATGTGTTTATACAACAAATCGATTTTATACCTAAATATAAAATTACGGAATTCTTCTACATGCACTGCCGTTATGCCGCCATGGCTTCATGTCACCTTCGGTAGGTTAAAGAAGGTAATTTAACTTAATTATGTTAAACTAATGATTTTAAGCATTTCGATATCGATTGCTAAATGTGCTAGTACAACTAACTTGACTTTATACCTAAACATAGGATAACGGAATTCTTCCAAATGCGCTGCCGTTAATCCGCCATGGCTTTATGTCAACTTCAGTTCTTTAAAGAAGGTTTGTTAACTTAAATATGTTAAACTAATGATTTGAAGCATTTCGATATCGATTTCTAAATGCATATATACAAGAAAATTGGCTTTATACCTAAATATAAAATTACGGAATTCTTCCAAATTACTGTCGTTATGCCGCCAGGGCTTTATTTCAACTTCAATACGTTAAAGATGGTTTATTCACTTAAATATGTTAAACGAATGATTTGAAGCATTTCGATATCGATTGCTAAATATGTAAATACAAGAAAATCGACTTTATACCTTAATATAAGATTATGGAATTCTTCTGCGTGCACTGCAGATATGAAAGTTAAAGAAGTTTTATTAACTTAAATATGTTAAACTAATGATTTGAAGCATTTCGATATCGCTTGCTAAATGTGTATTTACAAGAAAATCGAATTTATACCTAAATATAAAATAATAACATTACGGAATTCTTCTAAATGCACTGCCGTTATATCGTTAAGGCTTTATGTAGACTTCAGTAAGCTTAAAAATGTTTATTAACTTAATATGATAAATTAATGAATTCAAGCATTTCAATATCGATATCTAAATGTGTATATAAAAGAAAATCGACTTTGTACCTCAATATAAGATGACGGAATTCTTCCAAATGCACTGCCGTTATGGCTTTATATCAACTGCAATACGTTAAAGAAGGTTAGTTAACTTAAATATGTTAAACTAATGATTTGAAGCATTTCGATATCGCTTGCCAAATATGTATATACAAGAAAATCGAATCTATACCTAAATATAAGATAACGGAATTCTTCTACATGCACTGCCGTTATACAGTTATGGCATTATGTGAAGTTCAGTAAGATAAAGAAGGTTAATTAACTAAAATATGTTAAACTAATGATTTGAAGCATTTCGATATCGATTGCTAAATGTGTATATACAACAAAATCGATTTTATACCTAAATATAAGATTACGGAATTCTTCCAATCCTACTGTCATTATGCCGCCATGGCTTCGTGTCAACTTCAATACGTTAAAGAAGGTTTATTATTTTAAATATGTTAAACTAATGGTTTGAAGCATTTCGATATCGATTGCTAAATGTGCAAATACAAGAAAATCGATTTTATACCTAAATATAAAATTATAACATTACGGAATTCTTCTAAATGCACAGCCGTTATAGCGTTAAGGCTTTATGTAGACTTTAGTAAGCTAAAAAATGTTTATTAATTTAATATGTTAAACAAATGATTTGAAGCATTTCGATATCGATAGCTAAATATGTATATACAAGAAAATCGACTTTATACTTAAATATAAGATTACGGAATTCTTCTACATCCACTGTCGTTATGCCAACTTCAGATCGTTAAAGAAGGTTTATTAACTTAAATATGTTAAACTAATGATTTGAAGCATTTCGATATCGATTGCTAAATGTGTATATACAAGAAAATCGATTTTATACCTAAATAAAAGATTACGGAATTCACTCAAATATACTGCCGTTATGCCGTTATGGCTTTATTTAAACTGCAGTAATATAAAGAAGGTTAATTAACCAAAATATGCTAAACCAGTTATTTGAAGATTTTCGATATCGATTGCTAAATGTGTAAATCCAAGAAAAGCGACTACATACCTAAATATAAGATTATGGAATTCTTCTACATGCACTGCCGTTATGGCGCCATGGCTTTATGTTAACTTCAGGCGCTAAAGAAGCTTTATTAACTTAAATATGTTAAACTTATGATTTGAAGCATTTTGATATCGATATCTAAATCTCTACATCTTATAAAATAAAGCCTTAAAATGTGTATGTTACCTCATAGCTCAGCTAAATCTTAACCGATTTTATTCCGGTTTTTTGCAAAACATACCTTGAGCCCTCCTCTCCAACGTAGGATACCTTAAAAAATATTTTGCATTATAAAGGCGCGACAATAAGCAAAAAAACCTCAAAAATATACTAATTTTATCTTCACACTCCAATATCTTTAAAACTACTGCATCAATTTAGAAAAGAAAAAAACGATGAAATGAGTTGAACATTTCTTAAGCAAATTGCATCAGTTATTGTATTGTTCATATTAATATTAATACGAAAAAAAATTAAAATATAAACCCCTTTTAACATTTTTTATTCTGTTTTATGCGAGCTTCGTTATTATTGTCGCCTGTTGCGCATGCAGGAGAAGCGCAAAGCATAAATGAAAAAAAGAGTTGAATTGAAACATGTGTATATATGTATGTATCAATTAATGTTCTAAGCATCCGCGGCAAGGCGAACAATTTTGCGCAACCTGCTCGCTAGAAATGAAATTTGTTTGATTACAACATGTTCGCGCAAAGCCCCATACGTATTAGTGGTATTGAAACATTTGTATATACCAACGTAGAGATTTCCATATAATTGTGTGTATATATGTGCATGCGCGGCAAGACATGGAATGGAATGCTGGATATGGGCATTGTCGCGGAAAACACCATATGTATGTATTTGTATGCTGAACGACAGTTTGCAAGCATGTTCGATACTTCATAAAAGAATAAATTCTCACTCCGTTCCTCTGCGAGGCAACATGAGTGGCATATTTGTAACATGTGGTCAGCTGCTGGAAATTATTAATCATTCTCGAATTAGCAAGCGAATAGAACTGAACGTTTTTCGTGTTTTCTCAAAATTGCGAGAATTTTGACTACTAAATCTAAAAATTTAATTAAAAGCATGCCCCGACGTCGTACTGATAACGACGTACTATCTGTACGTGCGAAGAGACAGCGCAATGCGCGTACTATTGAAACAGAAAGTCAGCGGGAGGCGCGCCTGATGCAAAATAGGGTTAGAAACCATGCGCGCCGGCTTGAAGCCAGCCAACATTTGTGGCGTGAAAAAAAGCTTTCGGGTATGCGCTACGATGCTGCGATTGATTATGCAAATGACCAATATATTTCAATTGGAAATATGTCAATTGTTTGTAGTTTTTGTTCTGCCAAAAGATATCCAGGTGAATCAGTTGGCATGTGCTGCCTTGGTGGAAAAGTCTATTTAGAAGAAATCCCTCCTCCACCCGAACCACTAAAGTCCTTATTAACAGGTAATCATCCAAAATCGACTCATTTTTTGCAAAATATACGGAGCTACAACAATGCATTCCAATTTACTTCATTTCGGAGTAATCAAATTGTCGAGCGTGGTTACATGCCTACGTTTAAGATACAAGGGCAAGTTTACCACTTAGCAGGTAGTTTGTTTCCGGAATTAGACCAAGGGCATCAATTCCTTCAGATTTATTTTATTTCAGACTCTGAAGCACAAGCGTCCGTAAGATGTAGTAGAGCAGCGCAAGTAGTTGACAAAGGAGTTGTAAGGGTTTTGCAAGACATGTTGCATGAACATAACGCGTATATTTCGTCATTTAAAACTGCATTAGAAAGTGTTCCACCAAATACTCCAGATTTCCAAGTAATTATTCATGCAAATAAAGTGCCTGTCGGAAGTCATCCTGGTCGATACAATGCACCATGTACCAGTGAAGTTGCGGTCATGATAACTGGTCAAGAATTTAATAAAAGGGACATAATTTTAAAACGTCGGTGCAACAATTTAGTTCGAATTTCTGAACTTCATCGTAGTTATGATAGTCTCCAATACCCACTAATATTTTGTCGCGGTGAAAACGGTTACTACACAAATATTCCACAAATTGATCCTATTTCGAAAGAGCCTATCTCAAAAACAGTTTCCTGTATGAGCTTTTATTGCTATCGTTTAATGGTAAGGGAAAATTTGTTCAACCCGATTCATAAGTATGGAATGTTAATGAATCAGTACATAGTTGATCAATACGCTAAAATTGAGACAGAGCGTCTGGCGTATTTACGAAATAACCAAAAACAGTTACGTGCAGAGAACTATATTCATTTGAAGGATGCTTTAAAATCAAATGAAGAACCAAATCAAATTGGTCAATTAGTTATTCTCCCTGCAACGTTCACAGGCGGCCCTAGATATCTTCATGAAAAAACGCAAGATGCTATGACTTATGTCAGGAATTATGGGAAGCCTGATTTGTTCATAACAATTACATGCAACCCTAACTGGGAAGAAATTAAAACCAATTTAGATTCAAACACTGTTGTTCAACAGCGCTATGATATTATCAATAGAGTTTTTAACTTAAAAATTAAAAAGCTGTTAAAATTAATTAACAAAGCTCATATATTTGGCCCGCCTCAGTGTCATATGTATACTGTGGAATGGCAAAAGCGTGGACTTCCACATGTGCATCTATTGCTTTGGTTAAAAAATAAGATAACAGCAAATCAAGTTGATAGTGTTATTTCCGCCGAATTACCGAATAAGCAATGCGACCCAATTTTGCACGATTTGGTAGTGAAGCACATGATACATGGACCATGCGGTGCTTTAAACCCTAACGCTCCATGTATGAAAGAGAACCGTTGTATAAAAAAATATCCAAAAGCTTTTCAAGATACCACATCCTGTGGGGATGATGGATATCCAAAATATCGCCGTTTATCCCCAGCAGAAGGAGGTCAAACAGCATCGTTGCGCAACTACACTGTTGATAATAGCTGGGTGGTACCATATAACCCTGTGTTATTAAAAGCTTTTAATGCCCATATCAATGTCGAGCTCTGCAGTTCTATAAAATCTATTAAATACGTATGTAAATACATAAATAAGGGTAGCGACCAAGCAACCTTTACAATAAATTCGAAAGATGAAATTCAAGAATTTCAGTCTGGAAGATACATATGCACGTCGGAAGCTCTGTGGAGAATTTTTTCTTTTGATATCCATGATCGCTATCCTACTATTACTCATCTATCAGTTCATTTAGAAAACGGCCAAAGGATATATTTCAACGAAAATAACGTGCGTGATATTGTTAAAAATCCAACAGATACGACTTTAACGGCTTTTTTTAAGTTATGTGCAAATGATGATTTCGCCAAAACTATAACCTACGACAAAGTTCCTGCTTATTACACGTGGAATGGATCTACAAAAAAGTTCCAACGTAGGAAAATAGGCTCTCCTGTTGAGGGTTACGAAAACTTAAAAAAAGGAGACGCTTTGGGAAGAGTTTATGTTGTTCATCCCAATAATAGTGAATGCTTTTACCTAAGGATGCTTTTACATAAAGTCGAAGGCCCAACTTCTTTCCAATTTTTAAAAACTGTTCAAGGTAGGGCTTTTAGTTCCTATCAAGCAGCCTGCAAAGCTTTGGGTTTGTTGGAAGATGATTCACTTTGGGAACAAACGCTACTGGAAGCAGAAATTAGTGCTTCGTCTGTTTCGATGCGATATTTATTTGGTATAATTTTGTCTTTTTGTCAAGTTTCGGATTCTGTTGAACTTTGGAATAAATTTAAAGAAAGTATGTCAGAAGACATATTGCAAAGAAAAAAACGAGAAGCTGGTAATCAAAATTTAGGTTACAATCAATTAATTTTTGATGAGGCTTTGTGTGACCTTAACAAAATTTTAATTTCTCTTTGTGGTAAAACAGTTACCGATTTTTCCCTTCCACTGATAACTGACGTTAACACTGTCAATAATAGACTATACGAGAAAGAAAAATCATATGATCAACATCAACTACTTGAAATTGTTAGACGTAATGAAGATAAGCTTAATTCAGAACAAAAAAGTATATATAATTTAGTTTTGAGTTCTGCTTCTAATTGTGAGGGTAAAATATTCTTTCTTGATGCCCCTGGGGGTACTGGGAAAACATTTCTTATTAATTTACTATTGGCAAAAGTTCGATCTTTAGGGAAAATCGCGTTAGCTGTTGCATCCTCAGGCATAGCAGCAACTCTTCTCGATGGAGGAAGAACTGCTCATTCAATGTTTAAAATTCCACTTAAGGTAACTGAGGAAATAAGCAAAATTTGCAACATTCCTAAACAAAGCAGTACTGCTAAGGTTATGCAAGACTGCTCGCTTATAGTTTGGGATGAAGCTACAATGGCACACAAATCAGGAGTAGAGGCTTTAGATAAAACATTGCAAGACCTACGCAACAAAGTTTCACCTATGGGTGGATGCACAGTACTATTTTCTGGAGACTTTCGTCAAATTTTGCCCGTGGTTCCTAGGGGTACAAGGGCAGATGAGGTAAATGCGTGCTTGAAAAGATCAAAGTTGTGGAAACATATCTATAATGTCCAATTAAAAAAGAACATGAGGCTGACCCCAGGTCTAGAAAATGAAATTTTCGGTAAGACACTACTGCAAATTGGTCATGGGAAAATGACAGACAAAAACGGTAAAGTAGACATAAATCAAAGTCTTTGTGTACCTGTTAAAAACCTTGAAGAACTTATAGAAAAGGTCTATCCAGATATTTCAAATGTAAGTGGGAAAACATTGGATTGGTTTAAGGAGAGAGCTATTTTAACTCCAACAAATGACGAATGTTATGTAATTAATGACATGGTTCAATGCAAATTTGACGCCCCTAATAAGACTTACTATTCAGTCGACACAGTTGTCGATTCTGAGCAAATAGTTCATTTTCCAACCGAATTTCTTAATTCATTAAATCCGTCTGGCGCACCTCCGCACAAACTTAATCTTAAACTAGGCTCACCAGTTATTTTGTTAAGAAACCTAAATCCTCCAAAACTTTGTAACGGCACCCGCTTGGTCATAGTATCTTTCAAAAATTATTTAATAGAGTGTAAGATTGTAACTGGATGTGGCGCTGGAGATATTGTATTAATACCCAGAATACCTATTATTCCGACAGACTTGCCTTTTCAGTTCAAACGCCTCCAATTTCCTTTAAAACTTTGTTTCGCTATGACAATAAACAAATCTCAAGGCCAAACATTAGAAGTCGCTGGACTGGACCTAAGTATCAATTGTTTCTCTCATGGCCAGCTTTACGTAGCTTTGTCGCGAGTCACTAATAAAAATAATCTTTTTATTTTATCTCCTGAGAAAAAAGTTCTAAATATTGTTTACAGAGAAATAATTTAATATACCGGTGCACCGGTTTCAGTTTTTTTTCCTTATTTTAAAGAGAATTTAATTTTAGTTTTTATGCAACTTTTCACTTAAGAATTCTTTTCTTTGCAGTCAAGCCAGTTCATAAAAACTGAGAAATTTTAAAATTAACGCTTTAATTGTCATAAAACAAATAAAGAATTAAAATAAAATCTCTCCTAAAAATATTTTGCTTACTGATGAACAATAAAAATCTACGAGATTACTTAAGTTTTTTATTTAACTTATTTAGCTTTAGGCATAACTGAAATTAAAAATATAACTATTCCGTTAAATTGCTTTGTTGGAATCAGTTGTAAATGTTAAAGATTAAGTTGAACTAAAGAACAGTCTAAAGATTTAAGTTAATTTTTTATTTTATTAATATTTTTTTTACTTTGCATATTTTGACGGGCGTGGCGAAGCCTCGCGCAACCATTGCCAGCTAGTGTGTATATAAAAGAAAATCGACTTTATACCTAAATATAAGATTACGGAATTCTTCTACATGCACTGCCGTTATTTATAACAACTTCAATACGTTAAAGAAAGTTAATTAACTTAAATATGTTAAACTAATGATTTGAAGCATTTCGATATCGATTGCTAAATGAGTATATACAAGAAAATCGAATTCATACCTAAATATAAGATTACGTAATTCTTCTAAATGCACTGCCGTTATGCCGTTATGGCTTTATATTAACTTCAGTTCGTTAAAGAAGGTTTATTAACTTAAATATGTTAAGCCAGTTATTTGAAGCATTTCGATATCGAAAGCTTGATGCATATATATAAGAAAATCGATTTTATACGTAAATATAAGACTACGGAATTCTTCCAAATGTACTGTCGTTATGCCGCCATGGCTCTTTATCAACTTCAATACGTTAAAGAAGGTTAATTAACTTAAATATGTTAAACTAATGATTTGAAGCATTTCGATATCGATTGATAAATGTGTATATACAAGAAAATCGACTTTATACCTAAATATAAGATTACGTAATTCTTCTAAATGCACTGCCGTTATACCGTTAAGGCTTTATGTAGACTTCAGTAAGCTAAAAAATGTTTATTAACTTAATATGTTAAACTAATGATTTGAAGCATTTCGATATCGATTGCTAAATGTGCTAGTACAAGAAACTTGACTTTATACCTAAACATAGGATAACGGAATTATTCCAAATGCACTGCCGTTAATCCGCCATGGCTTTATGTCAACTTCAGTTCTTTAAAAAAGGTTTGTTAACTTAAATATGTATGTTAAACTAATGATTTGAAGCATTTCGATATCGATTTCTAAATGCATATATACAAGAAAATCGACTTTATACCAAAATATAAGATTACCGAATTCTTCCAAATTACTGTCGTTATGCCGCCATGGCTTTATTTCACCTTCAATACGTTAAAGAAGGTTTATTAACTTTAACATGTTAAACTAATGATTTGAAGCATTTCGATATAGATTGCTAAATATGTAAATACAAGAAAATCGACTTTATACCTTAATATAAGATTACGGAATTCTTCTAAATGCATTGCAGTTATACCGTTAAGGCCTTATGTAAACTTCAGTGCGTTAAAGAAGGTTTATTATAAATAACTTGAAAATGTAAAACTAATGATTTGAAGCATTTCGATATCGATTGCTAAATATGTTAATACAAGAAAATCGAGTTTATACCTAAATATAGGATTACGGAATTTTTCCAAATGTGCTGTCGTTATGCCGCCATGGGTTTATATCAACTTCGATACGTTAAAGAAGGTTAATTAACTTAAATATGTTAATTTAATGATTTGAAGCATTTCGATATAGCTTGCTAAATGTGTATATAAAAGAAAATCGAATTTTTCCCTATATATAAGATAACCGAATTCTTCTAAACGCACTGCCGTTATGCCGTTAAGGCTTTATGTAGACCTCATTAAGCTTACAAATTTTTATTAACTTAATATATTAAACTAATGATGTGAAGCATTTCGATATCGATTGCTAAATGTGTATATACAAGAAAATCGACTTTATACCTAAATATAAGATTACGGAATTGTTCCAAATGTACTGTCGTTATGCCGCCATGGCTTTGTATCACCTTCAATACGTTAAAGAAGGTTTAATAACTTAAATATGTTAAACTAATGATTTGAAGCATTTTGATATCGATTGCTAAATGAGTATATACAAGAAAATCGAATTCATACCTAAATATAAGATTACGTAATTCTTCTAAATGCACTGCCGTTATGCCGTTAAGGCTTTTGCAGACTTCAGTAAGAAAAAGAGGGTTAAATAACTTAAATATGTTAAACTAATGATTTGAAGCATTTCGATATCGATTGCTAAATGTGTATGTACAACAAAATCGACTTTACATTAACTTCAGTTCGTTAAAGAAGGTTTATTAACTTAAATATGTTAAGCCAGTTATTTGAAGCATTTCGATATCGAAAGCTTAATGCATATATATAAGAAAATCGATTTTATACGTAAATATAAGACTACGGAATTCTTCCAAATGTACTGTCGTTATGCCGCCATGGCTCTCTATCAACTTTAATACGTTAAAGAAGGTTAATTAACTTAAATATGTTAAACTAATGATTTGAAGCATTTCGATATCGATTGCTAAATGTGTATATACAAGAAAATCGACTTTATACCTAAATATAAGATTACGTAATTCTTCTAAATGCACTGCCGTTATACCGTTAAGGCTTTATGTAGACTTCAGTAAGCTAAAAAATGTTTATTAACTTAATATGTTAAACTAATGATTTGAAGCATTTCGATATCGAATGCTAAATGTGCTAGTACAAGAAACTTGACTTTATACCTAAACATAGGATAACGGAATTCTTCCAAATGTACTGTCGTTATGCCGCCATGGCTTTGTATCACCTTCAATACGTTAAAGAAGGTTTATTAACTTAAATATGTTAAACTAATGATTTGAAGCATTTTGATATCGATTGCTAAATGAGTATATACAAGAAAATCGAATTCATACCTAAATATAAGATTACGTAATTCTTCTAAATGCACTGCCGTTATGCCGTTAAGGCTTTTGCAGACTTCAGTAAGAAAAAGATGGTTTTGTAACCTAAATATGTTAAACTAATGATTTGAAACATTTCGATATCGATTGCTAAATGTGTATGTACAACAAAATCGACTTTACACCTAAATATAAGATAACGGAATTCATATAAATATACTGCCATTATGCCGTTATGGCTTTATGTAAACTTCAGTTCGTTAAAGAAGGTTTGTTAACTTAAATATGTTAAACTAATGATTTGAAGCATTTCGATATCGATTGCCTAATGCATATATACAAGTAAATCAACTTTATACCTAAATATAAGACTACGGAATTCTTCCAAATGTACTGTCGTTATGCCGGCAAGGCTCTTTATCAACTTCAATACGTTAAAGAAGGTTAATTTACTTAAATATGTTAAACTAATGATTTGAAGCATTCCGATATCGCTTGCTAAATGTGTATATACAAGAAAATCGAATTTATAAATAAATATAAAATTATAACATTACGGAATTCTTCTAAATGCACTGCCGTTATACCGCTAAGGCTTAATGTAGACTTCAGTAAGCTAAAAAATGTTTATTAACTTAATATGTTAAACCAATGATTTCAAGCATTTCGATATGGATATCTAAATGTGTATATAAAAGAAAATCGACTTTATACCTAAATATAAGATTACGGAATTCTTCCAAATGTACTGCCGTTATGGCTTTATATCAACTGCAATACGTTAAAGAAGGTTAATTAACTTAAATATGTTAAACTAATGATTTGAAGCATTTCGATATCGCTTGCCAAATATGTATATACAAGAAAATCGAATTTATACCTAAATACAGGGCAGGCCATTTAAAGTTGACCCATCTGGCAACGCTGTAACTTTTAACAGCGCTGACAAATTGGCTAATGTCATACCGCGTTAGAAGCGTCATTCGAAGGCAATTTACACCATGGAACAGTACACTCCAAAAGAACGCGCTGAAATTGTTCAGCTTTATATTCAAAATAACTTTTCAATTGTGTTAACTCAACGTGCGTTTCGCAAAAAAAATAAAGTGAAAAGTGCTCCAGTTAAAAACACAATTAAGTCTTTATACGCAAAATTTGTGAACACCGGTAATCTCAGTAATGCCAGTCATGCATCCAGACAACGCACAAGACGTTCTGATGAAAATATCGAAGCTGTACGAGCCAGTATTGAGGAGACTCCATCGACTTCGAGTTATCGCCGCTCTCAGGAATTAGACATCTCTCGCACCACTCTCCGACGCATAATTCATAAAGATTTGAAGATGTTTCCATATAAAATTCAAATGGCACAAAAACTAAACCCAGCTGATTATCCGCGACGCCTTAATTTTGGCAAATGGGCCATCGAAATGGCTGAAAACGAACTTGACTTTTGGCGAAAACTCATCATGTCAGACGAGGCACATTTCTCGTTGAATGGAGGCGTAAACAAGCAAAATTGCCGATTTTATGCCACCGAAAATCCTCAATTAATTGAAGAACAGCCTCTTTACGACCAAAAAGTAACAGTTTGGTGCGGTGTTTGCGCGAATATGATGAATATGATCGGACCGTATTTTTTCGAAGACGATGATGGAGCCACGACAACAGTCAATGGTGAGCGTTATCGAGCCATGATAACGGATTTTGTGATACCCATTATTCGCGAAAATGACATGGATAACTTCTGGTTTCAACAGGACGGGGCTACATGCCATACAGCTCGACCAACAATCAATTTATTGCGACCATTTTTCCCCGGGCGATTGATATCAAAAAATGGTGATGTTGACTGGCCACCGAGATCACCAGATTTGACGCCACCAGACTTTTATTTGTGGGGTTATTTGAAATCCAAGGTATACGATAATAAGCCAAAGACCTTAGCTCAACTGAAAGCCAACATTCGACGTGAAACAGCCGCCATATCATCCGAAACATTGGCCAAAGTCATGGAAAATGTCGAAAAAAGAGTGCATTTAGCTGTCAAAGCTAAAGGTGCCCATTTACGCGATCTAATTTTTAAATATTAGCTGAAACAAATCCCCTTGGACCAAAATAAATTATTTTTGAAATGAACAAAAAACATTGTTTTCTTTTGTTCTTTTTCTTGTTCAAATGGGTCAACTTTAAATGGCCTACCCTGTATAAGATAACGGAATTCTTCTACATGCACTGCCGTTATGCCGTTAACGCTTTATGTAGACTTCAGTGCGTTAAAGAAGGTTTATTAACTTAAATATGTTAAACTAATAATTTAAAGCATTTCGATATCGATTGCTAAATGCGTATATACAAGAAAATTGACTTTATACCTAAATATAAGATTACGGTATTCTTCCAATCCTACTGTCATTATGCCTCCATGGCTTTGTGTCAACTTCAATACGTTAAAGAAGGTTAATTATTTTAAATATGTTAAACTAATGGTTTGAAGCATTTCGATATCGATTGCTAAGTGTGCACATACAAGAAAATCGACTTTATACCTAAATATAAAATTATAACATTACGGAATTCTTCTAAATGCACTGCCGCTTTACCGTTAAGGCTTTATGTAGACTTTAGTAAGCTAAAAAATGTTTAATAATTTAATATGTTAAACAAATGATTTGAAGCATTTCGATATCGATAGCTAAATATGTATATACAAGAAAATCGACTTTATACCTAAATATAAGATTACGGAATTCTTCTACGTCCACTGCCGTTATGCCAACTTCAGATCGTTAAAGAAGGTTTATTAACTTAAATATTTTAAACTAATGAGTTGAAGCATATCGATATCGATCGCTAAATGAATATATACAAGAAAATCGATTTTATACCTAAATAAAGGATTACGGAATTCACTCAAATATACTGAAGTTATGCCGTTATGGCTTTATTTAAACTTCAGTAAGATAAAGAAGGTTAATTAACCTAAATATGCTAAACCAGTTATTTGAAGATTTTCGATATCGATTGCTAAATATGCAAATCCAAAAAAATCGACTACATACCTAAATATAAGATTACGGAATTCTTCTGCGTGCACTGCAGTTATGAAAGTTAAAGAAGGTTTATTAACTTAAATATGTTAAACTAATGAGCTAAAGCATTTAGATATCGATTACTAAATGTGTATATACAAGAAAATCGATTTTATACCTAAATATAAGATTACGTAATTCTTCTAAATGCACTGCCGTTATGGCTTTATATTAACTTCAGTTCGTTAAAGAAGGTTAATTAACTTAAATATGTTAAACCAGTTATTTGAAGCATTTCGATATCGACTGCTAAATGAGTAAACACAAGAAAATCGACTTTACACCTAAATATAAAATTATAACATTAAGGAATTCTTCTTAATGCACTGCCGTTATACCGTTAAGGCTTTATGTAGACTTCAGTAAGCTAAAATATGTTTATTAACTTAATATGTTAAACTAATGATTTGAAGCATTTCGATATCGATGGCTAAATGTGTATGTAAAAGAAAATCGAATTCATACCTAAATATAAGATTACGTAATTCTTCCAAATGCACTGCCGTTATGGCGCCATGGCTTTATGTTAACTTCAGGCGTTAAAGAAGCTTTATTAACTTAAATATGTTAAACTAATGATATGAAGCATTTCGATATCGATTGCTAAATGTGTATATACAAGAAAATCGAATTCATACCTAAATATAAGATTACGTAATTCTTCTAAATGCACTGCCGTTATGGCTTTATATTAACTTCAGTTCGTTAAAGAAGGTTAATTAACTTAAATATGTTAAACCAGTTATTTGAAGCATTTCGATATCGACTGCTAAATGAGTAAATACAAGAAAATCGACTTTACACCTAAATATAAAATTATAACATTACGGAATTCTTCTTAATGCACTGCAGTTATACCGTTAAGGCTTTATGTAGACTTCAGTAAGCTAATATATGTTTATTAACTTAATATGTTAAACTAATGATTTGAAGCATTTCGATATCGATAGCTAAATGTGTATGTAAAAGAAAATCGAATTCATACCTAAATATAAGATTACGTAATTCTTCCAAATGCACTGCCGTTATAGCCTTATATCAACTTCATTACGTTAAAGAAGGTTAATTAACTTAAATATGTTAAACCAATGATTTGAAGCATTTCGATATCGCTTGCCAAATATGTATATACAAGAAAATCGAATTCATACCTAAATATAAGACTACGGAATTCTTCCAAATGTACTGTCGTTATGCCGCCATGGCTCTTTATCAACTTCAATACGTTAAAGAAGGTTAATTAACTTAAATATGTTAAACTAATGATTTGAAGCATTTCGATATCGATTGCTAAATGTGTATATACAAGAAAATCGAATTTATACCTAAATATAAAATTAAAAAAATACGGAATTCTTCTTAATGCACTGCCGTTATACCGTTAAGGCTTTATGTAGACTTCAGTAAGCTAAAAAATGTTTATTAACTTAATATGTTAAACTAATGATTCGAAGCATTTCGATATCGATAGCTTAATATGTATATACAAGAAAATCGACTTTGTACCTAAATATAAGATTACGGAATTTTTCCAAATGTGCTGTTGTTATGCCGCCATGGCTTTATATCAACTTCAATACGTTAAGGAAGGTTAATTAACTTAAATATGTTAAACTAGTGATTTGAAGCATTTCGATATCGATTGCTAAATCTGTATGTACAACAAAATCGACTTTATACCTAAATATAAGATAACAAAATTCATATAAATATACTGCCGTTATGCCGTTATGGCTTTATGTAAGCTTCAGTAAGATAAAGAAGGTTAATTAACTTAAATATGCTAAACCAGTTATTTGAATCATTTCGATATCGATTGCAAAATGTGTATGTACAAGAAAATCTACTTTATACCTAAATATAAGATTACGGAATTCTTCCGAATGTCCTGTCATTATGCCGCCATGGCTTTGTATCAACTTCAATACGTTAAAGAAGGTTAATTATTTTGAATATGTTAAACTAATGGTTTGAAGCATTTCGATATCGATTGCTAAATGTGTATATACAAGAAAATCGAATTTATACCTAAATATAAAATTAAAAAAATACGGAATTCTTCTAAATGCACTGCCGTTATACCGTTAAGGCTTTAAGTAGACTTCAGTAAGCTAAAAAATATTTATTAACTTAATATGTTAAACTAATGATTTGAAGCATTTCGATATCGATAGCTAAATGTGTATGTAAAAGAAAATCGAATTCATACCTAAATATAAGACTACGGAATTCTTCCAAACGCACTGCCGTTAAGCCGTTATGGCTTTATATTAACTTCAGTTCGTTAAAGAAGGTTGATTAACTTAAATATGTTAAACCAGTTATTTGAAGCATTTCGATATCGATTGCTTAATGCATATGTACAAGAAAATCGACTTTATACCTAAATATAAGACTACGGAATTCTTCCAAATGTACTGTCGTTATGCCGCCATGGCTCTTTATCAACTTCAATACGTTAAAGAAGGTTAATTAACTTAAATATGTTAAACTAATGATTTGAAGCATTTCGATATCGATTGCTAAATGCGTATGTACAAGAAAATCGAATTTATACCTAAACATAAAATTAAAACATTACGGGGTTCTTCTAAATGCACTGCCGTTATACCGTTAAGGCTTTATGTAGACTTCAGTAAGCTAAAAAATGTTTATTAACTTAATATGTTAAACTAATGATTTGAAGCATTTCGATATCGCTTGCTAAATGTGTACATACAAGAAAATCAAATTTATTCCTAAATATAAGATAACGGAATTCTTCTAAATGCACTGCCGTTATGCCGTTAAGGCTTTATGTAGACTTCAGTAAGACAGAGAGGGTTAATTAACTTGAATATGTTAAACTAATGATTTGAAGCATTTCGATATCGATTGCTAAATATGTAAATACAAGAAAACCGACTTTATACCTAAATATAAGAATACGGAATTCTTCTAAATGCACTGCAGTTATACCGCTAAGGCTTTATGAAGACTTCAGTGCACTAAAGAAGGTTTATTAACTTAAATATGTTAAACTAATGATTTGAAGCATTTCGATATCGATTGCTAAATGTGTATAGACAAGAAAATCGACTTTATACCTAAATATAAGATTACGGAATTCTTCCAAATATACTGTCATTATGCCGCCAAGGCTTTGTACCAACTTCAATACGTTAAAGAAGGCTAATTATTTTAAATATGTTAAACTAATGGTTTGAAGCATTTTAATATAGCTTGCTAAATGAATATATACAAGAAAATCGACTTTATACCTAAATATAAGATTACGGAATTCTTCCAAATGTACTGTCATTATGCCGCCAAGGCTTTGTACCAACTTCAATACGTTAAAGAAGGTTTATTAACTTTAATATGTTAAACTAATGATTTGAAGCATTTCGATATCGATTGCTAAATGTGTATATACAAGAAAATCGACTTTATACCTAAATATAAGATTACGGAATTCTTCCAAATGCACTGCCGTTATGGCTTTAAATAAACTTCAATACGTTAAAGAAGGTTAATTAACTTAAATATGTTAAACTAATGATTTGAAGCATTTCGATATAGCTTGCCAAATATGTATATACAAGAAAATCGAATTTGTACCTAAATATAAGATAGCGGAATTCTTCTAAATGCAGTGCTGTTATACCGTTAAGGCTTTATGTAGACTTCAGTGCGTTAAAGAAGGTTTATTAACTTAAATATGTTAAACTAATGACTTGAAGCATTTCGATATCGATTTCTAAATGTGTATATAAAAGAAAATCGACTTTATACCTAAATATAAGATTACGGAATTCTTCCAAATGTACTGTCGTTATGCCGCCATGGCTTTGTATAAACTGCAGTTCGTTAAAGAAGTTTTATTAACTTAGATATGTTAAACCAGTTATTTGAAGCATTTCGATATCGACTGCTAAATATGTAAATACAAGAAAATCGACTTTATACCTAAATATAAAATTATAACATTATGGAATTCTTCTAAATGCACTGCCGTTATACCGTTAATGCTTTATGTAGACTTCAGTAAGCTAAAAAATATTTATTAACTTAACATGTTAAACATATGATTTGAAGCATTTCGATATCGATAGCTAAATATGTATATACAAGAAAATCGACTTTATACCTAAATATAAGGTTATGGAATTCTTCTGCGTGCACTGCAGTTATGAAAGTTAAAGAAGGTTTATTAACTTAAATATGTTAAACTAATGAACTGAAGTATTTCGATATCGATTGCTAAATGTGTATATACAAGAAAATCGATTTTATACCTTAATAAAAGATTACGGAAATTACCCAAATATACTGCCGTTATGCCGTTATGGCTTCTGTAAGGAAGGTTAATTATTTAAATATGATAAGCTAATGGTTTGAAGCATTTCGATATCGATGGCTAAATATGTAAATACAAGAAAATCGACTTTATACCTAAATATAAAATTATAACATTATGGAATTCTTCTAAATGCACTGCCGTTATGCCATTAGGGCCTTATGTAGACTTTAGTGCGCTAAAGAAGGTTTATTAACTTAAATATTTTAAACTAATGATTT
>CM050324.1:2913041-2935041 GCA_027475135.1 Bactrocera correcta | reverse complement strand
TTCTGCATGCACTGTCGTTATGCCGCCATGGCTTTATATCACCTTCATTACGTTAAAGAAGGTTAACGAACTTAAATATGTTAAACGAATGATTTGAGGCATTTCGATATCGATAGCTAAATAAGTATATACAAGAAAATCGACTTTTTACCTATATATAAAATTATAACATTACGGAATTCTTCTAAATGCACTGCCGTTTTACCGTTAAGGCTTTATGTAAACTTCAGTATGCTAAAAAATGTTTATTGACTTAATATGTTAAACTAATGATTTGAAGCATTTCGATATCGATAGCTAAATGTGTATATACAAGAAAATCGACTTTATACCTAATATAAGATTACGGAATTCTTCTAAATGCACTGTCGTTATGCCGCCATAGCTTTATATCAACTTCAATACGTTAAAGAAGGTTAACTAACTTAAATATGTTAAACTAATGATTTGAAGCATTTCGATACCGCTTGCTAAATGTGTATATAAAAGAAAATCGAATTTATACCTAAACATAAGATTACGGAATTCTTCTAAATGCACTGTCGTTATGCCGCCATGGCTTTATATCAACTTCAATACGTTAAAGAAGGTTAACTAATTTAAATATGTTAAACTAATGATTTGAAGCATTTTGATATCGCTTGCTAAATGTGTATGTAAAAGAAAATCGAATTTATACCTAAACATAAGATTACGGAATTCTTCTAAATGCACTGTCGTTATGCCGCCATGGCTTTATATCACCCTCATTACGTTAAAGAAGGTCAACTAACTTAAATATGTTAAACGAATGATTTGAAGCATTTCGATATCGATAGCTAAATCTGTATATACAAGAAAATCGACTTTATACCTAATATAAGATTACGGAATTCTTCTAAATGCACTGTCGTTATGCCGCCATAGCTTTATATCAACTTCAATACGTTAAAGAAGGTTAACTAACTTAAATATGTTAAACTAATGATTTGAAGCATTTCGATACCGCTTGCTAAATGTGTATGTAAAAGAAAATCGAATTTATACCTAAACATAAGATTACGGAATTCTTCTAAATGCACTGCCGTTATGCCGCCATGGCTTTATATCAACTTCAATACGTTAAAGAAGGTTAACTAACTTAAATATGTTAAACTAATGATTTGAAGCATTTCGATATCGATAGCTAAATGTGTATATAAAAGAAAATCGACTTTATACCTAAATATAAGATTACGGAATTCTTCTAAATGCCCTGCCGTTATGCCGCCATGGCTTTAAGCCAACTTCCGTTCGTTAAAGAAGGTTTATTAACTTAAATATGTTAAACTAATGATTTGAAGCATTTCGATATCGATAGCTAAAAGCGTATATACAAGAAAATCGGCTTTATACCTAAATATAAGATTACGGAATTCTTCTAAATGCACTGCCGTTATACCGCTAAGGCTTTATGTAGACTACAGTATGCTAAAAATGTTTATTAACTTAATATGTTAAACTAATGATTTGAAGCATTTCGATATCGATTGCTAAATGTGTATATACAAGAAAATCAACTTTATACATAAATAAAAGACTACGGAATTCTTCCAAATGTATTGTCGTTGTGCTACCATGGCTTTACATCAACTTCAATATTAACTTCTATACTCATTTAGCAAGCGATATCGAAATGCTTCAAATCATTAGTTTAACATATTTAAGTTAGTTAACCTTCTTTAACGTATTGAAGTTGATATAAAGCCATAACGACAGTACATTTGGAAGTATTCCGTAATCTTATGTTTAGGTATAAATTCGATTTTCTTCTAAATACACATTTACCAAGCGATATCGAAATGGTTCAACTCATTAGTTTAACATATTTACGTTAATAAACCCTCTTTAACGATCTGAAGTTTGCATATAGCCATGACGGCATAACGGCAGTGCATCTAGAAGAATTCCGTAATCTTATATTTAGGTATAAAGTCGATTTTCTTGTATATACGCATTTAGCTATCGATATCGAAATGCTTCAAATCATTAGTTTAACATATTTAAAATAATTAACCTTCTTTAACGTACTGAAATTTATATAAAGCCATAACGGCATAACGGCAGTGTATTTCGAAGAATTCCGTAATCTTATATTTAGATATAAAGCCGAATTTGTTGTATATATGCATTTAGCAATCGATATTGAAATTCTTCAAATCATTAGTTTAACATATTTAAAATAATTAAACTTCTTTAACGTAATGAAGGTGATATAAAGCCATGGAGGCCTAACGACTGTGCATTTAGAAGAATTCCGTAATCTTATATTTAGGTATAAATTCGATTTTGTTGTATATACGCATTTAGCAATCGATATCGAAATGCTTCAAATAACTGGTTTAGCATATTTAGGTTAATAAACCTTCTTTATCTTACTGAAGTTTACATAAAGCCATAACGGCATAACGGCAGTATATTTGGGTGAATTCCGTAAGCTTTTATTTAGGTATAAAATCGATTTCCTTGTACATACACATTTAGCAATCGATATTGAATTGCTTCAAATCATTAGTTTAACATATTTAAGTTAATTAACCTTCTTCACCGTAATGAAGGTTATATAAAGCCATGTCGGCATAACGACAGTGCATGTAGAAGAATTCCGTAATCTTATATTTAGGTATATAGTCGATTTTCTTGTATTTACACATTTAGCAATCGATATCGAAAATCTTCAAATCATTAATTTAACATATTTAACTTAATTAACCTTCTTTAACGTAATGAAGGTGATATAAAGCCATGGCGACATAACGACAGTGCATTTAGAAAAATTCCGCAATCTTATCTTTAGGTATAAGTTCGATTTTGTTGTATATAGGCATTTAGCAATATCGAAATGCTTCATATAACTGGTTTAGCATATTTAGGTTAATTAACCTTCTTTATCTTACTGAAGTTTACATAAAGCCATAACGGCATAACGGCAGTATGTTTGAGAGAATTCCGTAATCTTTTATTTAGGCATAAAATCGATTTTCTTGTACATACACATTTAGCAATCAATATCGAAATGCTTCAAATCATTAGTTTAGCATATTTAAGTAAATTTAATTTCTTTAACGTACTGAAATTTATATAAAGCCATAACGGCATAACGGCAGTGTATTTCGAAGAATTCCGTAATCTTATATTTAGATATAAAGCCGAATTTGTTGTACATACGCATTTAGCATTCGATATCGAAATTCTTCAAATCATTAGTTTAACATATTTAAAATAATTAACCTACTTTAACGTAATGAAGGTGATATAAAGCCATGGCGGCCTAACAATAGTGCATTTAGAAGAATTCCGTAATCTTATATTTAGGTATAAATTCGATTTTGTTGTATATACGCATTTAGCAATCGATATCGAAATGCTTCAAATAACTGGTTTAGCATATTTAGGTTAATAAACCTTCTTTATCTTACTGAAGTTTACATAAAGCCATAACGGCATAACGGCAGTATATTTGAGTGAATTCCGTAAGCTTTTATTTAGGTATAAAATCGGTTTCCTTGTACATACACATTTAGCAATCGATATTGAATTGCTTCAAATCATTAGTTTAACATATTTAAGTTAATTAACCTTCTTCACCGTAATGAAGGTTATATAAAACCATGTCGGCATAACGACAGTGCATGTAGAAGAATTCCGTAATCTTATATTTAGGTATATAGTCGATTTTCTTGTATTTACACATTTAGCAATCGATATCGAAAATCTTCAAATCATTAATTTAACATATTTAACTTAATTAACCTTCTTTAACGTAATGAAGGTGATATAAAGCCATGGCGACATAACGACAGTGCATTTAGAAAAATTCCGCAATCTTATCTTTAGGTATAAGTTCGATTTTGTTGTATATAGGCATTTAGCAATATCGAAATGCTTAATATAACTGGTTTAGCATATTTAGGTTAATTAACCTTCTTTATCTTACTGAAGTTTACATAAAGCCATAACGGCATAACGGCAGTATGTTTGAGAGAATTCCGTAATCTTTTATTTAGGCATAAAATCGATTTTCTTGTACATACACATTTAGCAATCAATATCGAAATGCTTCAAATCATTAGTTTAGCATATTTAAGTAAATTTAATTTCTTTAACGTACTGAAATTTATATAAAGCCATAACGGCATAACGGCAGTGTATTTCGAAGAATTCCGTAATCTTATATTTAGATATAAAGCCGAATTTGTTGTACATACGCATTTAGCAATCGATATCGAAATTCTTCAAATCATTAGTTTAACATATTTAAAATAATTAACCTACTTTAACGTAATGAAGGTGATATAAAGCCATGGCGGCCTAACAATAGTGCATTTAGAAGAATTCCGTAATCTTATATTTAGGTATAAATTCGATTTTGTTGTATATACGCATTTAGCAATCGAAATCGAAATGCTTCAAATAACTGGTTTAGCATATTTAGGTTAATTAACCTTCTTTATCTTACTGAAGTCTACATAAAGCCATAACGGCATAACGGCAGTATATTTAGGTGAATTCCGTAAGCTTTTATTTAGGTATAAAATCGATTTTCTTGTACATACACATTTAGCAATCGATATCGAAATGCTCAAATCATTAGTTTAACATATTTGAGTAAACTAACCTTCTTTAACGTACTGAAATTTATATAAAACCATAACAGCATAGCGGCAGTGCATTTAGAAGAATTACGTTATCTTATATTTAGGTATAAAGTCGATTTTCTTGTATTTACACATTTAACAATCGATATCGACATGCTTTAAATCATTAGTTTAACATATTTAAGTTAATAAACCTTCTTTAACGCACTGAAGTCTTCATAAAGCCTTAACGAAATAACTGCAGTGCATTTAGAAGAATTCCGTAATCTTATATTTAGGTATAAAGTCGATTTTGTTGTATATACTCATTTAGCAATCGATATCGAAATTCTTCAAATCATTAGTTTAACATATTTAAAATAATTAACCTTCTTTAACGTAATGAAGGTGATGTAAAGCCATGGCGGTATAACGGCAGTGCATTTAGAAGAAATACGTTATCTTATATTTAGGTATAAAGTCGATTTTCTTGTATATACGCATTTAGCAATCGATATCGACATGCTTTAAATCATTAGTTTAACATATTTAAGTTAATAAACCTTCTTTAACGCACTGAAGTCTTCATAAAGCCTTAACGAAATAACTGCAGTGCATTTAGAAGAATTCCGTAATCTTATATTTAGGTATAAAGTCGATTTTGTTGTATATACTCATTAAGCAATCGATATCGAAATGCTTCAAATCATTAGTTTAATATATTTAAGTTAATAAAGTTTCTTTAACGCACTGAAGTTAACCTTAAGCCATGGCGGCATAACGGCAGTGCATGTAGAAGAATTCCGTAATCTTATATTTAAGTACAAAGTCGATTTTATTGTATATAAACATTTAGCAATCGGTATCAAAATGCTTCAAATCATTAGTTTACTATATTTAAGTTAATTAAACATCTTTATTTTACTGAAGTCTACAAAAGCCTTAACGGCATAACGGCAGTGCCTTTAGAAGAATTACCTAATCTTATATTTAGGTATAAAGTCGATTTTCGTGTATATACTCATTTAGCAATCGATATCGAAACGCTTCATATCATTAGTTTAACATATTTAAGTTAATTAACCTTCCTTAACGTATTGAAGTTGATATAAAGCCATAACGACAGTACATGTGGAAGAATTCCGTAATCTTATAGTTAGGTATAAAGTCGATTTTCTTGTATATACACATTTTGCAATCGATATCGAAATGCTTCAAATAACTGGTTTAGCATATTTAAGTTAATTAACCTTCTTTATCTTACTGAAGTTTACATAAAGCCATAACGGCGGTGCATTTGGAAGAATTCCGTAATCTTATAATTAGGTATAAAGTAAATATATACACATTTAGCAATCGATATCGATATGCTTCAAATCATTAGTTTAACATATTTAAGTTAATTATCCTTCTTTTTCTTACTGAAGTTTACATAAAGCCATAACGGTATAACGGCAGTGCATTTAGAAGAATTCCGTAATCTTATATCTAGGAGTAAAGTCGATTTTGTTGTATATACACATTTAGCAATAGATATCGAGATGGTTCAACTCATTAGTTTAACATATTTAAGTTAATAAACCTTCTTTAACGCACTGAAGTCTACATAAAGCCTTAACGGTATAACGGCAGTGCATTTAGAAGAATTCCGTAATGTTATAATTTTTTATTTAGGTATAAAGTCGATTTTCTTGTATTTACACATTTAGCAGTCGATATCGAAATGCTTCAAATAACTGGTTTGGCATATTTAGGCTAATTAACCTTCTTTATCTTACTGAAGTTTACATAAAACCATAACGGCATAACGGCAGTATATTTGGACGAATTCCGTAACCTTTTATTTAGGTATAAAATCGATTTTCTTGTACATACACATTTAGAAATCGAAATCGAAATGCTCAAATCATTAGTTTAACCTATTTGAGTAAACTAACCTTCTTTAACGTACTGAAATTTATATAACGCCATAACAGCATAGCGGGAGTGCATTTAGAAGAATTACGTTATCTTATATTTAGGTATAAAGTCGATTTTGTTGTATATACGCATATAGCAATCGATATCGACATGCTTCAAATCATTAGTTTAACATATTTAAGTTAATAAACCTTATTTAACGCACTGAAGTCTTCATAAAGCCTTAACGGTATAACTGCAGTGCATTTAGAAGAATTCCGTAATCTTATATTTAAGTATAAAGTCGATTTTATTGTATACACACATTTAGCAATCGATATCGAAATGCTTCAAATCATTCGTTTACTATATTCAAGTTAATTAAACATCTTTATTTTACTGAAGTCTACAAAAGCCTTAACGGAATAACGGCAGTGCATTTAGAAGAATTCCGTAGTCTTATATTTAGGTATAAAATCGATTTTCTTGTACATACACATTTAGCAATCGATATCGAAATGCTTCAAATCATTAGTTTAGCATAGTTAAGTAAATTGAACTTCTTTAACGTACTGAAATTTAAATTTATTTAGCAATCGATTTTGAAATGCTTCCAATTATTAGTGTAACATATTTAAGTTAATTAACCCTCTCTATCTTACTGAAGTCAACATAAAGCCTTAACGGCATAACGACAGTTTAGAAGAATTCCGTTATCTTTTATTTAGGTATAAAGTCGATTTTCTTGTATATATACATATAGCAATCCATATCGAAATGCTTCAAATCATTAGTTTAACATATTTAAGTTAATTAACCGTCTTTAACGTATTGAAGTTAATATAAAGCCATGGCGGCATAACGGCGGTGCCTTTAGAAGAATTCCGTAATTTTATATTTAGGTATAAAGTCGATTTTCTTGTATATACACTTTTAGCAATCGATAACGAAATGGTTCACGTCATTCGTTTAACATATTTAAGTTAATAAACCTTCTTTAACGCACTTCATAAAGCCTTAACGGTATAACTGCAGTGCATTTAGAAGAATTCCGTAATCTTATATTTAGATATAAAGTCGATTTTCTTGTATATACATATTTAGCAATCGATATCGAAATGCTTCAAATCATTAGTTTAACATATTTAAGTTAATAAACCTTCTTTAACGCACTGACGTCTTCATAAAGCCTTAACGGTATAACTGCAGTGCATTTAGAAGAATTCCGTATTCTTATATTTAGGTATAAAGTCGATTTTCTTGTATTTACATATTTAGCAATCGATATCGAAATGCTTCAAATCATTAGTTTAACATATTCAAGTTAATTAACCCTCTCTGTCTTACTGAAGTCTACATAAAGCCTAAAGGGCATAACGGCAGTGCATTTAGAAGAATTCCGTTATCTTATATTTAGGTAAAAAATTCGATTGTGTTGTATATACGCATTTAGCAATCGATATCGAAATGCTTCCAATAACCGGTTTAGCATATTAAGGTTAATTTACCTTCTTTATCTTACTGAAGTTTACATAAAGCCATAACGGTATAACGGCAGTGCATTTGGATGAATTCCGTAATCTTATATTAAGGTAAAAAGTCGATTTTGTTGTATATACGCATTTAGCAATCGATATCGAATGCTTCGTCTCATAAGTTTAACATATTTAAGTTAATAAACCGTCTTTAACGATCTGAAGTTGGCATATAGCCATGGCGGCATAACGGCAGTGCATGTAGAAGAATTCCGTAATCTCATATTTAGGTATAAAGTCGATTTTGTTGTACATACAAATTTAGCAATCGATATCGAAATGCTTCAACTCATTAGTTTAACATATTTAAGTTAATTAACCTTCTTTAACGTAATGAAGGTGATATAAAGCCATGGCTGCATAAAGACAGTGCATGTAGAAGAATTTCGTAATCTTATATTTAGGTATATAGTCGATTTTCTTATATTTACACATTTAGCAATCGATATCGATAATCTTCAAATCATTAGTTTAAAATATTTAAGTTAATTAACCTTCTTTAACGTAATGAAGATGATATGAAGCCAGGGCGGCATAACGACAGTGCATTTAGAAGAATTCCCTAATCTTATATTTAGGTATAAAGTCGATTTTGTTGTACATACAAATTTAGCAATCGATATCGAAATGCTTCAAATCATTAGTTTAACATATTTAAGTTAATTAACCTTCTTTAACGTAATGAAGGTGATATAAAGCCATGGCTGCATAACGACAGTGCATGTAGAAGAATTACGAAATCTTATATTTAGGTATAAAGTCAATTTTCTTGTATATACACATTTAGCAATCGATATCGAAAATCTTCAAATCATTAGTTTAAAATATTTAAGTTAATTAACCTTCTTTAACGTAATGAAGATGATATGAAGCCAGGGCGGCATAACGACAGTGCATTTAGAAGAATTCCCTAATCTTATATTTAGGTATAAAGTTGATTTTGTTGTATATACGCATTTAGCAATCGGTATCGAAATGCTTAAAATCATTAGTTTAACATATTTAAGTAAATTAACCTTCTTTAACGTATTGAAGTTGATATTAAGCCATGGCGGCATAACGACAGTACATTTGGAAGAATTGCGTAATCTTTTTTGGGTATAAATTCGATTTTCTCTTATATACACATTTAGCAAGCGATATCGAAATGCTTCAAATCATTAGTTTAACATATTTAAGTTAATTAAGCTTCTTTAACGTATTGAAGTTGATATAAGGCCATGGCGGCATAACGTTAGTACATTTGGAAGAATTCCGTAGTCTTATATTTAGGTATAAAATCGATTTTCTTGTATATACAAATTTAGCAATCGATATCGAAATGCTTCAAATCATAAGTTTAACATATTTAAGTTAATTAATCCTCTTTATCTTACTGAAGTCTACAGAGGCCATAACGTCATAACGGCAGTATATATTTGGGTGAATTATGTAATCTTTTACTTAGGTATAAAATCGATTTTCTTGTACATACACATTTAGCAATCGATATCGAAATGCTTTAAATCATTAGTTTAGCATATTTAAGTAAATTAAGCTTCTTTAACGTACTGAAATTTATATTTATTTAGCAATCGATTTTGAAATGCTTCCAATTATTAGTGTAACATATTTAAGTTAATTAACCTTCGTTATCTTACTGAAGTCTACATAAAGCCTTAACGGCATAACGACAGTGCATTTAGAAGAATTTCGTTATCTTATATTTAGGTATAACGTCGATTTTCTTGTATTAATACATATAGCAATCGATATCGAAATGCTTCAAATCATTAGTTTAACATATTTAAGATAATTAACCTTCTTTAACGTATTGAAGTTAACATAAAGCCATGGCGGCATAACGGCAGTGCATTTAGAAGAATTCCGTAATTTTATATTTAGGTATAAAGTCGATTTTCTTGTATATACACTTTAAGCAATCGATAACGAAGTGCTTCAAATCATTAGTTTAACATATTTAAGTTAATTAACCTTCTTCACCGTAATGAAGGTTATATAAAGCCATGTCGGCATAACGACAGTGCATGTAGAAGAATTCCGTAATCTTATATTTAGGTATATAGTCGATTTTCTTGTATTTACACATTTAGCAATCGATATCGAAAATCTTCAAATCATTAATTTAACATATTTAACTTAATTAACCTTCTTTAACGTAATGAAGGTGATATAAAGCCATGGCGACATAACGACAGTGCATTTAGAAAAATTCCGCAATCTTATCTTTAGGTATAAGTTCGATTTTGTTGTATATAGGCATTTAGCAATATCGAAATGCTTCATATAACTGGTTTAGCATATTTAGGTTAATTAACCTTCTTTATCTTACTGAAGTTTACATAAAGCCATAACGGCATAACGGCAGTATGTTTGAGAGAATTCCGTAATCTTTTATTTAGGCATAAAATCGATTTTCTTGTACATACACATTTAGCAATCAATATCGAAATGCTTCAAATCATTAGTTTAGCATATTTAAGTAAATTTAATTTCTTTAACGTACTGAAATTTATATAAAGCCATAACGGCATAACGGCAGTGTATTTCGAAGAATTCCGTAATCTTATATTTAGATATAAAGCCGAATTTGTTGTACATACGCATTTAGCATTCGATATCGAAATTCTTCAAATCATTAGTTTAACATATTTAAAATAATAAACCTACTTTAACGTAATGAAGGTGATATAAAGCCATGGCGGCCTAACAATAGTGCATTTAGAAGAATTCCGTAATCTTATATTTAGGTATAAATTCGATTTTGTTGTATATACGCATTTAGCAATCGATATCGAAATGCTTCAAATAACTGGTTTAGCATATTTAGGTTAATAAACCTTCTTTATCTTACTGAAGTTTACATAAAGCCATAACGGCATAACGGCAGTATATTTGAGTGAATTCCGTAAGCTTTTATTTAGGTATAAAATCGGTTTCCTTGTACATACACATTTAGCAATCGATATTGAATTGCTTCAAATCATTAGTTTAACATATTTAAGTTAATTAACCTTCTTCACCGTAATGAAGGTTATATAAAGCCATGTCGGCATAACGACAGTGCATGTAGAAGAATTCCGTAATCTTATATTTAGGTATATAGTCGATTTTCTTGTATTTACACATTTAGCAATCGATATCGAAAATCTTCAAATCATTAATTTAACATATTTAACTTAATTAACCTTCTTTAACGTAATGAAGGTGATATAAAGCCATGGCGACATAACGACAGTGCATTTAGAAAAATTCCGCAATCTTATCTTTAGGTATAAGTTCGATTTTGTTGTATATAGGCATTTAGCAATATCGAAATGCTTAATATAACTGGTTTAGCATATTTAGGTTAATTAACCTTCTTTATCTTACTGAAGTTTACATAAAGCCATAACGGCATAACGGCAGTATGTTTGAGAGAATTCCGTAATCTTTTATTTAGGCATAAAATCGATTTTCTTGTACATACACATTTAGCAATCAATATCGAAATGCTTCAAATCATTAGTTTAGCATATTTAAGTAAATTTAATTTCTTTAACGTACTGAAATTTATATAAAGCCATAACGGCATAACGGCAGTGTATTTCGAAGAATTCCGTAATCTTATATTTAGATATAAAGCCGAATTTGTTGTACATACGCATTTAGCAATCGATATCGAAATTCTTCAAATCATTAGTTTAACATATTTAAAATAATTAACCTACTTTAACGTAATGAAGGTGATATAAAGCCATGGCGGCCTAACAATAGTGCATTTAGAAGAATTCCGTAATCTTATATTTAGGTATAAATTCGATTTTGTTGTATATACGCATTTAGCAATCGAAATCGAAATGCTTCAAATAACTGGTTTAGCATATTTAGGTTAATTAACCTTCTTTATCTTACTGAAGTCTACATAAAGCCATAACGGCATAACGGCAGTATATTTAGGTGAATTCCGTAAGCTTTTATTTAGGTATAAAATCGATTTTCTTGTACATACACATTTAGCAATCGATATCGAAATGCTCAAATCATTAGTTTAACATATTTGAGTAAACTAACCTTCTTTAACGTACTGAAATTTATATAAAACCATAACAGCATAGCGGCAGTGCATTTAGAAGAATTACGTTATCTTATATTTAGGTATAAAGTCGATTTTCTTGTATTTACACATTTAGCAATCGATATCGACATGCTTTAAATCATTAGTTTAACATATTTAAGTTAATAAACCTTCTTTAACGCACTGAAGTCTTCATAAAGCCTTAACGAAATAACTGCAGTGCATTTAGAAGAATTCCGTAATCTTATATTTAGGTATAAAGCCGATTTTGTTGTATATACTCATTTAGCAATCGATATCGAAATTCTTCAAATCATTAGTTTAACATATTTAAAATAATTAACCTTCTTTAACGTAATGAAGGTGATGTAAAGCCATGGCGGTATAACGGCAGTGCATTTAGAAGAATTACGTTATCTTATATTTAGGTATAAAGTCGATTTTCTTGTATATACGCATTTAGCAATCGATATCGACATGCTTTAAATCATTAGTTTAACATATTTAAGTTAATAAACCTTCTTTAACGCACTGAAGTCTTCATAAAGCCTTAACGAAATAACTGCAGTGCATTTAGAAGAATTCCGTAATCTTATATTTAGGTATAAAGTCGATTTTGTTGTATATACTCATTTAGCAATCGATATCGAAATGCTTCAAATCATTAGTTTAATATATTTAAGTTAATAAAGTTTCTTTAACGCACTGAAGTTAACCTTAAGCCATGGCGGCATAACGGCAGTGCATGTAGAAGAATTCCGTAATCTTATATTTAAGTACAAAGTCGATTTTATTGTATATAAACATTTAGCAATCGGTATCAAAATGCTTCAAATCATTAGTTTACTATATTTAAGTTAATTAAACATCTTTATTTTACTGAAGTCTACAAAAGCCTTAACGGCATAACGGCAGTGCCTTTAGAAGAATTACCTAATCTTATATTTAGGTATAAAGTCGATTTTCGTGTATATACTCATTTAGCAATCGATATCGAAACGCTTCATATCATTAGTTTAACATATTTAAGTTAATTAACCTTCCTTAACGTATTGAAGTTGATATAAAGCCATAAAGACAGTACATGTGGAAGAATTCCGTAATCTTATAGTTAGGTATAAAGTCGATTTTCTTGTATATACACATTTTGCAATCGATATCGAAATGCTTCAAATAACTGGTTTAGCATATTTAAGTTAATTAACCTTCTTTATCTTACTGAAGTTTACATAAAGCCATAACGGCGGTGCATTTGGAAGAATTCCGTAATCTTATAATTAGGTATAAAGTAAATATATACACATTTAGCAATCGATATCAAATATGCTTCAAATCATTAGTTTAACATATTTAATTTAAATTTAAATCCTTCTTTTTCTTACTGAAGTTTACATAAAGCCATAACGGTATAACGGCAGTGCATTTAGAAGAATTCCGTAATTTTTATATTTAGGATAAAGTCGATTTTCTTGTATATACACATTTAGCAATCGATATCAAAGATGGTTCAACTCATTAGTTTAACATATTTAAGTTAATAAACCTTCTTTAACGCACTGAAGTCTACATAAAGCCTTAACGGTATAACGGCAGTGCATTTAGAAGAATTCCGTAATTTTTTTTTATTTAGGTATAAAGTCGATTTTCTTGTATTTACACATTTAGAAAGTCGATATCGAAATGCTTCAAATCATTGGTTTGGCATATTTAAGTTAATTAACCTTCTTTATCTTACTGAAGTTTACAAAAAAGCCTTAACGGTATAACTGCAGTATTTTTGGGAAACGAATTCCGTAATCTTTTATTTAGGTAAAAAAGTCGATTTTCTTGTATATACACATTTAGCAATCAAATATCGAAATGTTTCAAATCATTAGTTTAACCTATTTGAGTTAACTAACCTTCTTTAACGTACTGAAGTTTATAAAGCCATAACGGCAAAAGCGGCAGTGCATTTAGAAGAATTCCGTTATCTTATATTTAGGTATAAAGTCGATTTTGTTGTATATACGCATTTAGCAATCGATATCAAACATGCTTCAAATCATTAGTTTAACATATTTAAGTTAATTAACCTTCTTTAACTTACTGAAGTCTTCATAAAGCCTTAACGGTATAACTGCAGTGCATTTAGAAGAATTCCGTAATCTTATTTTTAAAGGAAATAAAGTCGATTTTGTTGTATATACGCATTTAGCAATCGATATCGAAATGCTTCCAATCATCGTTTACATATTCAAGTTAATTAAACATCTTTATTTTACTGAAGTCTACAAAAGCCTTAACGGAATAACGGCAGTGCATTTAGAAGAATTCCGAAATTCTTATATTTAGGTATAAAGTCGATTTTGTTGTATTTACATATTTAGCAATCGATATCGAAATGCTTCAACTCATTAGTTTAACATATTTAAGTTAATTAACCCTCTTTCTTACTGAAGTTATATAAAGCCAAAGGGCATAACGGCAGTGCATTTAGAAGAATTCCGTTATCTTATATTTAGGAAATAAATTTCGATTGTGTTGTATATACGCATTTAGCAATCGATATCGAAATGCTTCCAATAAGGTTTAAAGCATTTTTAAGGGTTAATTTAGCTTTTTTAAATTTTAAACTGAAGTTTATATAAAGCCATGGCGGTATAACGGCAGTGCATTTAAAATGAATTCCGTAATCTTATATTTAGGAAATAAAGTCGATTTTGTTGTATATACGCATTTAGCAATCGATATCGAAATGCTTCACTCATTAGTTTAACATATTTAAGTTAATAAACCTTCTTTAACGATCTGAATTTGGGATAAAAAGCCATGGCGGCATAACGGCAGTGCATGTAGAAGAATTCCGTAATCTTATATTTAGGTATAAAGTCGATTTTGTTGTACATACAAATTTAGCAATCGATATCGAAATGCTTAAAACTCATTAGTTTAACATATTTAAGTTAATTAACCTTCTTTAACGTAATGAAGGTGATATAAAGCCATGGCTGCAAAAACGACAGTGCATGTAGAAGAATTTCGTAATCTTATATTTAGGTAAAATAGTCGATTTTCTTGTATTTACACATTTAGCAATCGATATCGAAATCTTCAAATCATTAGTTTAAAATATTTAATTTAAATTTAAAACCTTCTTTAACGTAATGAAGATGATATAAAGCCAGGGCGGCATAACGACAGTGCATTTAGAAGAATTCCCTAATCTTATATTTAGGTATAAAGTCGATTTTGTTGTACATACAAATTTAGCAATCGATATCGAAATGCTTCAAATCATTAGTTTAACATATTTAAGTTAATTAACCTTCTTTAACGTAATGAAGGTGATATAAAGCCATGGCTGCATAACGACAGTGCATGTAGAAGAATTACGAAATCTTATATTTAGGTATAAAGTCAATTTTCTTGTATATACACATTTAGCAATCGATATCGAAATGCTTCAAATCATTAGTTTAAAATATTTAAGTTAATTAACCTTCTTTAACGTAATGAAGATGATATGAAGCCAGGGCGGCATAACGACAGTGCATTTAGAAGAATTCCCTAATCTTATATTTAGGTATAAAGTTGATTTTGTTGTATATACGCATTTAGCAATCGGTATCGAAATGCTTAAAATCATTAGTTTAACATATTTAAGTAAATTAACCTTCTTTAACGTATTGAAGTTGATATTAAGCCATGGCGGCATAACGACAGTACATTTGGAAGAATTGCGTAATCTTTTTTGGGTATAAATTCGATTTTCTCTTATATACACATTTAGCAAGCGATATCGAAATGCTTCAAATCATTAGTTTAACATATTTAAGTTAATTAAGCTTCTTTAACGTATTGAAGTTGATATAAGGCCATGGCGGCATAACGTTAGTACATTTGGAAGAATTCCGTAGTCTTATATTTAGGTATAAAATCGATTTTCTTGTATATACAAATTTAGCAATCGATATCGAAATGCTTCAAATCATAAGTTTAACATATTTAAGTTAATTAATCCTCTTTATCTTACTGAAGTCTACAGAGGCCATAACGTCATAACGGCAGTATATATTTGGGTGAATTATGTAATCTTTTACTTAGGTATAAAATCGATTTTCTTGTACATACACATTTTGCAATCGATATCGAAATGCTTTAAATCATTAGTTTAGCATATTTAAGTAAATTAAGCTTCTTTAACGTACTGAAATTTATATTTATTTAGCAATCGATTTTGAAATGCTTCCAATTATTAGTGTAACATATTTAAGTTAATTAACCTTCGTTATCTTACTGAAGTCTACATAAAGCCTTAACGGCATAACGACAGTGCATTTAGAAGAATTTCGTTATCTTATATTTAGGTATAACGTCGATTTTCTTGTATTAATACATATAGCAATCGATATCGAAATGCTTCAAATCATTAGTTTAACATATTTAAGATAATTAACCTTCTTTAACGTATTGAAGTTAACATAAAGCCATGGCGGCATAACGGCAGTGCATTTAGAAGAATTCCGTAATTTTATATTTAGGTATAAAGTCGATTTTCTTGTATATACACTTTAAGCAATCGATAACGAAGTGCTTCAAATCATTAGTTTAACATATTTAAGTTAATTAACCTTCTTAATATTACTGAAGTTTACATAAAGCCATAGCGGTATAACGGCAGTGCACTTGGAAAAATTCCGTAAACTTATAATTAGGTAAAGAGTCGATTTTCTTGTATATACACATTTAGCTATCGATATCGAAATGCTTCAAATCATTAGTTTAACATATTTAAGTTAAAAAAGCTTTTTAGAAGAACTCCGTTAGCTTATACTAAGGTATAAAATCGATTTTCTTGTATATACACATTTAGCAATCGATACCGAAATGCTTCAAATCGTTAGTTTGACATATTTAAGTTAATTAACCTTCTTTAACGTATTGATGTTGACATAAAGCCATGGCGGCATAACGGCAGTGCATTTAGAAGAATTCCGTTATTTTATATTTAGGTATAAAGTCGATTTTGTTGTATATATACATATAGCAATCGATATCGAAATGCTTCAAACCATTAGTTTAACATATTTAAGTTAATTAACCTTTTTAAACGTATTGAAGTTGATATGAAGCCATGGCGGCATAACGGCAGTTCATTTAGAAGAATTCCGTAATCTTATATTTAGGTATAAAGTCGATTTTGTTGTATAAATATACGCATTTTGCAATCGATATCGAAATGCTTCAAGTCAATAGTTTAACATATTTAAGTTAATTAACCTCCTTTAACTAACGGAAGTTGGCATAAAGCCATGGCTACATAACGGCAGTATGTTAGGCTGAATTCCGTAATCTTTTAGTTAGGTATAAAATCGATTTTCTTGTACATGCACATTTAGCAATCAATATCGAAATGCTTCAAATCATTAGTTTAGCATATTTAAGTAAATTAACCTTCTTTAACGTACTGAAATTTATATAAAGCCATAACGGCATAACGGCAGTGTATTTCGAAGAATTCCGTAATACTATATTTAGATATAAAGCCGAATTTTTTGTATATACGCATTTAGCAATCGATATCGAAATGCTTCAAATCATTAGTTTAACATATTTAAAATAATTAACCTTCTTTAACGCAATGAAGGTGATATAAAGCCATGGCGGTATAACGGCAGTGCATTTAGAAGAATTACGTTATCTTATATTTATGTATAAAGTCGATTTTCTTGTATATACGCATTTAGCAATCGATATCGACATGCTTCAAATCATTAGTTTAACATATTTAAGTTAATAAAGCTTCTTTAACGCACTGAAGTTAACATAAAGCCATGGCGGCATAACGACAGTGCATGTAGAAGAATTCCGTAATCTTATATTTAAGTATAAAGTCGATTTTATTGTATATACACATTTATCAATCGATATCGAAATGCTTCAAATCGTTAGTTTAATATATATTTAAGTTAATAACGCTTCTTTAACGCACCGAAGTTAACATAAAGCCATGGCGGCATAACGGCAGTGCATGTAGAAGAATTCCGTAATCTTATATTTAAGTATAAAGTCGATTTTATTGTATATACACATTTAGCAATCGATATCGTAATGCTTCAAATCATTAGTTTACTATATTTGATTTAGTTAAACTTCTTTATTTTACTGAAGTCTACAAAAGCCTTAACGGCATAACGGCAGTGCATTTAGAAGAATACCGTAATCTTATATTTAGGTATAAAGTCGATTTTCTTTTACATACACATTTAGCAATCGATATCGAAATGCTTCAAATCATTAGTTTAATATATTAAAGTCAATAAAGCTTCTTTAACGCACTGAAGTTAACATAAAGCCTTAACGGTATAACTGCAGTGCATTTAGAAGAATTCCGTATTCTTATAGTTAGATATAAAGCAATTTTCTTGTATTTACAGAGTTAGCAATCGATATCAAAATGCTTCAAATCATTAGTTTAACATATTCAAGTTAATTAACCCTCTCTGTCTTACTGAAGTCTACATAAAGCCTTAACGGCATAACGGCAGTGCATTTGAAGAGTTCCGTTATCTTATATTTAGGTATAAATTTGATTTTGTTGTATAAATATACACATTTAGCAATCGATAACGAAATGCTTCAAATCATTAGTTTTACATATTTAAGTTAATTAACCTTCTTTATCTTACTGAAGTTCACATTAAGCCATAACGGTATAACGGCAGTGCATTTAGAAGAATTCCGTTATCTTACATTTAGGTATAAAGTCGATTTTCTAGTATATACACATTTAGCTATCGATATCGAAATGCTTCAAATCATTAGTTTAACATATTAAGTTAATAAATGTTTTTTAGCTTACAGAAGTCTACATAAAGCCATAACGGTATAACGGCAGTGCATTTAGAAGAACTCCGTAATGGTATAATTTTATATTTAGGTATAAAGTCGATTTTCTTGTATTTACACATTTAGCAATCGATATCTAAATGTTCAAATAACTGGTTTAGCATATTTAAGTTAATTAAACTTCTTTTCCGTAATGAAGGTGATATAAAGAAATGGCGGCATAACGACAGTGCATTTAGAAGAATTCCGTAATCTTATATTTAGGTATAAAGTCGATTTTCTTGTATATACACATTTAGCTATCGATATCGAAATGCTTCAAATCATTAGTTTAACATATTTATGTTAATAAACCTTCTTTAACGATCTGAAGTTGGCATATAGCCATGGCGGCATAACGGCAGTGCATGTAGAAGAATTCCGTATCCTTATATTTAGTTATAAAGTCGATTTTCTTGTATATACACATTTAGCTATCGATATCGAAATGCTTCATATCATTAGTTTAACATATTAAGTTAATAAACGCTTTTTAGCTTACTGAAGTCTACGTAAAGCCTTAACGGTATAACGGCAGTGCATTTAGAAGAATTCGGTAATGTTATAATTTTTTATTTAGGTATAAATATATTATATTAGGTATAAAATTTAACAATCGATATCGAAATGCTTCAAATCAATAGTTTAACATATTAAAGTTAGTTAACCTTCTTTAACGAATTGAAGTTATATAAAGCCATGGCGGCATAACGACAGTAGATTTGGAAGAATTCCGCAGTCTTATATTTAGGTATAAAGTCAATTTTCTTGTATATAAACATTTAACAATCGATATCGAAATGCTTCAAATCATTAGTTTAACATATTTAAGTTAATCAGTCTTCTTTAACGTATTGAAGTTGATATAAAGCCATGGCGGCTTAACGGCAGTACATTTGGAAGAACTCCGTAGTCTTATATTTATGTAAAAAGTCGATTTTCTTGTATATACATATTTAGCGATCGATATCGAGATGCCTCAACTCATTAGTTTAACATATTTATGTTAATAAACCTTCTTTAACGATCTGAAGTTGGCATATAGCCATGGCGGCATAACGACAGTGCATTTAGAAGAATTCCGTAATATTATATTTAGGTATAAAGTCGATTTTGTTGTATATACACATTTAGCTATCGATATCGAAATGCTTCAAATCATTAGTTTAACATATTTAAGTTAGTTAACCTTCTTTAACGTAATGAAGGTGATATAAAGCCATAACGGCATAACGGCAAAGCATTTAGAAGAAATACGTAATCTTATATTTAGGTATAATGTCGATTTTTTTGTATTTACACATTTAGCAAAATATATCGAAATGCTTCAAATAACTGGTTTAGCATATTTAAGTTAATTAACCTTCTTTATCTTACTGAAGTTTACATAAAGCCATAACGGCATAACGGTAGTATATTTATATGAATTCCGTTATCTTATATTTAGGTATAAAGTCGATTTTGTTGTACATACACATTTAGCAATCGATATCGAAAATCTGCAAATCATTAGTTTAACATATTTAAGTTAATTAACCTTCTTTAACGTAATGAAGGTGATATAAAGCCATGGCGGCATAACGACAGTGCATTTAGAAGAATTCCGTAATCTTATATTTAGGTATAAAGTCGATTTTGTTGTATATACGCATTTAGCAATCGACATCGAAATGCTTTAAATCATTAGTTTAACATATTTAAGATAATTAACCCTCTTTATCTTACTGAACTCTACAAAAGCTTTAACGGCATAACGGCAGTGCATTTGGAAGAGTTCCGTAATCTTATATTTAGGTATTAAGTCGATTTTCTTGTATATACGCATTTGGCAATCGACATCGAAATGCTTTAAATCATAAGTTTAACATATTTAAGATAATTAACCCTCTTTATCTTACTGAACTCTACAAAAGATTTAACGGCATAACGGCAGTGCATTTGGAAGAATTCCCTAGTCTTATAGTTAGGAATAAAGTCGATTTTCTTGTATATACACATTTAGCAATCGATATCGAAATGCTTTAAATCATTAGTTTAACATATTTAAGTAAATTAATCCTCTTTATCTTACAGAAGTCTACGAAAGCCTTAACGGCATAACGGCAGTGGATTTGGAAGATTTCCGTAATCTTATATTTAGGTATTAAGTCGATTTTGTTGTATATACGCATTTAGCAATCGACATCGAAATGCTTCAAATCATTAGTTTAACATATTTAAGATAATTAACCCTCTTTATCTTACTGAAGTCTACAAAAGCCTTAACGGCATAACGGCAGTGCATTTGGAAGAGTTCCGTAATCTTATATTTAGTTATTAAGTCGATTTTCTTGTATATACGCATTTAGCAATCGACATCGAAATGCTTTAAATCATTAGTTTAACTTATTAAAGTTAATTAACCATCTTTAACGTAATGAAGGTGATATAAAGCCATGGCGGCATAACGACAGTGCATGTAGAAGAATTCCGTAATCTTATATTTAGGTTTAAAGTCGATATTCTTGTATAAATGCATTTAGCAATCGATATCGAAATGCTTCAAATAACTGGGTTAGCATATTTAGGTTAATTAGCCTTCTTTATCTTACCGAAGTTTACATAAAGCCATAACGGCAGTATATTTGGGTGAATTCTGTAATCTTTTATTTAGGTATAAAATCGATTTTCTTGTACATACACATTTAGCAATCGATATCGAAATGCTTCAAATCATGAGTTTAACATATTTAAGCTAATTAACCCTCTTTATCTCACTAGAGTCTACAAAAGCCTTAACGGCGTAACGACAGTGCATTCGGAAGAATTCCGTTATCTTATATTTAGGTATAAAGTCGATTTTTTTGTATATACACATTTAGCAAGCGATATCGAAATGCATCTAATCATTAGTTTAACATATTTAAGTTAATAAACCTTCTTTAACGTATTGAAGTTGATATAAAGCCATGGCGGAATAACGACAGTATATTTGCAAGAATTCCGTAATCTTATGTTTAGGTATAAATTCGATTTTCTTGTATATACACATTTAGCAATCGATA
>CM050324.1:2884902-2900902 GCA_027475135.1 Bactrocera correcta | reverse complement strand
ATTTTCTAGTATATACACATTATGCTATCGATATCAAAATGCTTCAAATCATTACTTTAACATATTAAGTTAATAAACGCTTTTTAGCTTACAGAAGTCTACAAACGGCTTAACGGCATAACGGCAAAGCCTTTGGAAGAATTCCGTAATGCTATAATTTTATATTTAGGTATAAAGTCGATTTTGTTGTACTTACACATTTAGCAATCGATATCGAAATGCATCAAATAACTGGTTTAGCATATTTAAGTTAATTAACCTTCTTTATCTTACTGAAGTTTACATAAAGCAATAGCGGCATAACGGGAGTATATTTATATGAATTCCGTTATCTTATATTTAGGTATAAAGTCGATTTTTTTGTACATACACATTTAGCAATCGATATCGAAATGCTTCAAATTATTAGTTTAACATATTTAAGTTAGTTAAACTTCTTTACCGTAATGAAGGTGATATAAAGCCGTGGCGGAATAACGACAGTGCATTTAGAAGAATTCCGTAATCTTATATTTAGGTATAAAGTCGATTTTGTTGAAATGCTTCAAATAATTAGTTTAACATATTTAAGTTAATTAACCTTCTTTATCTTACTGAAGTTTACATAAAGCCAAAACGGTATAACGGCAGTGCATTTGGAAGAATTACGTAATCTTATATTTAGGTAAAACGTCGATTTTCTTTTATCTACACATTTAGCTATCGATATCGAAATGCTTCAAATCATTCGTTTAACATATTTAAGTTAATTAACCTTCTTTAACGTATTGAAGTTGATATAAAGCCATGGCGACATAACGGCAGTGCATTTAGAAGAATTCCGTTATCTTATATTTAGGTATAAAGCCGATTTTCTTGTATATACTCATTAAGCAATCGATACCGAAATGCTTCAAATCATTAGTTTAACATATTTAAGTTAAGAAACCTTCTTTAACGCACTGAAGTCTACATAAAGCCTTAACGGTATAACTGCAGTGCATTTAGAAGAATTCCGTAATCCTATATTAAGTTATAAAGTCGATTTTGCTTCAAATCATTATTTAGTTAACATATGTAGGTTAATAAACCTTCTTTAACGAACGGAAGTTGGCATAAAGCCATGGCGGCATAACGACAGTACATTTGGAAGAATTCCGTAGTCTTATATTTATGTATAAAGTCGATTTTCTTGTAGTTATATACACATTTAGCTATCGATATCGAAATGCTTCAAATCATTAGTTTAACATATTAAGTTAATGCTTTTTAGCTTACTGAAGTCTACATAAAGCCTAAACAGTATAACGGCAGTGCATTTAGAAGATATCCGTAATGTTATAATTTTATATTTAGGTATAAAGTCGATTTTCTTGTATTTACACATTTAGCAATATATATCGAAATGCTTCAAATAACTGCTTTAGCATATTTAAGTTAATTAACCTTCTTTATCTTAATGAAGTTTACATAAAGCCTTAACGGCAATGAATTCAAATAACTGGTTTAGCATATTTTATATTTAGGCATAAAGTCGATTTTCTTGTATATACACATTTAGCTATCGATATCGAAATGCTTCATATCATTAGTTTAACACATTAAGTTAATAAACGCTTTTAAGCTTACTGAAGTCTACATAAAGCCTTAACAGTATAACGGCAGTGCATTTAGGAGAAATCCGTAATGTCATAATTTTATATTTAGGTATAAAGTCGATTTTCTTGTATTTACACATTTAGCAATATATATCGAAATGCTTCAAAAAACTGGTTTAGCATATTTAAGTTAATTAACCTTCTTTATCTTATTGAAGTTTACATAAAGCCATAACGGCATAACGGCAGTATATTTATAAGAATTCCGTTATCTTATATTTAGGTGTAAAGTCGATTTTGTTGTACATACGCATTTAGCAATCGATATCGAAATGCTTCAAATCATTAGTTTAACATATTAAAGTAATTAACCTTCTTTAACGTAATGAAGGTGATATTAAGCCATGGCGGCATAACGACAGTGCAGGTAGAAGAGTTCCGTAATCTTATATTTAGGTATATAGTCGATTTTCTTGTATTTTTACATTTAGCAATCGATATCGAAAATCTTCAAATCATTAGTTTAACATATTTAAGTTAGTTAACTTTCCTTAACGTAATGAAGGTGATATAAAGCCATGGCGGCATAACGACAGTGCATTTAGAAGAATTCCGTTATCTTATATTTAGGTATAAAATCGATTTTGTTGTATATTCGCATTTAGCAATCGATATCGAAATGCTTCAAAGCATTAGTTTAACATATTTAAGTTAATTAACCTTCTTTAACGTATTGAAGTTGATATAAAGCCATGGCGGCATAACGACAATACATTTGGAAGAATTCCGCAGTCTTATTTTTAGGTTTAAAGTCAATTTTCTTGTATATAAACATTTAGCAATCGATAACAAAATGCTTCAAATCATTAGTTTAACATATCTAATTTAATTAACCTTCTTTAACGATCTGAAGTTGGCATATAGCCGTGGCGGCATAACGGCAGTGCATGTAGAAGAATTCCGTAATCTTATATTTAGGTATAAAGTCGATTTTCTTGTATATACACATTTAGCTATCGATATGGAAATGCTTCAAATCATTCGTTTAACATATTTATGTTAATAAACCTTCTTTAACGATCTGAAGTTGGCATATAGCCATGGCGGCATAACGGCAGTGCATGTAGAAGAATTCCGTTATCTTATATTTAGGTATAAAGTCGATTTTCTTGTATATACACATTTAGCTATCGACATCGAAATGCTTCATATCATTATTTTAACATATTTAAGTTAGCTAACCTTCTTTAAGGTATTGAAGTTGATATAAAGCCATGGCGGCATAACGACAGTACATTTGGAAGAATTCCGTAATCTTATATTTAGGTATAAAGTCGATTTTCTTGTATATACACACTTAGCTATCGATATCGAAATGCTTCAAATCATTAGTTTTACATATTTAAGTTAATTAACCTTCTTAAACGTATTGTAGTTGATATAAAGCCATGGCGGCATAATGATAGTACATTTGGAAGAATTCCGTAGGTTTATATTTATGTAAAAAGTCGATTTTCTTGTATATACACACTTAGCGATCGATGTCGAGATGCTTCAACTCATTAGTTTAACATATTTATGTTAATAAACCTTCTTTAACGATCTGAAGTTGGCATATATCCATGGCGGCATAACGGCAGTGCTTTTAGAAGAATTCCGTTATCTTATATTTAGGTATAAAGTCGATTTTCTAGTATATACACGTTAAGCTATCGATATCAAAATGATTCAAATCATTACTTTAACATATTAAGCTAATAAACGCTTTCTAGCTTACAGAAGTCTACAAACGGCTTAACGGCATAACGGCAAAGCATTTAGAAGAATTCCGTAATGTTATAATTTTATATTTAGGTATAAAGTCGATTTTCTTGTATTTACACATTTAGCAATCGATATCGAAATGCTGCAAAAAACTGGTTTAGCATATTTAAGTTAATTAACCTTCTTTATCTTATTGAAGTTTACATAAAGCCATAACGGCAGTATATTTATAAGAATTCCGTTATCTTATATTTAGGTGTAAAGTCGATTTTGTTGTACATACGCATTTAGCAATCGATATCGAAATGCTTCAAATCATTAGTTTAACATATTAAAGTAATTAACCTTCTTTAACGTAATGAAGGTGATATTAAGCCATGGCGGCATAACGACAGTGCAGGTAGAAGAGTTCCGTAATCTTATATTTAGGTATATAGTCGATTTTGTTGTACATACACATTTAGCAATCGATATCGAAATGCTTCAAATCATTAGTTTAACATATTTAAGTTAGTTAACCTTCTTTACCGTAATGAAGGTGATATAAAGCCATGGCGGCATAACGACAGTGCATTTAGAAGAATTCCGTAATCTTATATTTAGGTATAAAGTCGATTTTGTTGAAATGCTTCAAATCATTAGTTTAACATATTTAAGTTAATTAACCTTCTTTAACGTATTGAAGTTGATATAACGCCATGGCGGAATATAGTAGATTTGGAAGAATTCCGTAATCTTATATTTAGGTATAAAGTCGATTTTCTTGTATATACACATTAAGCAATCGATATCGAAATGCTTCAAATCATTAGTTTAACATATTTAAGTTAATTAACCTTCTTTATCTTACTGAAGTTTACATAAAGCCAAAACGGTATAACGGCAGTGCATTTGGAAGAATTACGTAATCTTATATTTAGGTAAAACGTCGATTTTCTTTTATCTACACATTTAGCTATCGATATCGAAATGCTTCAAATCATTCGTTTAACATATTTAAGTTAATTAACCTTCTTTAACGTATTGAAGTTGATATAAAGCCATGGCGACATAACGGCAGTGCATTTAGAAGAATTCCGTAATCTTATATTTAGGTATAAAGCCGATTTTCTTGTATATACTCATTTAGCAATCGATACCGAAATGCTTCAAATCATTAGTTTAACATATTTAAGTTAATAAACCTTCTTTAACGCACTGAAGTCTACATAAAGCCTTAACGGTATAACTGCAGTGCATTTAGAAGAATTCCGTAATCTTATATTAAGGTATAAAGTCGATTTTGCTTCAAATCATTATTTAGTTAACATATGTAAGTTAATAAACCTTCTTTAACGAACGGAAGTTGGCATAAAGCCATGGCGGAATAACGAAAATACATTTGGAAGAATTCCGAAATCTTATATTTAGGTATAAAGTCGATTTTCTTGTATTTACACTTTTAAGCAATCGATATGGGAAATCTTCAAATCATTGTTTAACATTTTTAAATTTTAATTAAAACCTTCTTTAACGAAAAAAAAGGGTTGATATAAAGCCATGGGGGCATAAGGGCAGTGAATTTAGAAGAATTCCGTAATCTTATATTTAGGTATAAAGTCGATTTTGTTGTATATCCCAATTTAGCAATCGATATCGAAATTTTTTAAATCATTAGTTTAACATATTTAAGTTAAGAACCTTCTTTAACGTATTGAATTTTATATAAAGCCATGGCGGCATAACGACAGTACATTTTGAAGAATTCCGAAAACTTATATTTAGGTATAAAGTCGATTTTGTTGTATATACACTTTTAAACTATCGATATCGAAATGCTTCAACTCATTAGTTTAACATATTAAGTTAATAAACCCTTTTTAGCTTACAGAAGTCTAATAAAGCCTTAACGGTATAACGGCAGTGCATTTAGAAGAATTCCGTAATGTTATAATTTTATGTTTAGGTATAAAGTCGATTTTCTTGTATTTCCCAATTTAGCAACGATATCGAAATGTTTTAATCATTAGTTTAACATTTTTAAAGTTAATAAACCTTCTTTAACGATCTGAAGTTGGCATATATCCATGGCGGCCTAACGGCAGTGCATTTAGAAGAATTCCGTTATCTTATATTAAGGTATAAAGTCGATTTTCTAGTATATACACATTTAGCAATCGATACCGAAATGCTTCAAATCATTAGTTTAACATATTTAAGCTAATAAACCTTCTTTAACGCACTGAAGTCTACATAAAGCCTTAACGGTATAACTGCAGTGCATTTAGAAGAATTCCGTAATCTTATATTAAGGTATAAAGTCGATTTTGCTTCAAATCATTATTTAGTTAACATATGTAAGTTAATAAACCTTCTTTAACGAACGGAAGTTGGCATAAAGCCATGGCGGAATAACGACAATACATTTGGAAGAATTCCGTAATCTTATATTTAGGTATAAAGTCGATTTTCTTGTATATACACATTAAGCAATCGATATCGAAATGCTTCAAATCATTCGTTTAACATATTTAAATTAATTAACCTTCTTTAACGTATTGAAGTTGATATAAAGCCATGGCGACATAACGGCAGTGCATTTAGAAGAATTCCGTAATCTTATATTTAGGTATAAAGTCGATTTTGCTGTATATACATATTTAGCAATCGATATCGAGATGCTTTAACTCATTAGTTTAACATATTTAAGTTAATAAACCTTCTTTAACGAACTAAAGTTGGCATAAAGCTATGGTGGCATAACGTCAGTGCATGTAGAAGAATTCCGTTATCTTATATTTAGGTATAAAACCGATTTTCTTGTATATACACATTTAGCTATCGATATCGAAATGCTTCAACTCATTAGTTTAACATATTAAGTTAATAAACCCTTTTTAGCTTACAGAAGTCTACATAAAGCCTTAACGGTATAACGGCAGTGCATTTAGAAGAATTCCGTAATGTTATAATTTTATATTTAGGTATAAAGTCGATTTTCTTGTATTTACGCATTTAGCAATCGATATCGAGATACTTCAACTCATTAGTTTAACATATTTATGTTAATAAACCTTCTTTAACGATCTGAAGTTGGCATATATCCATGGCGGCCTAACGGCAGTGCATTTAGAAGAATTCCAATATCTTATATTAAGGTATAAAGTCGATTTTCTAGTATATACACATTTAGCAATCGATACCGAAATGCTTCAAATCATTAGTTTAACATATTTAAGTTAATAAACCTTCTTTAACGCACTGAAGTCTACATAAAGCCTTAACGGTATAACTGCAGTGCATTTAGAAGAATTCCGTAATCTTATATTAAGGTATAAAGTCGATTTTGCTTCAAATCATTATTTAGTTAACATATGTACGTTAATAAACCTTCTTTAACGAACGGAAGTTGGCATAAAGCCATGGCGGAATAACGACAATACATTTGGAAGTATTCCGTAATCTTATATTTAGGTATAAAGTCGATTTTCTTGTATATACACATTAAGCAATCGATATCGAAATGCTTCAAATCATTAGTTTAACATATTTAAGTTAATAAACCTTCTTTAACGCACTGAAGTCTACATAAAGCCTTAACGGTATAACTGCAGTGCATTTAGAAGAATTCCGTAATCTTATATTAAGGTATAAAGTCGATTTTGCTTCAAATCATTATTTAGTTAACATATGTAAGTTAATAAACCTACTTTAACGAACGGAATTTGGCATAAAGCCATGGCGGAATAACGACAATACATTTGGAAGAATTCCGTAATCTTATATTTAGGTATAAAGTCGATTTTCTTGTATATACATATTTAGCAAGCGATATCGAAATGCTTTAAGTCATTAGTTTAACATATTTAAGTTAATTAACCTTCTTTAACGTATTGAAGTTGATATAAAGCCATGGCGGCATAACGGCAGTGCATTTAGAAGAATTCCGTAATCTTATATTTAGGTATAAAGCCGATTTTCTTGTATATACTCATTTAGCAATCGATACCGAAATGCTTCAAATCATAAGTTTAACATATTTAAGTTAAAAAACCTTCTTTAACGCACTGAAGTCTACATAAAGCCTTAACGGTATAACTGCAGTGCATTTAGAAGAATTCCATAATCTTATATTAAGGTATAAAGTCGATTTTGCTTCAAATCATTATTTAGTTAACATATGTAAATTAATAAACCTTCTTTAACGAACGGAAGTTGGCATAAAGCCATGGCGGAATAACGACAATACATTTGGAAGAATTCCGTAATCTTATATTTAGGTATAAAGTCGATTTTCTTGTATATACACATTAAGCAATCGATATCGAAATGCTTCAAATCATTCGTTTAACATATTTAAGTTAATTAAACTTCTTTAACGTATTGAAGTTGATATAAAGCCATGGCGACATAACGGCAGTGCATTTAGAAGAATTCCGTAATCTTATATTTAGGTATAAAGTCGATTTTGCTGTATATACATATTTAGCAATCGATATCGAGATGCTTTAACTCATTAGTTTAACATATTTAAGTTAATAAACCTTCTTTAACGATCTGAAGTTGGCATATATCCATGGCGGCCTAACGGCAGTGCATGTAGAAGAATTCCGTTATCTCATATTTAGGTATAAAACCGATTTTCTTGTATATACACATTTAACTATCGATATCGAAATGCTTCAACTCATTAGTTTAACATATTAAGTTAATAAACCCTTTTTAGCTTACAGAAGTCTACATAAAGCCTTAACGGTATAACGGCAGTGCATTTAGAAGAATTCCGTAATGTTATAATTTTATGTTTAGGTATAAAGTCGATTTTCTTGTATTTACACATTTAGCAATCGATATCGAGATGCTTCAACTCATTAGTTTAACATACTTATGTTAATAAACCTTCTTTAACGATCTGAAGTTGGCATATATCCATGGCGGCCTAACGGCAGTGCATTTAGAAGAATTCCGTTATCTTATATTAAGGTATAAAGTCGATTTTCTAGTATATACACATTTAGCTGTCGATATCGAAATGCTTCAAATCATTAGTTTAACATAGTTAAGTTAATAAACCTTCTTTAACGCACTGAAGTCTACATAAAGCCTTAACGGTATAACTGCAGTGTATTTAGAAGAATTCCGTAATCTTATATTTAGGTATAAAGTCGATTTTCTTGTATTTACATATTTAGCAATCGATATCGAAATGCTTCAAATCATTATTTAGTTAACATATGTAAGTTAATAAACCTTCTTTAACGATCTGAAGTTGGCATATAGCCATGGCGGCATAACGGCAGTGCATTTAGAAGAATTCCGTAATCTTATATTTAGGTATAAAGTCGATTTTCTTGTATATACACATTTAGCTATCGATATCGAAATGCTTCATATCATTGGTTTAACATATTAAGTTAATAAACGCTTTTTAGCTTACTGAAGTCTACAAACGGCTTAACGGCAAAGCATTTAGAAGAATTACGTAATCTTATATTTAAGTATTAAGTAGATTTTCTTGTATTTACACATTTAGCATTTAAAAGAATTCCGTAATCTTATATTTAGGTATAAAGTCGATTTTGTTGTAAATACGCATTTAGTAATCGATATCGAAATGTTTCAAATAACTGGTTAAGCATATTTCAGTTAATTAACCTTCTTTATCTTACTGAAGTGTACAGTATATTTATATGAATTCCGTTATCTTATAATTAGTTATAAAGTCGATTTTGTTGTATATACGCATTTAGCAATCGATATCGAAATGCTTTAAATCATTACTTTAACATATTTAAGTTAATTAACCTTCTTTAACGTACTGAAGTTGATATAAAGCCAGGGCGGCATAACGACAGTACATTTGTAAGAATTCCGCAGTCTTATATTTAGGTATAAAGTCAATTTTCTTGTATATAAACATTTAGCAATCGATATCGAAATGCTTCAAATAACTGGTTTAAAATATTTAAGTTAATAAACCTTCTTTAACGAACTGAAGTTGGCTTAAGGCCATGGCGGCCTAACGGCAGTGCATTTAGAAGAATTCCGTAATCTCATATTTAGGTATAAAGTCGATTTTCTTGTATATACACATTTAGCTATCGATATCGAAATGCTTCAAATCATTAGTTTAACATATTTAAGCTAATAAACCTTCTTTAACGCACTGAAGTCTACATAAAGCCTTAACGGTATAACTGCAGTGCATTTAGAAGAATTCCGTAATCTTATATTAAGGTATAAAGTCGATTTTGCTTCAAATCATTATTTAGTTAACATATGTAAGTTAATAAACCTTCTTTAACGAACGGAAGTTGGCATAAAGCCATGGCGGAATAACGACAATACATTTGGAAGAATTCCGTAATCTTATATTTAGGTATAAAGTCGATTTTCTTGTATATACACATTAAGCAATCGATATCGAAATGCTTCAAATCATTCGTTTAACATATTTAAATTAATTAACCTTCTTTAACGTATTGAAGTTGATATAAAGCCATGGCGACATAACGGCAGTGCATTTAGAAGAATTCCGTAATCTTATATTTAGGTATAAAGTCGATTTTGCTGTATATACATATTTAGCAATCGATATCGAGATGCTTTAACTCATTAGTTTAACATATTTAAGTTAATAAACCTTCTTTAACGAACTAAAGTTGGCATAAAGCTATGGTGGCATAACGTCAGTGCATGTAGAAGAATTCCGTTATCTTATATTTAGGTATAAAACCGATTTTCTTGTATATACACATTTAGCTATCGATATCGAAATGCTTCAACTCATTAGTTTAACATATTAAGTTAATAAACCCTTTTTAGCTTACAGAAGTCTACATAAAGCCTTAACGGTATAACGGCAGTGCATTTAGAAGAATTCCGTAATGTTATAATTTTATATTTAGGTATAAAGTCGATTTTCTTGTATTTACGCATTTAGCAATCGATATCGAGATACTTCAACTCATTAGTTTAACATATTTATGTTAATAAACCTTCTTTAACGATCTGAAGTTGGCATATATCCATGGCGGCCTAACGGCAGTGCATTTAGAAGAATTCCAATATCTTATATTAAGGTATAAAGTCGATTTTCTAGTATATACACATTTAGCAATCGATACCGAAATGCTTCAAATCATTAGTTTAACATATTTAAGTTAATAAACCTTCTTTAACGCACTGAAGTCTACATAAAGCCTTAACGGTATAACTGCAGTGCATTTAGAAGAATTCCGTAATCTTATATTAAGGTATAAAGTCGATTTTGCTTCAAATCATTATTTAGTTAACATATGTACGTTAATAAACCTTCTTTAACGAACGGAAGTTGGCATAAAGCCATGGCGGAATAACGACAATACATTTGGAAGTATTCCGTAATCTTATATTTAGGTATAAAGTCGATTTTCTTGTATATACACATTAAGCAATCGATATCGAAATGCTTCAAATCATTAGTTTAACATATTTAAGTTAATAAACCTTCTTTAACGCACTGAAGTCTACATAAAGCCTTAACGGTATAACTGCAGTGCATTTAGAAGAATTCCGTAATCTTATATTAAGGTATAAAGTCGATTTTGCTTCAAATCATTATTTAGTTAACATATGTAAGTTAATAAACCTACTTTAACGAACGGAATTTGGCATAAAGCCATGGCGGAATAACGACAATACATTTGGAAGAATTCCGTAATCTTATATTTAGGTATAAAGTCGATTTTCTTGTATATACATATTTAGCAAGCGATATCGAAATGCTTTAAGTCATTAGTTTAACATATTTAAGTTAATTAACCTTCTTTAACGTATTGAAGTTGATATAAAGCCATGGCGGCATAACGGCAGTGCATTTAGAAGAATTCCGTAATCTTATATTTAGGTATAAAGCCGATTTTCTTGTATATACTCATTTAGCAATCGATACCGAAATGCTTCAAATCATAAGTTTAACATATTTAAGTTAAAAAACCTTCTTTAACGCACTGAAGTCTACATAAAGCCTTAACGGTATAACTGCAGTGCATTTAGAAGAATTCCGTAATCTTATATTAAGGTATAAAGTCGATTTTGCTTCAAATCATTATTTAGTTAACATATGTAAATTAATAAACCTTCTTTAACGAACGGAAGTTGGCATAAAGCCATGGCGGAATAACGACAATACATTTGGAAGAATTCCGTAATCTTATATTTAGGTATAAAGTCGATTTTCTTGTATATACACATTAAGCAATCGATATCGAAATGCTTCAAATCATTCGTTTAACATATTTAAGTTAATTAAACTTCTTTAACGTATTGAAGTTGATATAAAGCCATGGCGACATAACGGCAGTGCATTTAGAAGAATTCCGTAATCTTATATTTAGGTATAAAGTCGATTTTGCTGTATATACATATTTAGCAATCGATATCGAGATGCTTTAACTCATTAGTTTAACATATTTAAGTTAATAAACCTTCTTTAACGATCTGAAGTTGGCATATATCCATGGCGGCCTAACGGCAGTGCATGTAGAAGAATTCCGTTATCTCATATTTAGGTATAAAACCGATTTTCTTGTATATACACATTTAACTATCGATATCGAAATGCTTCAACTCATTAGTTTAACATATTAAGTTAATAAACCCTTTTTAGCTTACAGAAGTCTACATAAAGCCTTAACGGTATAACGGCAGTGCATTTAGAAGAATTCCGTAATGTTATAATTTTATGTTTAGGTATAAAGTCGATTTTCTTGTATTTACACATTTAGCAATCGATATCGAGATGCTTCAACTCATTAGTTTAACATACTTATGTTAATAAACCTTCTTTAACGATCTGAAGTTGGCATATATCCATGGCGGCCTAACGGCAGTGCATTTAGAAGAATTCCGTTATCTTATATTAAGGTATAAAGTCGATTTTCTAGTATATACACATTTAGCTGTCGATATCGAAATGCTTCAAATCATTAGTTTAACATAGTTAAGTTAATAAACCTTCTTTAACGCACTGAAGTCTACATAAAGCCTTAACGGTATAACTGCAGTGTATTTAGAAGAATTCCGTAATCTTATATTTAGGTATAAAGTCGATTTTCTTGTATTTACATATTTAGCAATCGATATCGAAATGCTTCAAATCATTATTTAGTTAACATATGTAAGTTAATAAACCTTCTTTAACGATCTGAAGTTGGCATATAGCCATGGCGGCATAACGGCAGTGCATTTAGAAGAATTCCGTAATCTTATATTTAGGTATAAAGTCGATTTTCTTGTATATACACATTTAGCTATCGATATCGAAATGCTTCATATCATTGGTTTAACATATTAAGTTAATAAACGCTTTTTAGCTTACTGAAGTCTACAAACGGCTTAACGGCAAAGCATTTAGAAGAATTACGTAATCTTATATTTAAGTATTAAGTAGATTTTCTTGTATTTACACATTTAGCATTTAAAAGAATTCCGTAATCTTATATTTAGGTATAAAGTCGATTTTGTTGTAAATACGCATTTAGTAATCGATATCGAAATGTTTCAAATAACTGGTTAAGCATATTTCAGTTAATTAACCTTCTTTATCTTACTGAAGTGTACAGTATATTTATATGAATTCCGTTATCTTATAATTAGTTATAAAGTCGATTTTGTTGTATATACGCATTTAGCAATCGATATCGAAATGCTTTAAATCATTACTTTAACATATTTAAGTTAATTAACCTTCTTTAACGTACTGAAGTTGATATAAAGCCAGGGCGGCATAACGACAGTACATTTGTAAGAATTCCGCAGTCTTATATTTAGGTATAAAGTCAATTTTCTTGTATATAAACATTTAGCAATCGATATCGAAATGCTTCAAATAACTGGTTTAAAATATTTAAGTTAATAAACCTTCTTTAACGAACTGAAGTTGGCTTAAGGCCATGGCGGCCTAACGGCAGTGCATTTAGAAGAATTCCGTAATCTCATATTTAGGTATAAAGTCGATTTTCTTGTATATACACATTTAGCTATCGATATCGAAATGCTTCAAATCATTAGTTTAACATATTTAAGTTAATCAACCTTCTTTAACGTATTGAAGTTGATATAAAGCCATGGCGGCATAACGACAGTACATTTGGAAGAATTCTGTAGTCTTATATTTATGTAAAAAGTCGATTTTCTTGTATATACACATTTAGCGATCGATATCGAGATGCTTCAACTCATAAGTCTAACATATTTATGTTAATAGACCTTCTTTAACGATCTGAAGGTTGCATATAGCCATGGCGGCATAACGACAGAGCATCTAGAAGAATTCCGTTATCTTATATTTAGGTATAAAGTCGATTTTCTTGTATATACACATTTAGCTATCGATATCGAAATGCTTCAAATCATTAGTTTAACATATTTAAGTTAGTTAACCTTCTTTAACGTAATGAAGGTGATACAAAGCTATGGCGGCATAACGGCAGTATATTTATATGAATTCCGCTATCTTATATTTAGGTATTAAGTCGATTTTCTTGTATTTACACATTTAGCAATATATATCGAAATGCTTCAAATAACTGGTTTAGCATATTTAAGTTAATTAAACTTCTTTATCTTACTGAAGTTTATATAAAGCCATAACGGCATAACGGCAGTATATTTATATGAATTCCGTTATCTTATATTTAGGTATAAAGTCGATTTTGTTGTACATACACATTTAGCAATCGATATCGAAATGCTTCAAATAATTAGTTTAACATATTTAAGTTAATTAACCTTCTTTAACGTAATGAAGGTGATGTAAAGCCATGGCGGCATAACGACAGTGCATTTAGAAGAATTCCGTAATCTTATATTTAGGTATAAAGTCGATTTTGTTGTATATACGCATTTAGCAATCGATATCGAAATGCTTCAAATCATTATTTTAACATATTTAAGTTAATTAACCTTCTTTAAGGTATTGAAGTTGATATAAAGCCATGGCGGCATAAAGACAGTACATTTGGAAGAATTCCGAAGTCTTATATTTAGGTATAAAGTCGATTTTCTGGTATACTAGCATTAAGCAATCGATATCGAAATGCTTCAAATAACTGGTTTAACATATTTAAGTTAATAAACCTTCTTTAACGAACTGAAGTTGGCTTAAGGCCATGGCGGCATAACGACAGTGCATTTAGAAGAATTCCGTAATCTTATATTTAAGTATAAAGTCGATTTTCTTGTATATACACACTTATCTATCGATATCGAAATGCTTCAAATCATTAGTTTAACATATCTAAGTTAATTAACCTTCTTTAACGATCTGAAGTTGGCATATAGCCATGGCGGCATAACGGCAGTGCATGTAGAAGAATTCCGTAATCTTATATTTAGGTATAAAGTCGATTTTCTTGCATATACACATTTAGCTATCGATATCGAAATGCTTCAAATCATTCGTTTAACATATTTATGTTAATAAACCTTCTTTAACGATCTGAAGTTGGCATATAGCCATGGCGGCATAACGGCAGTGCATGTGGAAGAATTCCATAATCTTATATTTAGGTATAAAGTCGATTTTCTTGTATATACACATTTAGCTATCGACATCGAAATGCTTCATATCATTAGTTTAACATATTAAGTTAATAAACGCTTCTTAGCTTACTGAAGTCTACATAAAGCCTTAACGGTATAACAGCAGTGCATTTAGAAGAATTCCGTATTGTTATAATTTTATATTTAGGTATAAAGTCGATTTTCTTGTATTTACACATTTAGCAATCGATATCGAAATGCTTAAAATAACTGGTTTAGCATATTTAAGTTAATTAACCTTCTTTATCTTACTGATGTTTACATAAAGCCATAACGGCATAACGGCAGTATATTTATATGAAATCCGTTATCTTATATTTAGATATAAAGTCGATTTTGTTGTACATACACATTTAGCAATCGATATCGAAATGCTTCAAATAATTAGTTTAACATATTTAAGTTGATTAACCTTCTTTAACGTAATGAAGGTGATATAAAGCCATGGCGGCATAACGACAGTGCATTTAGAAGAATTCCGTAATCTTATATTTAGGTATAAAGTCGATTTTGTTGTATATACGCATTAAGCAATCGATATCGAAATGCTTCAAATCATTATTTTAACATATTTAAGTTAATTAACCTTCTTTAAGGTATTGAAGTTGATATAAAGCCATGGCGGCATAACGACAGTACATTTGGAAGAATTCCGTAGTCTTATATTCAGGTATAAAGTCGATTTTCTGGTATACTTGCATTAAGCAATCGATATCGAAATGCTTCAAATAACTGGTTTAACATATTTCAGTTAATAAACCTTCTTTAACGAACTGAAGTTGGCTTAAGGCCATGGCGGCATAACGACAGTGCATTTAGAAGAATTCCGTAATCTTATATTTAGGTATAAAGTCGATTTTCTTGTATATACACACTTAGCTATCGATATCGAAATGCTTCAAATCATTAGTTTTATATATTTAAGTTAATTAACCTTCTTAAACGTATTGTAGTTGATATAAAGCCATGGCGGCATAATGATAGTACATTTGGAAGAATTCCGTAGTCTTATATTTATGTAAAAAGTCGATTTTCTTGTGTAAACACACTTAGCGATCGATGTCGAGATGCTTCAGCTCATTAGTTTAACATGT